>JAWWES010000081.1:63785017-63917858 GCA_035583135.1 Lophotriccus pileatus | reverse complement strand
ATATAAAATCATAGAATGGTTTGGGTTGGAAGGGACCTTGAAGATCTTTTAATTCCAACACCCCTGCCATGGTTAGAGACACTTCCCACTAGATCAGAGCCCCATCCAACCTGGCCTGGAACACTGCCAAGGATGGGGCATCCACAACTTCTCTGGGCAACCTGTTCCAGTGCCTCACCACCCTCACAGTAAAGAATTTCTTGTATATATCTAAATTTCCTCTCTTTCAGTTTGAACCATTACTCTTTGTCCTATCACTATGGTTCCTGATGAAGCAAATATATGTAGTTTCTTCAGTCCTCAGACACTCTTGCTTATAGGTCAATTAGGATATATTCCTAATAATCCCAGAGACGCTGGATTTATATTACTGAGGATTTTTTATGTTACTGGTCATAAGAGGTCCTGTGAACTTTTATGGTGTACAAGCAGTGTTGAGCTCCTGCCATGTTTACATAGCCATGAACTTCTGCACCAATTGTGATACGTTCTGGGAAAGGCATTTAGTCCAAAGCTTGAAAATTTAGCCTGGTTATGAACAGCAAAATTATCCAGTGAGAAATCTAAAGTTTAAATGTACTGTATGTAGATTGTGTCCATCTTGTATTTTCTGTATGTATTGACTTTTAACCTTACCAGGTAGATATCTTGATTGTTTTAGATAGTACTGTTTTGCTGATGTATTTGATCTTCCAGAATCGTTTCTCATCAGAACCTTATTTTCCCCCCCTGGCTGGATACAGCATGAAGCCTTTCGTTCTGGCACACTGAAAAATCAAAATTTTCGAACAATGTGACCAACTCCTCCAGCTCGGAATACCACAAGCTGACCTTAGCCTGAAGAATATAGTGCTCTTCAGTTATCCCACTTTCATCAGCAGAGCCTATTTCCACAAAGTAACAGCCAAATCTAATACCTCATGAGAGCTTGACTTGGTATTTGAAGAAATAAGTGTATCCAACATTACAAAGAGCAAATGGGAATAACTGGAAGAACATAGTATCACTTAACTGACAAAGGAAATTATGTTAGCACATCTGATTTTAGTAAGACAGACAGTTTCTTAACAACACAAGAAACAGCTAAACCATGTAGTGCCTGAAAGCAAATTTGATTCTGTCGGGATACTACTAGCACCATATCAACATCACACCCAAAGTTGTTCTGCTCATACAGCTTTTGACATTCCTGCAGAATTTTGGTGACTTGGATTTTAGAAGACTTGTCTTAATCAATCTATAAATCTACTGGACACTGTTTGCTAAAAGAAAATACAATTTCATAATTGTAGGACCTACCTAAAAATAAATTCCTTGTTTTTCTTTTCTTTTAATGGTGCAATGCTAGGCTTCTTTGAACATGACATTCCAAATTCAGGGTCATCCAAGTCATCCCAGCTATCCATAGCCTTTACCAAAGTCTGACCCCATCGTCTTCTGCAGCTTTTAGGACCTAGTGCAATGTTCAGAGGGCCACTGGCTGCTTGTTTCTATTTTAAATAAATGAAAAAAAAAAAAGCTTTAATTCCATTCTAAAATTTTATATTTTGTATCTAGTTTACTTTCTGACTACTGCTTAAAGACTTTGAGAGAATTTTCCTCATTATGTTGTGCCTGTTTTGGTCATAGTCTCAGAATGACTTTAAGTACGAACCATAACAATAATGCCAGCATGTATTTTGGACTCTCATCCTTCAATTGCCCAAGTCTACCTAAAGTAGTGAGGTTAACAGTCTATTCACAAATCCAGTTCAGTGTTCAGCCTCTACTACTGGTATCTTGCTGAACTCGTGCTCTTAACAGTGCTAGATGAACCTTCGAGAAATAGAATACAGTGGTGCAGAACACTGCTGTGGCCTCAAAGTAATTAAGTAATTACAACAAATAAATGAAGCTTTTCAGGCCTTTCTTTAACATTCTCTTCCAATTAAATTACTAAATTTTAAAACTATCCTTTCATCTGACTACCATTTGCTTTCCAGTATTTTCTGAATACCTTTTAACACGCTTTATTTTGCAGTTTGGTGAATACAACCCAAAAGCAAAATGAAGATTACAAACCAAAGTTTACTGTTCATCTTACAAAAAAATATTAATTGTTAAATTCTTGCAATGTTAGGAATTGCATAAACCTTCTTGGGTATTTTCCTGCATGAGGCAAGAGAAGTTCTCCCTTACCACTTCTCTATTGTATACTGACAGTATTTTTGTGAATTGTTTCTCAAAGGTCAGTAAATCACAGCTGTTATGTTACTGCATAAGCATGTCCGTAAGGACTATTATAAATGAACACATGTTGTTACAAGCAATCTTTTCTTCTGACTGGCTGCAAAATTTTAATAAGTGACCTGGCATATCCTCTATTAGTCCCTAGCCATCTATTTGTATTTCCTCCAATAAAATGTAGGACACTTTACAAGGGATCACCTGGTTGAATATACTAAGGACTTTTAATAAAACCATCTAAGTAGTTATTAAAGACAACTTACAGGTGATGAATTTTTATTGATAACTGGAAAAAATGGTTGTGCCTGTGGCTGCTGCTGCTTTGGTACTTGCTGGTTAGCTGTGTTCTGAGGCAACTGAATTTGCTGGAGAGGCTGGTGGTTAACCTTTGGCAGGGGCTGTGGCTGTGTTTCATCAGGTAAATCAGGTGAAGACAGAGGTTCTGGCTTGGATATAGCTTCCAGTTTAGGAAAAGCTGGCTTTGGCTCTGTTGGTTGAACCGGTTTAATAGGAGTCTGCTTCTCCAGATACTGTGGAGGAGGTCCTAAAATTTGGCCAACTTGAAAGTAAGGATACTTCAAAGCCTGGAGAAGAAGATATTAACATATTAATTTTACTTCAAAAAGTTTATTTTGGTAACCTCAGCAAGGATCTAAGCAGGTTTCTGAAACATTTAAGCAAGCAAATCCTGCACAGATGCAGGGTGGATGCATAATGAGATCAGATGTAAACAGTGTGTATTGATGACTGGCAGTTCTGTGTTTCAAAGTCTTCCCATCATAACTTAGTAAGACTGATCCAATTGTACATGTCACAGAAGTCATGTCCTTTCTTTCCCTCCTTTACTGCTAGGTTTTGTGGAGTCTGTGCTTTGAGGTGTGTTTTACATTCAACACCATTCTAAATTCATGCAGTAACAAGTTTTCAATTTTAAAACAAGTAGTGTCCACTACCTTTATCACATGCTTTATTACACGTTTCCACTGCTGACTATGTTTTGGCAACTCAAGGAACAGTCTGGGGGTTTTTAATTAAAAAAACCAAACCAAACAAAAACACCCCAACAATAACAAAAACAAAGGCAAAAAACCCCACACAAGAAACCCCCTCAAACAAGACAACCCCGCACAAGCAATCCCCTTCCCCCGCCCCCCTAAAAAAAGGGCAAACAAACAAAAAAACCCCACAAAACAAACCAAACAAAACCAACAAAAAAACCCAGAAGTGAGATGATTGGCACGTATGGGTTTTACAATTACAGAATGTTAATGAGCAAAGTTTCTCCCTCATTTTTCTTTTCACCAGCTTTCCCTGCTTTTGTTCTGCTTTAAAATACATTCACTGTGCTGCTTGCTTTGTCTTGGTTTATTAGGAAACTACAATGTCTGTCTTAAGGCAGATGTTTATTTCATCCTTTTCCTCTGACCTTTTCATGTCCACCATTGGATGCAGAGCATGGACACACCTTAGTAACACAGCTCCTTCTATGTTAAAACAGCACATTCTGCTACTCCTTCTGGGCAGTATTCTACTCTTTTTTAGTTTTCTAAGAGGTGTTTTGCCTCAGCTGCCCTCAGTAACTGTTGCCTTTTTACACATTACCATGTATATGCATTAAACTATTCCTTTTGACTGTGGATTACACAACTGCTGCAGCTGCTTCCTTGATAATTCACTTGTGTAAAAGCTGGTTATTTGCTTTTGTAAGGCATCATAAGGTGTTTTGTGTAGACAGATACATAGTACTGGACTACAGATAGATCTCAGTGGCTGTACAATAGATATGCTTTGTAAAGTGGATAGAAATGGTTGCTGTATTTGGTACCATCTGCTTAACCACTTCTGAATCACTTACATTACATCCAACTTGCAATATATCTTTTCTTTCCCATTTTCCTCTTTTATACTTCTAAATAGGATTACATTAGGTATAAATATAAAGAAAATAAACTCACAGAATGTAACTATCTTTGGTACTTGAAATATGTTTTCTTCAAATCAACTTGAAGAAAAATTGAGACCTTTGTGACCTATTGGTATGTTCTTCACAAAGTTCTTTCCTTATCACTTAGTACAATTTACATCCCACCTCCAAGTAAAAATAATCCTTAGCTTTTCCATACTGCATTCCACCTGCAGCTTCACAAAAAGCAAAGCATAGCTTTCAATAACACCTTTTGCACAGATTGGGGAGGCAAACAAAAGCAGCAGAAGTGACTTATAGACCACAACTGATGAAACTTGTGGCTCAGCTTTTTCTCTATCCTGTATGGAGAGAGTTTTAAAATATGCCAATACAGAAGACAACATTGGAGAAATAACTGAAGAGTTTATGGTGTCTGCTGAGCCAGGTTTAGAACTTATTCTCCTCACCACTCAATCTCATTCCCACCCAAGTATTCAAAGTGAGGGATGTTTCTGTGGCCATCGGTATTATGACAGTCAAATGGTTTCTCTATCTACAATTTTTTAACATTGCAAGAAAATTCAGCCTTATATTTAATTATTCATGTGCTCAGACCTGACTTGCTGTAGGCCTCTTCTTTGGATTCCAGTTTAGCATGTCGCTCATAAGCTGTATTGCTTCGTTGCTTGCATTTGGGATGAGAGTTTTTAGGCTTATAGGGACACACTGTGGGAAACGGAAATTCATGGCAGAAGCAAGGTGGTATCCTTCCGGCCAGTCACTCTGTTTCAAAGATAAAAAAAATGAGTACTAAAAAAGAACAAAGACTATGTATCTTTGAAGCATTACATCAAAATTAATGCAGCTTGAGTCATGCTTGGTCTGTATGGCTCCTTGCTAAATAGCTGGAAACAGGCATTCCTATTATCCATTACAATTATTACAACACTAGTGAAGGCAACATCAGCTTCTAATTTCTGGCAGTCCTTCTTAAGCTCTCCTGTAGGTAAAGGTGGAACCATACAAGGGTGGAATATCACACTTGGAAACATTCTATCTGAAGGACAAGAGAGTGCATCATCCATAGATCCCAAGAAGTAGTACTTTCTTCCCTCTAGAACAGCTTTTTTATACATTAGAAGATGTATTTCTTCTCCTTTCTTCCAGTCCTCCTTTGTATAGGCTAAAGAAACCCAAACAATTCTTTGGTCTAGGCTTTTAAAGTTTTATTTCTTCTCTAGACTCTGATTTTTCTCTCTTGAAAAGGGAAACTTTAAACTGGATGTAATATAGCAAGTGAAACAGAAAGATTAGTTCATATGTCAATGGGCAATACTTCTTTCTCTACACACTGGTACAGTATTTTTCTTTATTGTGACAAAATACTGTTGACATAAAATACACTATATATCTCCTATGGCCTCTTCTACAGATGTGTTAGCTGGATAGTTATCCACAGATATTTATGTAGCTGATTATTCCTGCCTAAGTACAGCACTCTACACATCACTGAAGAAATTTCGTTAAAGCTACATCTCTAATTTTATTTTAAAAACCCTATAAATTCTAATCTTATTTTCTAACATTCTCAATCCTTCTCAGCCTATCTACCAACTTAAGAAGTAAAATCTATTCCATCAGGCGGCCTTCAATACAATTTCAAAAACTTCAGATGCAGAACCAGTCATGAGTTCTATTCAATCCATCTTTCATTTTGAATGAGAGCCAGTGAAGTTTACTCTCTGAAGAAGGCTTTCAAAACAGGTATGGACTTGTGCAGTTTGTATATAAATATGCTGATGAAAATGTTGTGAGGAACAGCATCAGAAACCATACTGAAGACAGTGTATGATATTAGTGCTTTTCCTCTATCCACCAAGCCTATTACTCTGCTACAGGGCAAATTGGATTTATTTAATGAAATTTGGTCTTAAGACACCTTGTTAGGTATTACTCATCTTTTTATGTACAACAGTATTAGCTCTGTTAGCACAGTCCATGGTAACCAAAGAACTCAAATATAATTATAAACCACATCTGGTTAAAATAAGTCTCAAGACTTCAAGTGGCTTCCCATTCCACATCAGAGAATAGTTTGTTCATTTAAACTAACGGAGAAAGACTCTTTACACCTCCACTGCACTGTCCTCCTTTATTGGATTTGGTGACATTCTGTCATCTAGAAGTAGTGATAAAGGAACAGTTTACAATGAAGTACCAAGTGCTGAATGTTGAACTGGTGAAGTATAGGCATATGGTGAAAAAAGTATAAGGACAAAAATGAAAAATACATTTTTATTTATTAAAAAAAAAATTAAAAGTGCACCATCCCTTGCAGTACTTGAATGGTGCAATTTATTCATAAAATAAAGCAATGTAATTTATAAAATAAAACAAAATAGTTGCCTGTCAATATTTAAAACACCTAAATTCACAGAAGTCATTAGTATGATATTATGGGCTTAAACACAGGAAGGCAAGCTGGAATGAAGTCATGGGCATAATTCCTGTAATTCCTTATAACTACTTATGTTTTTCAGAATGCAGAACAGTACTTCACTTGTAACAAATGCATTATTTGTAATTCCTATAGTAATATTTAAGTACGCCTCTTACACACAGGTCTCCCTGAAGAATGCCTTAGCATTGTGGTAAGGAGAGAAAATTCCCAAGTCTCCCAGCAGATGACAGGGGCACAGAGGAACTAATTACAGCTTCCTGATCCTAGAGGGCTGACTTACACTGTCTCTAACCCTTACGGTCTTTATTGGAGGCTATGGTTTTCTCTGAAATACTCAGCTGGTAATGCTCCCTGCTTTCCCAAGCAATAAGCTTCCTCATCAGGGAATGAAAGACTCTAAACAGTTATAATTTGCTTCTGTTAATTACTTGTAAGGTTAGAGAAAAAACACAGTGGTCAGCCCAGTGCTGCTCAGCTACTGCTCTACAAAATGAAAACCTTTCCCTGCACTTCCAGAACTTTATGCTGTTTATGCTATACGTTGAAAGTGTTCTAGAAGCTAGCATGTTGCTGTCTTTCACAGATATTCTTAATATACATCAAAGTGTTCTTTACTAAGAAGAGATCACCATCCTAGACTTGTGATCTGCTTAAGAAACTTCACATCTGCATTTGAAAACACAAGTCTTAAAATACTGCTCATATTGCACATTATTTTGATGCATAACTGTGTCATGGCAAGCACTGTTTTACACTTCATACCAATTTTCACTTAGTCTTGTAGAGTCAAGCTTCTCTTCCACAACATACCATCTATAACTCTCCACTTGACCTTTTACCCTCTGCTCTGTCACGAGTTTGCACCTGTTTCTCAGTATGTTCTCTTGGATGTCTTCCCACCACTTTCAAGCTCTTCATGTTCCTAGCTAAGCTTAATCTATTTCTGTTTCAAGTTTTCACTTCCTTACTTCTCTATCGATAACAGCTTCATTACTGGATGAGAATTATGCTGTATTTTACATCAATAGAACACTAATGAAACTGATTTTTCTCTCCCACCCTTAGGTTTTTCCAGATAAAGAGTCTCTGTGTTCAGTAAGTTATGTCACCAAGCTTTGTTTGCATCCAGAAACTACTGACAGACAACTGACATTTCTTACCTTAGTCATCAAAATGATTTAATAGTATGTGGTCTTTTTTTCAGTTTATTTAAAATTTTGAAGGTAAGCTTATTCTTTCCTTGCATGTTCACATACCCATTTGCTAAAAGAACTTTTAAACTGAAGTAGATATAATTGCATACATTTTCATATGCACTAACCAAACCTTCCTTGTAATTTAAAATAGTATTTATCCCATCCAGAAAAAACAAAAAATTGTTTCCTCTCTAAAAGACTGCCCATTTTCCCTCCATTACTTCTTATTGCCAATAATATTTACGAGATCTGTGCTTGAGATCAAATGTTTCTTTTATGCTTTAAAAATAAGAAAAGCATAATTTGTCTTATTTATGGTATCTTCCACTAGCTCTAAATTCTGTGTGCCACCACAGAAAAACTGCACTTTCAGGAAGGGAAAGCAAATCAGCTGTGGCAAATGAAATCCTGGGAGACTTCTAATTTGCTTTCCAATATGAATAGCTTTAAATAACTAAACTAAACAATTTTATCTGGCTTTCATCAGACGAGAACAAGGCTACACTAATGCTATGAAACACAGCAGGTGCTAATATACAACAGAGGACAAACATGCCATAATGGAAGCTTAAATAAAATAAGGTTGAGAAAACCTTAAGCCTCAAGAAACATACTAAAACAATAATTTAATATGTATGTTCTAAAGTATAAATAACACAATGTTTTGTAAACATTTATTTGTTTGTTTGTTTTAAAAATACAACTGTAAGAGTCTTTTTAAGTCTTACCTTCTTTGGAGTCCCCAGTACTTGGCAAATTTTGAAGATTTCATCTACTTCACTTGTGCCTGGGAAAAGAGGTCTCAGTGTATACAATTCAGCCATTATGCTGCCAACTGCCCACATATCAATAGGTGAGCTATAGACAGATGATCTCAGCAAAACTTCAGGAGCACGGTACCTATGAGGATGGAAGGAAATAACAGATAAATTAAAGTGATAATAGAAAGGTAATTAGTTAAGCTAATGTACTAAATTCTTAATATACTTACCACCTGGTAGAAACATAATCTGTGTAAGGTGGCTGAGATCTTAGTTCTCTAGCCAAACCAAAATCTGCTATTTTCACAAGTTCTGGTCCAATACAGAGAAGGTTTTCAGGCTTCATATCTCTATGAAAAAATCCTATAAATGATCAGACAAAAAAGAATGGCAAATCTCATGTAATCACTTCCTAAGCAGCAACCTCTGATAGAACAATCCAATATTTACTTTGGGATGTTTTAGAAGAATATAGTCTTTTCCTGTCTTTTTTTAATTTATTTTTTTAATCTAAATTCAACATACAAGAATTGTAGCCCTCCCCCAACAAGTGCACACTTATTCCCTCCAGTGATTATTACACCAAGTGTTCTTAAATTAACAAATGTAAACAGTCATGAGCACAGTAAGGAATATGAATTGGCTATTGCAGCCACATCATATACCAAACCAATTTCAGAATGAAACCTTTTGCAAAAACTACAACTGCTTTTTCAGTTTTGGATAACGGAAAAATTAAGCATCTGACACATCTACTTGATTCATAAAATTGCTTGAATGATTTTTTAAACTAGTTACTTATCATTCTGAAAACAACTTTGAGATACAGACATAAAAAAGATATCCAAATTCTGCTCAGGAATACTAATTATTAGTAATGCAGACACATAAAGTTTCATCAGTGTTTGCTGTTGGCTTGAACACCTCTATACCTGGGCAGTGGTTAAGTCGCTAAGCAAATCAATTCTGCTAATTAATTGGAACACACAATTTGTTATATTATGCATTAATTTGTTGGAAATTCACTTGCTAGGATAAGGCCTTCAAACTGAAAACCACTCTAAAAAGTTGGCTGAAACTATTAAAATGAAATGTAAATATTCAAATTTATCATACCTCTCATTCCCAAACATGGTAAAACCAAAATATTAATATTGTACCTTAAAACTTGAAGTTTTTCTTAAAATCTAATTTTCTCATTTATTTCATGGAGAAATGGGGAAGGAAAGGAGGATGCTAACAATCAGAGAACAGTATATGATCTTGATCAGAAAGACAAGAAAATGGCAATTTCTGAGTGTTTGATAATACTGAACAGAACTAATTATTTATTTGAATTCATCAACGGGCCTTATCAGGGTACATGAAAGTCAATCAGACTTCACTGGGAACACTGTTTCTTATTTCATTTTCAGCTAATTAAGAGTTTTGCAAACTCTGTGAAACTTTCTATTGTTGTGAGCACACTGCACCTCTTATTTAGACTGTGCCTGTAATTCCTAGAAACATCTCATCTATTAAAATATTTAAATTCAGATTGTATTTGATAAGGAGACTGTTTGAATTTCTCAACGGACAAGTTATATTAGTATTTTTTATATGTAGGTTATCATATTAGTTATAGTATTGCAACACAAAAGTATTGATGTATCAAGGCTCCTTGATTAGATCTTTTTTTAGGAATCAGAAGTGTTTAGTATAGCACAGCATACAAGTTTCTATAGTTTGTTTATTCTCTGGCAGCTAAGGTAGAAAAAACTACTGAACATTGTATGAAAAACATCAAATGCATTCCAAAAGAAAGGAAAATCCAATTATAGGAAAACAAAGTAACTTAAGGCATGGTTTAAAACTATACTTGAAACAGGTAAGAATATTTTATTAGAGATAATTAATAGACTTTGCTAGATATTTTTATTCATGTTATTTCTATGCATGATCTTCTTTTCTAAAAAAAGTGCAACACAGTTAAACTCTAGTATGAAACCTACCGTGTTTATGGACAAAAGCCAGCCCTTGTAATATCTGATACATCATGTTTCTGATGACTGACTCAGGGAACAACTTGTTTCTGTGAAGAAAAGGAGTAACAACTTCACATAATTGAGAAAAAATAATGTATCTTCAGAACACACCCATTTCTTTATTTTGCATGACACATCATGAATAGACGAAAACAGACCCATCAAGTCTTGTGCATAAAGAAGCAAGCAGTGTAAGTGCTGCAGAGGAACTTCTCTGCCGAGAGGATCATTATCCTATCTCTCTGTAGAAGCTGGCTGGCCGGCAGTGTGCTTGACCAGATGAACATGGAACACGCAGTAAAGCAGCAAGGCAGACATTGCACAGTGAGCACTGCGGTAGGGATGTCACCCAGTGGTACCCTTAAGGGAACCCTGACTGAGAGCAGTGCTGCTCACCTGCAAAGTAACCCTGTGCAAATATATCGCTAGCAGCTATCCCAGGACGTCAGCCCAAGAGCTTGGCACATTAGGAGGTAAAAGTGCATGACAAAGTCTGAAGAAAACACACATTACAGGCAAAAGCATTCAGCAAAGAAAAATGTTATTGCAAAGGCAGGTCCTATTCCAAAGTCCACCTTGCAAGTCTTGCTATGCACTGTTTGTCCAAGATTGCAACATCAGTGTTAGTCTATATACAGTTCAGTTTTATAAGTATGCATGCATGTTCATGCACATGAGCATTGCCACATTAAGCCAAACCTATGAGCAAAAGTAGAACAAACAGTGCTTATCCAATCCTTCATTACATTAAAGGGAAGGCTATTAAAGGAAAAAAAAAATATTTGGAATTCTGTGCAGAAATGGTTAACTGAGAAAGGCCGTAATTCAGTAATTAAGCTGCTTCCCAGGCCTAGGGAACAATAAATCAGATAACTCTAATTAAGAAGAATCTTAACAAGGTCACAGGTGGTTGATAACCTTCTTGTTTTCATAACTTTCTTGTTTTCTCACAGCTCCCTTGGTTTTCACAGATTCTTTTCCCATGTGGTGATGGGGTGGGTTTAAGAAAATAGACTCTTTAGCATATAACCAATCCATAATGTACAAGTGTGTGGGAATATACATATGTATGAGTTTGTGTAATATAAGCACTATATCGCGCCGTAATAAATCGAAATTTGGATTATCAATCATATTGATTGACTCCTTTCTTCCCGACTTGGATTCCGCGGCAGAATTGCTCTCATGGGTCTACACAAATGCATGCAAACTGTCATGTTAACAGCTGATCAAACTTATTTCCAAAAGCATTAAAATATGCAATCTTGTAACACAGAGCAATGCAGAATTCTACCCTCAGATAAGCAGGTGCAGCAACTCCTGTTAACATCAGTAGAGCAGCAAGAAGAGCCAAAACCAGAAATTCCAGTGTGGTCTTCAAGGTGGTATGAGAATCATTAAATAAAGCATGATAGCACATTACCTGTTCTGTGAAAAAAGACATACCTATCTTTCATTAACTGATAGAGATTTTCCTTCATATATTCAAATACAAAGTAAAGGTGGTCATTTTCCCGTATGACTTCTTTCAATTTTATTACATTGGCATGGTTTAACTTCTTCAGAGACTGTAACAGAGGAAAATATGGCTTCAGATAACTCCACAGTGACCTTGATTCCTTATCAGAACTAAATTTTTAACATGTGAGTTTCTAGTACAGAATACACAAAACATGTTCATCTGATACTCTGTTATTTATCTTGTAATGTCTGTTTCAAAGAACAAAATAGCAGTTTAATTTCAAAATAAAACCAACAGCTATATTAATGGTAGTTTAAACCTATTTATAGGGATTACATCAGAGCTGGAGTGAAGATTAGCACAAAAACCTAATTCCCTACAATGAAAGACAGATCTGGAGCTGTAACAGCTCTTACTCACTGAACTGAATAAGAAAACCCAGCATTCTTTTTTTTTCTATTTTTGGCATAAGACTTTAATGAACAAGGATTTTCTCATAGATGTATCTTTTGGATATACTGATTATGTGAAACCTCCAATAAGTTAAATCTAAACTGCTTTGTTAGGGAGTTTTGTATATACAGAAAATACCCAGATGCCCAAAATATGGAATTTAAGCCCAGGATTTCAAGTGTTATTCTATCACTTGGCTAGCCAAACATCCCAGTGCTTTCTACAAGTGCCCCAAACACAAGATATAAAGAATGGATATATACCTAGAAATCTGCAAATAAAATGAAAGAGCAGGATAGTCAACCACAGAAACACACACACAATTTCTTTATCTTCTCTCAAAGACAAGAGGCTTGGCTATGAGACATGGCCACTGCTTGAGAATAATGGGGGATTCCACAAAGCAGGACCTCTGAAAGTAAGAACAGCCCATGATTTTGTGAAATCTGTCATCATCGAAAGAGTTTGGCCTTATGCTTGGACATTGCAGCTGCCTTTTTCCTTCATGCAAGCCTAACAAGACACTTTTAAACATGGTCTGTTCGCAACTTTACCTTGACTTCTCTCAAATTCATACATTCATCCCACGAATAGAACTTTCTTTTCATTCTGAAATACAATTCCAAGATAAAGTGTTTTCAGTGAACAGTACCGAATGCTTTTAGAATAACAAAAAATCAAACATGTTATTTCCTAAGTGTAGCATTACCTGTATTTTGACCTCAATTTAAAACATACTAGCAAGATACGGAGAAACCTCAAATTCTCAGAAATTCTTAAAGAGAAAGTCAGACAATTATATTACAATTAACTTAGTGCAGTGAATCCATGAATGAAAGAGTCTCAGCAAGATACAATTTCTGGTATTTCAATTTATGCTTTATATTCTGCTTGCAATTCCCTAGGAATTTCAAGGGGAACTTCCCCATTCCTCTAATAAATCTTTTGTTGTTTTGGAATCATCTTTTGAGGCAAGTATGACAAAGCTCATGATTACACATAACACAACTTTATTAGATCCAAGGAGACAGCCTTTATTTACCTGACCAGATTGTTGCTGTTATTTATCACTGTAGCAACACATGAAACTTAATGCAATATTTACAAAGATTGGAGGGTGAGAAGGTATTTTAAATCTACCCATTAAGATTGGTATTCTTACAAGTCATATAAATAAACTCCCTAATTAAGCAACTGCACATTCAGTTTTGCTTCTCCTTTGGTGTTAGTCTAACAACATTCTTAGAAGGAAGCATATTCAAACTGAACAAAAGCAGCATGCAATCTTATAAGCCAAGATAAATCAGTAACTTAAACTGAGGTGTCTCTCTATTGATCTGTTACCTGAAGTGTGACCCACAAGCATCTTAACTAAAAAAAATAATTCTGTTAATTTCCTTTTAAAAAGGGACATTTTTTCTATCCTACACAAATGAAAGACAACAATAAAGTTAAAAGTGAAAATCTTTAAGACTTTGCAAGTACCTTTACTGAATTGAGATGCTACATACCTTTTGATAGCCACAAGTTCTCCTGACTCATTGCTCTTCCCCATCAACACACTGCCATAGGTGCCATCACCTAGTTGTTTCATAATTGTGTAACGGTTCATTTCTTTTAGGACTCGGATAGCCAAAAGCTTAAGAAATTCTCAATGTCTTCTGCTTTATTAAAGAATTCTATGCTCTTTGATTTTCTTAAGAGAAATCTTCTTCCAGACCGCTTTATGTTGGTGAATGCTTCTCATAACGGAGTAGGATATTCACTGGTCTCCCCCAAACTTCAGCTACTTTGAGATCCAGATATGAAGTATAAGAGACACAAGAACATGGTCATTCTCACGTAGATCCTTAAAATAATAATAAAAAGGAAACTACATAATTTTCCAGGATTTTAGAAAAGAAACACTAATATTTATATCAAACTACCCCTCCAGAACTGGATATATTCTTTAAATAGAACACTTGATTGTCAGTAGTTCCTTTAAATCCTTCAAACCACAGAAGGTGCCTACTGTATGATTAGGGTTAGAGTAAGCAGAGACTGGAGACCTAAGATTACTGCCATAATTCCCTAGAACAAGAGAAGTGTGTTTAAGGTTGGTGTATTCTGATGGAACTCAATCTGAATTTGTGGACACTAGCAAATCTGTATCTGTAACAAAGGCACAGTTTAAATTTTGGATAACATAAGAACCCAAATTTTGCACAGGGTGCCATGGTAAACCCAGGGTCTCAGTACTATTTTGGATTGGTAGTGAAAGCAGGATTTCTATGCTTAAAAGTTAATGAGGAAGGGAGGGGAAGCAGCAAGATAACCTTTGCATTCTTCACTAAGGTAAACAGAATTGTTACAAATTTACTTGGATATCTTGCTTTGAAGTTTCCATAATTCTTAGACGTGGTAACTGCTGAAGAGTTAAGTTTATTCTTCAGTTTTACAAGGCCTGCAGAGAGAAGTATAGAGTTTACATGCATGGGTATGAAAGACTAAATCTGAGTTATCATTCAGAAAAGTATTCACACTGAGCAATGCTGAGTCATCATTTTTGAATATATGTAAATCTTAATTTGAATCCTGATCCAAACTTGAATCTGAATCCCAGCTTTCATTATACGCAATACCATCACCAATGCAGCAGTTGCCATAGGTCCTGGGCACAAATCCGAAATTCCAACCAAGCACTGGCTGCACTTTGAACACAATCCTAAAAACTGACATTAAGGCACTCAGGCAAACTCACAAGTCATACACTTTTTTAGGCAGGTCTATGAAAAACTACCAACCTATCACTGTACCATTTACTCACCATAACCCAAATGCCAATACACAAACAAACCAGTTAATGCTAACCAAGTAACAGCATTATTCTCTACCTTTTGTCTCTGTTGTCTGAAAACACAAAATATAGCTCAAATCAATGAAGCACATGGTCAGCCTACCTTTATAGGAGACACAGAATTCAGCATGCAACTCTGTACTCCTTAGCCTTATGCCAGAATTAGCTACAGGCTGGCTTGTCCGAACAGATTAAGGAATTCAAATTCAGCTGATAACAAGACTCAGGCTTGAGATTTACAGGCCTGGCAAAATTGGCCTCTCAGGAGTGTGAACAATGCATTCTCAAGTAGACTAGCCTGCTGTGTAAAGGAAACATCTGCCTGGACAATAGGCCAATGTTTCTAAGCTATTATTAGTTGAAATGCTGCTTCCTCAGAGCAGTTGTAACACACAGTGTTACCCCTTACTGCTTGTGTTACCAGGAAGGAATCTCAAATCAGCTGTCAAAATGCCAGTAACAAGTGACCTAGAAGACGTCTCAGTCTATAATCTTTGCACCAGACAACCACCACTTTGGCATTGAAAGATCCAAAGATGTTTTTATACACAGCCCTCTATACCTCCCCTCCAAAGCCATCACTACAGTAAAATATGATTCCTGGTTAAAAATATCATATTCTGAAACAAAGCTAAAAAGCAGATTTCACAAAAAGTAACAATCACAGACATCTCAAATTGTAACTAGATTTGAAATTGGACTTTCATATATTTAAGCCTATTGTTTTATTCTCAGAGTTCAGCTTTATATCTCATTCCCCAAAATGCCTGCACACACTCCAGCCTTTAATATCTTCAATATTGGCATTTCTTCAAGGCTATTTTTTTACTCCAGTAATAAGCCCAGTATTATAAGATCCAGTAATGTGATCAAGTGTTTACTCCAAGTTAAGATACATTCTGCACGTATATCTTGTAACTTGTCAACTGTTGGTTTTATGTGTGTATTAAAAAAATCAAATCAACATAAAAACATTCTGATGGTGTTCTTAGACCCATTTGAAAACACAGCATCACATTTAAAGCATCATCAATGCTAAACTGTGTATGCATTTTTTGTATAGGTATACACAGGCATATAACATAAAGTAAACTTAAATGTAACAAGTTTTGGGTGCCTGTATTTCTCTGTTGTACAGCTTTATACGTTGCTTAAGGCATGGTTTTTGGAGGAGATTTAGCAGTATCTGCCAAAGATGGCCTTAGCTTGAACTCCTGAAGTTACATTAAAATTTAGAGAATTTGCATGCATTTAATTTTCAACCTTTTGCTCTCTAACAAAGCAAACCAAAAAAAAACCAAGATGAAAACCTCTGTATTTGCAATAAACAGACCAAAATTTAGACACAAATCTCAAGTTTTGACCTCTAATTTTGGTGCCTAAATCCTACCAGCTTTCCAAGTAATTTTCTTTGGAGTATTTATTAATCACATACTTTTACAATTATTCCTTTTGTCCAATTCTAATATTTTGGCATGTGCCTTTGAAACAACATCACATAAAGTAGTTCTTCTCCCCAGAAGTTCTGTGTAATATAATACATCACAGATCCAATTGTGCATTTTGTCTGTTCTGTAATATATTTTATTTCCTTATTCCTTTTCTCCTGTATATTGTAATTTTTAGGGCACAAAAACACTTAATCAAGTGAATTACAGAAAAGTCAACACATTCCTTCAATTATCAAATGGAAGTGTCCAATCTACTCTATGGAACTGCACAAAACAAGTTGTGAAAGCTATGTACCCTGGTAACCATGTCTATGTAGTGTCATACCTACCACCACACTGGTGCATACTAGGCCATTCCACTAATGACTCTCACTGAAGAGGTGTCTTGGCACTTACAGTTTACAAAGAAAAGGCAAACAATGGAACTCTTATAGTGAGACATCATCAAATGAAAACTAGCCAAATGCAGCGGGAAAAAAATGGACTGCAGGTATCACACTTGACTATAAGGCCTTTTCCAGCTTTTAAGAGAATACATCCGTCATACACATGTATCTAAAAAGCCTGACAGCATTCTTTGGACACTAAGTGGTCAATTTTACAGCAGTGTTAGGGCACACCATAGTCTGAAGGAAATGCTGGAGGACGACAGACGTTTGCTGACCTAGAAAAAGCAGCACTGAGTCCTGCAAAACTTACTGCCACCACCCACCCATATTAGAACAAATGAGGCTGCCAAGCACTTGCGTTTTTCAGCCTGATCTGACATCAGGGTCAGGGGCTTCTTTCACTTTTACTGGAGTTACAGAGCACAGTGAGTTAGAACCTAAATGCTCTGGAGATTCACGTTTCACTACAGACTTCTGCATACTTTGCACTTTAAACCACATGTACCCAGCTCAGGTGAGAATTTTTTTCTCAGTGGTCTCTCTATATTGTCTTTTTCAAATCTGCCTTTTTCAAATCAGTTTTCTCTTTTTTACCAACCTGAAGAAAAGCAATCTAGCAATCCAGCTTTTCTGGTTAACATAAGCCTCTGAAATGGCCTTTCCCATTCTAACACTTATATACTATCATTTCCCCAATGATATGAAGCTCTAAAATGTAAAATTGTCATAATAGTCAGCTACCAAACTGGAAAGAGAAATCCTACTCTAAACAACAGCTTGTTTTATACTCTTAATGACACACTGTGCATAATCTCTTCACATAGGATTAAGGAAGGATTAAAGCAAGGGACAACTAGAGGACAAAATATAATAGCTTGACAGAATCTATAATTTGTGTCAATTTAGAGGATTTGAACAAATACTAAGTAATTTAAGCAGAACTTTTACTATATTAATGTTATTTAAGCAAAACTTTTACTATATTAATGGTGCTTTCAGCACTAGCAACAACTTTAAATTGTTTTATTTGTCTGAATTACATTTCAGAATGCAATGAATAGCAGCAAATCACCTCCGTTTCTTCTGTACACTATGCATTACCAACTGTTTCACAGTTGCATGCTAAACAGGCTACTCTCAAATAAATAGAAACTAGGATATATGACCCAACAAAGACCTCCCACACAATAAGCAAAACACCCACGACTCAATTTCACCAACCTGTTTACAGTAATCCCAAAATCGCCAAAATTGTTCACAGAGGACAGTACTATTCTCAATGATCAAAACTGGCAGTGCTGCACAGTACAGAATGTATGCTGATACAAATTTTAAAAGTAAAAAAAAAGCCCCAAACTCAACCACTAAACAACAAACAATTTGTTGCTACAAGAACCTTCTTGGTAGTGACTGTATATTACTAAAGCTGACAGTAATCAGATCCCGTGACAGGTGGATCCAGTTCTAGAGATTAACCACAAATCCATTACTCTAATCAAAGACCAGCAGTTATTTAAACGCCTGACTCTCAGCTGCAAGAAAGAAGTCAATAGCATTGACATTAAATACTTGTACTTTTAAATAGACTGTCTTAAATAATTTTTTTTTAAAAGTCTCTTCAAAAGTCTAGTATATTGTTTCATTTCTTTGAATCAGGCTTTTAGGATGGGGCACATCAAAAAGGAAGAATTTGAGTTTGCTCTGAGTATTGTCCCTTGTTTTCTTCTAAACCAGCTTTGGTTTCAAGCCAAAATGATTCACAACAACTTTGTCAGGATGTTTCATCCGTGCCAGCAAGGCTACCTTTTCCCACCCCCATTAAACCTCTTCCCATGATGCGGTAAGCACTACAGCAAGTTTTAGAACAGCAATGGTTCCAGTGCTGCTGGACCTTGAAGTCTCCAGCTTTGCACAGTGCTCAGAAGGAACATGAACTACTCATCTTTCAGCATCTCCAGACCACTGTAAGTTTCAATAAATCACAGTCACACAATTGTTAAGGTTGAAAGGGACCTCTGAAGATCATCTAGACAACAGCCCCGCCAAGGCAGGGTCACCCTAGAGCAGGTTACAGAGGAACACGGCCAGGTGGGTTTGGAATACCTCCAGAGAGGAAGCCTCCACGACTTCCATTGGCAGCCTGTTCCAGTGCTCTGCCACCCTCAACCTAAAGAAGTTCTTCCTCACGTTGAGGTGAAACTTCCCGTGCTTTAGTTTATGGCCATTGCTCCTCATCCTGTCACTGGGCACCACCAAAAATTCTGGCACCGTCCTCTCGGCACCCGCCTTTGAGATATTTATATGCATTAATGAGATCGCCCTCTCAGTCTTGAGAATGGAAACAAGTGCCTTTTTCCACTTTAGTTTCACCTGTTGACAGTCACCTCCCAAGAGAGTATTACACACACTCACAGCAGAAAGGGGAGCACAGCACTCCTCGCGCTCACTCCGACTATGCAGCTCAGCACCACCCTGCCTGCAGGTTTCACCCCGGCTCAACCAAATAAAAATTCACCTCCTTTCATTAACCCTGGGCATTTCAGGCCAGCAAGGCCCGGACCTGACCTACTGAAGCCAAAGCAGGCAGGAGCCCTGTCTCTGCAGGCTCCACACCCAAGCAGCGCCGTCTCTCCCAGCCCCAGCACTCCAGCACGGCAGCTCCCTAAACACGCAAGTTAAGCCCACCAGCAAGCCGGCGCACCCCAAACCAGCCTGGGGGCCGGGAGCAGCCGTCCTCCTCCTCAGGGATGGATGGCAGCTCCCTAGACTGTTCGCACTCCAGCCTAAACCGGCACCTCCTTCATATCGGGGAGGACCCCCGAGACGGCCCAGCCGCCGGCCGACGAGGAGACCCACCTCTCTCTCTCCGCGTTCCCCTCCGGGCCCGAGCGCGGCCGCCCGCTCCCCGCGGCGCTGCGGGCGGTGCCACCGAGCAGTGCCCGCCGATCCCCCCGGCCCGCCCGCCGCCTCTCCCGGCCCGGCCGCTCTGCCCCGTCGCCGGGGCGACGGCCGGGGCGGGACCCGCCGCCGGCAACGCCCCGCTGGCCGCGGTCACACGGGGCGCGACAGGCGGGGAGGCAGGGCAACATCCCAGCCGGAGCGGGAGGGGACGGGGATGGGTGAGCCCCGCCGGGGGAAAAGAGCGGGGCCGGCCCGCAACGCTGCGGGGAAGCGAGCGGTGCGCGACGCGATGTGAGCTGAGCGTGACGACGGGAGCCGCGACACGGGCTCCCTGAAGGTGGCACCGCGGTACGCGATGTGGGTTTCAGACTGTCTTTACTGTCGTTACCGTTAAAGGTAATGATAAATTATATATTAAATATATGATTTGTGCTCCGGTGAGACCCCACCTAGAGTACTGCATCCAGTTCTGGCGTCCCCAACACAGGAAAGATATCGACCTGTTGGAGCAAGTCCAGAGGAGGGCCACCAAGATGGGATGGAGCACGTCTCCTATGAGGAAAGCCTAAAAGAATTGGGATTGTTCAGCCTGGAAAAGAGAAGGGTGACCTAGTTGTGGCCTTCCAGTACCTGAAGGGAGCCTAGAAGAAAGATGGGGCAAGACTATGTACAAGAGCATGTAATGACAAGACAAGGGGGAATGGGATCAAACTGAAAGAGGGTAGGTTTAGATTAGATATTGGGAAAAAAATCTTTACCATGGTGGTGGTAAGGCACTGAAATAGGTGGCCCAGAGAAGTTGTGGATGCCACATCCCTGGAGGTGTTCAAGGCAAGGTTGGATGGAGTTCTTCTGAAACCTGATCTAGTGAAAGGTGTCCCTGTCCATGGCATGGGGGTTAGAACTAGATGATCTTAAAGATCCCTTTCCAACCCAAACCATTCTGTGATTCTATGATTCTCTGAAATAAAGCCACCAGCTAAGCTGCTGCATAGTTAGCATTTGTACATAAATTCCCACCTCTGGTATTCACAGCTGTAATGAAACCCGAGGGATTTTTTTCCCCCTAGCATTTATTTTAGTATTACTATTATTATTTATAGTAAACAATTTATTAAAATGCTAATACAGATGCAGGGGAGAAACTTTGAATGCTGTATGTATTCTAAAACATAAGTATTTCTATTACAAAAATAATAGTGAACTTTCTTCATGGTCCTTTGTAACCTGCCCACTCCAGTGTCTACAGAACGCATGGTTAATAAAAATTGCATATTTAGTGTCCGAGTCAGAGAGTACTTTTGGCGAGGAAATCTTGTTTTAAGCTTCAATGCTTAACGTTAGCTTGAACTTCCTATGTTTTAATGTTTTTGAGAGCGAGGGACAAGAAAAGGAGGAGATTAATTCAACACAATAACTACTAGTAGTGCCATGGAGAGAAAAGCAGAAAATTTTTTTAGAAATTCAGATTCCTATCTGCTTCACCAAGCTGAGCAAAAATGGTAAGATGTCTTCATTATATTTTTGTTTTTATTATATTTTTGTTTCCCCATCTCCCTCATTAACTGGTGTAGTAACTTTGTGATGGTTTAAGAACTGTTGACAGATTAATTGATTCTACCTCAAGTCAACTGGGTGGAACGTGGGGCTACGGGAATCAGTTTTCTGGAATCCAGAGGATTCGACCACTTGCACATAGTTTGCTGAAATGAAAGTAAAAGAAAACAACATTATATTTTCTGAAACAAAATATGCCTGCTTCCTTTACTGAAATAAAACATCAGAGGTGACTGCCAGGTAAAATGAAGTTCAAAGGTGAGACTTGGACATGAGAAAGACTGTGCCATAACCTGCAGGTTATCTCAGGCAGAGATTCAACAGGAGTTGACTGTACGCAGCAAAGCATTGAACCATGCAGTAACCAGTAAAAATGCGTTTGAACACTATTACGCATATACATTACATCTGTGAAAGTCCCTCTCCACTGCCAGTGGAAATGATACAACAGCAATGTTCCCTCCCTGCCCTTGTGTCCTTTCCTTACTCTACAGTTTAGCAATGTCCCATGACTGTCATTCTTTCCTAGTGATGGGATCCCTCTTTCTCCTCTGGTGCTGCCACCCAATTTCATAGAATTATGGAATGGGTTGAGTTGGAAAAGATCTTAAAGATCATCTAATTCCAACTTCACTGCCCTGGGAAGGGGTAGCTTTCACTAGACCAAGTTGCTCAGATCCCCACCCAACCTGGCCTTGAACACTTCCAGGGATGGGGCAACCACAGCTTCTCGGGGCAACCTGTTTCAGTGCCTCACCACCCTCCCAGTGAAGAAATTCTTCCTAATATTTAATCTAAACCCATCATCTTTCAGTTCAAAGCCATTCTCCCCTTGTCCTCTCACTACGTGCCCTTATAGGAAGTCCCTCTCCAGCTGTCTTGCAGGCCCCCTTTAGGTACTTATAGCAAGGTGCTGTAAGGTCCCTCCAGAGCCTTTTCTTCTCCGGGCAGAACAGCTCAACTCTCTTAGCTTGTCTTCTTAAGAGAAATGCTCCAGCCCTCTGGTCATCTCTGTGGCCCTGCTCTGGACTTTCTTCAAAAGATCCACAGCTTTCTTATGTCCCCAGAGCTGAATGCAGCACTCCAGATGGGGTCTCACAAGAGCAGAGTAGAGGGGCAGAATCACATCCTTTGACCTGCTGGCCATGCTGCTTTTAGTGCAGCCCAGGATACAATTGGCTTTCTGGGCTTCAAGCTCACATTGGTGGGTCATGCTGAGCTTCTCATCAATCAACACCCCTCAGTCTTTCTCCTCAGGGCTGCTCTCCATCCATTCTCCCTCAGCCTGTGTTTGTCCTTGGGATTGCCCAAACGTGGGTGCAGGGCCTTGCACTTCACAGAATCACAGAATATTCTGAGTTGGAAGGGACCCACAAGGATCATCAAGTCCAACTCTTAAATTAATGTCCTGTACAGGGATCAAACCCACAAGCTTGGTGTTATTGGCACCATATTTTACCCAACTGACTTGGCCTTGTTAAACTTTATGAGGCTCACACAGGCCCACCTCTCAAGCCTGTCCAGGTCCCTCTGGATGGCATCCCTTCCCTCCAGCATGTCGACTTCACCAGACAGCTAGATGTTGTTGGCAGACTTGCTGAGGGTGCACTTGATCCCACTGTCCAAGTCACTGACAAAAATGACAATGCTTTTGGGTGTTTTTCCAGAATTTCTAGTCTAATTACAGCCACTTATAAGAGATCTCACACAAGCAAGGAGTCTGATGTCTAAATAATTTCTGAATTAGTTTTGCACAGGTGAAACACTTAAGTCTAAATTCTGTTACTGGGACCTTGTGTCTGTCAGTTGCTGGTACTTTTTGTAATGCTCCCCAACATTTCACACACATGAAGAGAGAACAGCTGTAAACAGAACTTGCCAGTGTTTAAGCTAGACTGACATGTGGTGTGGAGTTGCAGGACAAGCACTGCAAGCCAGTCACTTAACACTTCATTTTGTCTTGAAGACAGGAGAGAGATGCTGTTCTGTGCTCTTGCTATGAACCAGGAAACTGAAGGAAAGACACAGGCTGGAACAAAGAGACCCAGGAACCACAGCGGTATTTGTGAGCCCTGCAAAAGGACCTCTGAGAACATCCTCATGCACCTGCTTCCCTGCTTGTTTTACAAAACAACAGAAGCAGACTCACTGCTAATTTTGTGTTGAAAGAACCTTCTTTGGTTGTGGTCCTTAAAGGTGTTGATGCTTTGCTCAAATGCCAGCCAAAATAGCTGAAACTGGCTTTTCCCAAGCACTCTCACAAGCGCCAGCATGCATGTTGAAGCTGATAGGGATTGTGTAAACTTCATTTTTTCTGCTTGTTTGAATGAGTTTGAGCCAAACGAGTGATGTTTCTCTGTGATACTTACTCGTACCTGTATCATCTCACTGATCTTTCTGTTGCATGTGGACTCTTGTGAGCCTATGAAGGTGCCGTGTTGAAATGCACTCTTCATTTTGCACAGTCTTAGCTCCAGCACTACGTAAACAGTACCTTGTTCCTTCTCCCTTTGCTTGTGAGTGACAGACAGATACTTACTTTATACAGCTAGAACACCCAAGGCTGTAATCCAGCCATCGATGACCACCATACACCAGTCTCATTACTTCTCAGGGAGAGGCATTTTAACAGGCCTGGACTAA
Source organism: Lophotriccus pileatus (assembly GCA_035583135.1). Taxonomy (NCBI): domain Eukaryota; kingdom Metazoa; phylum Chordata; class Aves; order Passeriformes; family Tyrannidae; genus Lophotriccus; species Lophotriccus pileatus. The sequence goes on along the minus strand of JAWWES010000081.1, from coordinate 63,893,589 downwards.
CTTTTCACTCTGTGTGTGGGGAGGAACTACACCAACACCAAATATGTCAGTTCTCTCCTTTTTGTCTGCATGTGACTTCTACTGATAAGGGTGGGAATGACATGAACTTTCCTAAATTAATCCCTAGAGCTGCACTGGGCATCCTGCTGAATGATGTCTCTCAGGAAACATGATCTACTTCTGTGAAAGCTGTCTCAGTTGTATTAGATAGCTTCCCCCAAAAAAGGCATGAAGAAAAAACCTAGAAATCCAGAACAAACCCCAGAAAATCCCCAAAGACAAAGGTCTCAAATCATATTTTACTACATTACATTAGTGGCTTCCACCCTTGAAGTTCAGAAGAAAGCTTGTCTCTGTCTTTAAAGATGATAGTTTTTACCCCGAAACAAGGAGATGAACTACTTCAAGTACAATAAGCCCAAAACATCCAAGTTCCTTTATGCCTTATTTGTAGCATGTAGCATATTTGAAAAGCCCAGAGGTAACTTGCTTTCAGAAGAGAAACAAGGGCTAAGCAAATTGCTCAGACTCTCACCGGAGGTGTTTGGCATGACTGGATGGAGAGCAGGACACTGTGCCAGGCTCTGTCCTCCCACCAGGAAGAGATGGGACCATGAAAAGATGCCCATATGTATTTGCCTCTGTCGGACGTGTGACACATGCCTGTGTTTGGTGGGTACACAGTTATTATCACTCAGCCTCTTATCTCTGGGAGGCATCCATTCAACACTTGTGCTTTTAAACTTTGCCATTAAGAGGCTGCTGTTTTGGTACAAAGGGCAGCCTCAGCATATGGAGACAGATGGTACTTTACCTCAGTAGGGCCCTTGTAACTCATATGAAGCCAGAATCACAAGGAGGATGAGATTTGAAAGCACCTTCCCCCCCCGCCCCCGCTCCCTCTGTAACTTTGCCATAACAACAGGAATTTGTTAGATGAAGATGCCTGCCTCAGTACAGGATGCGGGTTGGCAAGGGGCTCCTCTCGTGTGCTCAAGGCAGGACCAGAAACCTGAAAGGTTCCCTTGAAAGGGACAATTAATGGAAGAGAAGATGCTTACTCAGGGACCAAATGGAACGCTTCTTGCTTCAGAATGCTGCTCTGCCTGAGTAACATGCTTTTAAAGTCAAACCTGCAGCTGTGTAAACCTACAAGGAGGCTTTCAATTTCAGCTTTTTTTTTTTGTTACAGAAGCTCACATTGCTTTTACATTTATGTATTTTGAAGAGAAAACTGTCTGCAGCACTACATTTATCCATCTCATCTTCTCTCTGAAAAAGGTAACAAACAGGTGTCGCATCCCAGACACTTGCACATGAGAGGGAGCAAAGTGAAGAAGGACTACGATAACCTTTAGAGTGGTTTTATTTGTTCTAGTGCTACACATGATGCAGAAAGGTAATCTCTACCATAGTTTTTCACTGTGTGTAAACAGCTGTCATGTTTATTAGAAATAAATCCACATCCTAAAAGTAGCATCTTCACAAAACCAGCGGCATTTTCTTTACTGATGTACAAAGTTCTGCTTAAAAGAGTGTGTTTAATTGCATAGCATAATGATTTAAGCACACAGCTACAGTGACAAGTTTTTTACTAGTAATATAAACAGCACACAGCCCCTACCAGTTGCCTCAATGTTGCAATAACATGCAATGTTTTAATAATTTTTGCTTGAGTTGTGATTGACTAACTCCTCTAAAATCAATATAAGCCATAGCAATTTACACCTTTGAAATTTTCCTCAATTTTCACATCTGCTGTGAATCCTTCCAGATTTTTTAGTCATTTTCTTTGGCATTATTCTGCTCTTACGCTTTTTTCTCTTCAAACTTATGAGGCTGTAATTCTTGATTTTTATTCTACATGCCAATTGCCTCAACGTAATTTAGCATACAGATGAGAAATCTCAGTTCTGTAAGCGTGTTATATATTCCTAAACTCTAGAACTCTCCATCAATCTTTCTGGGTAGTAAACTTCCCCCCTCCCCCCCCCCTTTTTTTAATTATCACTATTAATTTTTAAGGTTAGTTTATGGGCTAATTATCAAACTGATGTTGTTCAGCTGAATCTGTTCTGATCAGCAATTTAAAATACCAGGTAAAAGAATTGCCATAAGAGTTTAATAAAAGCCAAGTGAGATACACAGCAAGTACACTGAAAGATAAGGCAAACTTGCTGGACATGAATTAATTTATTCTTTTTCTGAATTCCGTCTTCATGTGGCTTGAATGTTTAAAGTGCTGAACAATCCACTGCTGAAACAGGATGCTATTAACTAAATTCCTTCAAAGTTTAATTTAATGTGTCGGACTGACACACACATTGCTTTCATAAAATTACAAAAAGAAAGAAAATATTCTACATCAGAAATAATTATTTTAAAAACTCAGTTATTTGTACACTGTGTATTGCAAGTAAAGTTTATCAGTGTAATGATGGTTTCAACACACAGAACCTTACAACTCTAACTAGCCAGCTGCTCACATTAGTTTACATGGTGCTTTGTTTTTAATCGTGATTTCACATTTATTGAAAGAATACAGTAGCTTGCTGTTACTCAAAACATAGCAAAAATACACATAAAACATTTAAAAAAACCCAAACCCTAACACTGAATCTCCAAGAAGTTAAAGATACCTGGTAACTTAATAATGATACCAAGAGGAAATATTTTAACCCTGACCAATCCCCTATGTCTACTTAGCTCCCTTGCTTGGCACACACAGTTTGGGTGCAGGTTTTATTCCCCAGTATTAGTCAACTTTCAAGATATCTAGCTTTTAAACCAGCAGTGCTCCTCTGTTTTTATTTCTTCATGGAATAATGAAGAATTAGTTCATTTGGCTAAGAATTTGGTGAGGCATTTCTGTAAGTTTTCTTTGTTTAGTTTGGAGTGTCTGGAGATTTTGTTTTCTGACCTCTGTTTGCTGGTTGCTTCATTTCCAGAACAGTGCTGTCATGGGGAGCTATGACTGCAGAAAATGAAAATGACTAGAAGACCCTTGGAGAAGGGAGAAAGACCTAATAGAGATGGAGTGCAGAAAGGGTGCTAGGGAAGGTACGTTCAACACTGACCTGCACTGCTAAAGCAGGTAGGATGTTGCATTTTTAGACAGGATGGAGTTGTATTCACAGATAAAGTGAATTCTGCAGCAATACCTGTGCAGTATTGCTCTGGCCAGTTTGCCAAAGCCCTTTAGACAAAAAGCGCTTTCACTGCAAATGGTTTTCAGGACCATGCGTGTTAACCCTGACACCTACATGATGCTGAGCGTGCTTGGTGGGAGTTATCTGAGCCTTCTTGCCTCCGGGTTGAGGGGATCAGTTCTTAGTGTGGCTGTGCTGGGCTGTCCTTTTTGCATATAAAGACTGGACAGTCTGTACTCTTGATACAGGGGATCAAAAAGCAACATAAAGTCAGCATATTTCATTTCTCAGGTTTCAGTTTTTCCATTTCTTATTTCAGAGAAACTTAGCTGGTCTTTCCATTCATTAAAAGGATCACAGCAGATAAATGGCCCATTTAGGTGAATTATTCTGCAAACTGTCTTGCTTTAATTTCTTTTATTTCTTTCTTTTCCTGCCATTTCTTTCAGTTGACTATAATCTATAGCCACCTTCCTTCATCTTTTTTCCATTCCCTGATTAGCATTTTCTTTCTTACAGATGGACTCTTTTCTCTCAAACCTTGAGGAATCTGGCAGGAGTTGTAGCTATGAGCAGATTGCACTTGCTGTCAAAGGAAAGGGCCATTGTCTTCCAGAGGTGCTGCACCTCCACATTGCCTTCTCCCAGTTATGTTTGGGGCTCAGCTCCTTGTGTCATTTTAGAGATTGTGTGGGGGTGGTTTGAAATTGCATGCAAAATATACTTCACTCAGCACAGCTCCAGAAAACTGCTTTTGGGGAAAAATGCTGTTGTGATGTACTGCTTCCTGACCTCTCCTCAAATCCCAAACCACCGGGCTTAGCATCCACATGGTCAGCCCAATAATGTATTTTCCCACCTGCATGTATTTGCCATTTAGGCAACGTCTAGTCAGTATTCAGCACTCTCAAACCTTAAGGTCTGACCTTCATGCTCAGCATAGCTGTTGCCCAGCAGGAGCCCATACCGATAGCTCTCCATGCTCTCAGCTGGTTTGGGCTTTGTGGGGATGGAGTCATGCTGGTAGAGCAACGCTGACTTTACCATCCCGAAGTCTTCCTGAATCTTCATCCCCGAATAGATAGCACCCGAGACGTTTTCTGCCATGTGGGTGTAGCTCTGGAGGTTCTTCACGTCACAGAGGTTGTCACTGTATTTCAGTGCAGGAGGCTTGTATGCCTGGTAGGACACCTTGGTGGTGGTGGTGATGACCGTCTGCAACGGTGGGGCTATGGGAGCGGGGCTGGCACTGTACCTGCAGGGATAGTCCCCACTGCAGTAAGCGTGGTTAGCACTTGCTTGCATCTGTCCGTAGTCACCCTGGTCTCCACTGCCAGTTTTCCCCCAGGCTGGTTTCAGTCCGTAATGCCTGCCAGGATTTTCAAAGCTCTTGTCGTGGGTAGTCACAGTGCTGTAGTGAGATCCGTTCAGACTGAGGGGGTCTGCGTCAATGGCAGGGCTGGTCAGATCTTTGTAAAATGTTGGGTAAGGGCTGGAGCTTATAAAGGTAGGAACCCCAAACTCGTAGCTGCATGGCCTGGGCATGTAGATCCTTGGATTTGGGCACTTAGAGTATGACGATAGCTGGTCCTCTTGGAAGCTGGCTGAGTCATAAGGTGCTTTGTAGAGGTCTGTGTTCTGCAGTGAAGAATGAGACTGGTCTGGAATTGGAAAATTGGTGTCTGTGATTATACCAACTCTTTCTTGGCCATCCATGCAGGGAAAATTCTGTAGGTTATTGGTGTAACCACTGCTGTCATGGTACCTTCCTGCCTGACAAGGAAAAGTAGATACTTGAGATTAAGGAATCAACACTGCTCCCACATATATATATCTCAATACTTGTGCTGTTGCTTGTTTTTGCCCAGAATTAACAGATGTAGCATGGTGTAAATCTTATTTTCCCTGGGATCTCCAATAAGTGCTTATGACACCTTTCTAATTTAGAAAAGAAAATTAAAAGAAAAAAAAAAATCTTCATTTCTGTCACCTTTTTAATTGCCTAATGACTTTGACTTACCTCTGAGTTTAGAGCTCTCTTTTTCTGGGAATGGTGATAAGATGACATGTGCTTCTTTATTGCACTTCTTCTTGCCTCTGCCTCTAATTTACTCTCTGGCCTGGGGTGGTCATGGACACCTTTAGCCTATTTAGGATTAACAAAGAATTAGATGTGAATGGGAGGGGGTGAGACAAGAGAAAGTGCAGTAAGTAATATAAGAGATAGCAACAGCATGGTCTGTGGTTTGGCACAAGAGAAGAGGGAGGGAAAACTAAACAACAAGGAGGGATTCAATGTAAAAATAAATAAACAGAAAGAATCATGATTTCGGGGTAGATAGAAGGAAAAAGTGAGGGAGAAGTCAATGATGACTGCAGAGCTGATGGAGGAGTGAAAGTATTACCTACGTTTGTGACATTCAGGAGTAGTTATTAGAACCAAGGGGAAAAACATATACATTTAGTTTTGTTATTTTTCTGCAGTCCAGTTTCTCGGTTCTGCTTTATAGATGTATATATATAAAAATTATATACATAGGCTTTAAAGAGATTTCATGCCACAAGATGACAAATATTCTCTTAAAACAATACATTTTCTTGAACAGGACTGAAAATTATATCCTGGAAAACCATCCAAAGATGCTCTGCTATTGAAACACCTGTGGATATGCAGATCTATGTAACCAGAACTATACTGATACCTCATGAAGTAATATATTCTACACGTCCTTACCCATTACATTTGTCTGAATGTACCAACATATAGTCCCTAATACAAAATAGGAAGCTTGGTTTTAAAACACTGTCCTTTCTCAAGCAGAAATTAAATTCTAAGCAAGTATTTATCAACTAGTTTGATGCTAAAAGTCTTCTGGTTTTGCGTATTTGTAACAGAACATCTGAGTAAGAATAATACAGGTGGGAATTTGGGAATATGGCCAATTTTCCTCCATTTACTGATTGAAGAACAGAATTCACTGTCTGTAGGTCAGGGAAGAATTCATTTGGCAGCGAGTGTAATCTCACAGAACAGAAACTTTGTTACATTTTTGTTCTAATGTTGCCCCAAAAAAAGAACAAATCAAGAGGAAATTTCAGATTTTAGCTTTCTAAATTTCCTTTTTTTTTTTTTCCCTGGCAAATTATTAAATCTTCAAAATTGAAAGGCTAGCTTTGTATGAAGTAGAATTTTCATGTTTCAACTCCTGTAATTTAAGCAAGATTTTTTTTTCTATGTATTTTAACAAGAAATAAGTTTTAAGTCCTTGAAAAATTCAGTTGTCAGATGTGTCAGGATGCAAGACAACCTTTTTGTTTGTATTTGTATTCTGTAAACAGGAGAATTTTAGACATCAATTGTGATGTTATACTGAAAATTGAATACTGTCAACTTGCAAGTACTGTTTTTAAAAAGACAGCCAAGTGTTATTGTTTCATTCGTTTTTGCCATGTTTGTACTAAAGAGAAATTCTGTCATGGACCAGAACTCAACTGTGCTCACCCATGTTTAGTGTTACACACAAAAAAAATAAAGCATGGGGGTAGGAAGAAATCTCTATCCAGATATTACTTTATATATAGACGTAATTTATAAGTATGTGCACAAATAAATATGCCTGATTTTTACCTGGAAAAATATTGCTTTGCCATCAAGCCTCCAGAAATTTGTGACTGGATAGCCACTGTGTCCTCGGCAAGGAATCAGCTCAAGGGCTGAGTTACAGTTTGGGCAGGCTTTCTCTGTGAATAGAGATAAAGAAACTACTGAAGAGATTGGTTAAAGGCAAGGATGTCTCCTGGGAGTAAACAGAGCGCAAGACCAGGATCATCAGACTTCACTGAAATTCAAATTAAAATACATTGCTCAAGGAAACACAACATAGACTACCAAGTAACTGAATGGTATGAATTAGAGCTGCATACTTGACATAAGTGCTAACGATGTAAAGGATTTCAGATCCGTTTCCCCTTAAGTATTTATAAATAGACATTGATGGAATTAGTAAATAAATCACAGTCTTTGCAATTATAGCTTAGTCTGCCTGCAAGTAAGAGTGATTCCAGTCTAGAAGTTAAGCCCAGATGAAAGAAATGGGATCCCTTGGGCATCCCAGCTCTCTTTGGGTGTCTCTCACTTTGTTGCTTCTGCCGAGCCTTGTCACATATGGCGGGGCGAAGCTGCAGCCTGGCTCCGCCGGGCAGAGCACAGCTCCTGGCACACACCACCACTCCCAGGCAGGACTTCTTGAGGATCTGGCAGTTGTGGTTGTTGGTGTTGCGCATGGCCCAGCCACTGAGGTGCCTCTGCGCGTTCTTCTCCTCGCTGGAGTAGATGAGCCGCACGTAGCCATCAGGCCACTCCTGGAAGGCATCAAAGTGCTTGGGCTCCTGCAGCAGGGCAAGTGGGGTAGGGGGGCAAGGCAGCAAGGAGAAGAGCAAGAGAATATTGTCAGTATATCACAACCTGATATTCTTGCCCTGTTACAAAACACACAACAGGGAAAAAAAGTCTTTTTCCGTGACCAACCAAGGAGCAGGAAAAGAAATATTGAAAGAATAACTTATTCAGAAATTCTCTAGAAAGTGAAATGCAGTCTGGGCTTCTGTGTCTGAGGAATAAGGATCCTTTCCTCCTTTGTACCACAATCCATAATAACATGGACTGTTGTCACAGGTGCCTATTTACAGTGGGGTTACCCAGCTGTAAGACATCAGCCTGGTTACCAAAACTTACTAACGGGTCTGCCACCAGTGTGCCCAGACAGGACGCAAACCACCCTGATCATGACTGCTATTAAATTCTCCTTATTGTGGGACCATGCACCTGCAGGCAAGAAACCAGAATGTTTAACTATGGAATGGTTTCTTAGATTGTATCTGAGTTGAATAAGGCTTTTGCAAAGAAACAGAAATAAAAAAATTTGCCATTGCAAATATAGTTCCAATATATGCATAGTGGCTCAAAGAAAGAACATTTCAATTTTGGATTCCACTGGCTTTCTGGAGCTCCTCACTAAAATGTAATTACTGGACCAATGAAAGAACAACTAGAATTTTAAACTGTAAATATTTACAGTGCAAGTAAAGAGTCCCTGCAATGCTTATTTAACATATGTATATAGCACATGCAAGCAATGCCAGTGAACACAAGTAAACTACCAGCATTTACAGAATTATGACATTCTATGAACTATTAATCAATTAAATTAATTAAAATATATTACATTAACTCGAAGAAGAAAAAAGTTGCAAGTTAAAAAAACCCAAACATTTAAAGCTCACAAGTAGACAGAAATTGGAGTGCTTGTTGCCATTAAAGTATCACATCAACAAATGAAATATTTAGATAATATTTAGATAACTTCGATTATAGTAGGAAAAAACAGTCAATTCAAGACTGTTCAAGTCAACATTTCTTGAACAAGGAAGAAGAAAAAGGAAACTGGCCACACTGAGCCACAGATTATATTAGGACTTAGTACACAACTGGCCAAACATGTGTATCACATCTATATTTTTGTTGCAAGTAATTTCATAAGGATGGCGGGGGGGAACGTGTGAAAGGGTGCAGGAGAAATAAAGCAGACAAAAAATGAAGCTTTGCTCGAAGAAAAGATTGTTCCCCTGGTAGCCCATCTCCAGGTTATAGCTGGACAAAGACTTTCCTCTGTCATCCCCCCCGCCCACCCGTTACCTGCGGCAGTTTGGGGTCGTTGATGTCCCATGTGAGCTTCATGGCGAGAAGCGGCAATAGGCGATGACTCCCTCTTTTTTATGCCGTCGGGGCGTCGTCGAGTTGCGGGGGGAGTTCTTAGCGGGCTCTGTAGGTGGAGCAGCGGCACAATCGTCCCTCACCGCGGCACCTGGGCGGGCAGGGGCTGCGCTCCTCCTCCATCCCACAACCGCGTTTTGCTACCCTTGCCTGGAGGTCTGTGACGGGGGATAGCCGTGGGGGTTTGGCACGAATCCACCCCCCACCAACGGAGGCCGTGAGCTCGGCAAATTTGAGCAAGGTCTGGAAGTCTAACCCAGCGGGGGTGGCGGGGCTCTGCCACTCGCTCCCGCAGGCGCGGGAATGGGAAGGGTTATGGGGAGATGGGGACCCGTCTCTGCCCGGCCGGGACGCCCCTGATGTTGGATTTCGAGCGCGGCTCGGAGATGCTCGCAGGGTGAAAAGCCTCCGGGAGAGAGGCAAAGGCACTGAATAACCTTCTCTTTAGATGTAGATGTAAACGAATTCAACATTATTTGGCAGGTGTCCCCTTCGCGCCGTGCTCTATAACAGCTGGTTTAAAACGCAAAGTTCCTGTCGGTCCTATCAGCACATTTTAACTTATTAAAAAGTTATAAGCTTTTTGTTAGCTTTTTCTTTTTGGAAGAAATAGCCGATGGGTTGTGGTGTTTGTTTTTGTTTTGTTGGTTTAGCGGTTTTTTGGGGGGTTTTCTGGTTTGTTTGTGTTTGGGTTTTTTTGATTGTTTTGTTTTTTGGTGGGTTTTTGTTTGTTTGTTTTTATTTGTGGTTTTTATATTTGTTTGTTTTGTTTTCCTTTTTTTTTTTAGGGGGGACGGGCTTCGGGGGAGAGGAGGGAGAAGGGAGGACGGTCGCTGATTTTTGGTCTGAGAAACAGAAAGAAAATGGCTTATGCGCAATAGCACAGAGACCAAGCCGTTGAACACCAAGCGCTGCTATCATTCTTTAAACGATCCCACCTGTTCGGAATTACTTTCTCATGCGCTTCCATCCCCTCTGGTCCAAAATTTACTGGCCTTTACCCTTAGCTGTGCACAATAAACCCCAGCCGGTAGCAGCAGATGCCGGCTGTGACACCCCTCGGTAGACAGCAGCCCCTCTGAGGCTCCTGGCTCCCCTTTCGCACCCTTGGGATCGAGCGGGGGCGTCTGTCAGTGCTGCAAAGCCGATGCCCGGGTGCGGGAGGCCCGTCCCAGGTTCCGCACACCTGTGGCTTTTTAGTGCGGATGAGAGAGTGGCTTTTTTTCTCCCCCTTTCCCCACCTTCCCAGCGCTCTCGGAGCTGTGGGAAACGCTGGCGGGGCTCTCTCTCGGTTCCACACGCAAGTGTATCCAGCAGCAGCGGGTTAGGGCCGTGGGGAGGGTGTGAAGCAGCCCCTGCACCTTCTCCCGTGCGCCATGGCCAAGGTAAGCTCGGCTCCCCGCGCAGGAGAAGCGGGAGCGGGCACGGAGGGACGGGCACATCGTGGTGCCTTCGGGGAACGCCCGCGGGGCTCCCCTGCGGCTTCCAGAAACCTTTACCATGGACTCGTGGGGTGGTTTTCCAACTTGAAAAATAAGAAAGGGAAATCGGCCTTTTGGGAGAGATGGGTTGAGTAAGTGGACTTCAGCTTTTGGGCAAAATAAGTGCTTGATTTTGGGGTGTTTTTGGAGGGGAGGTCTGTTTTCTGTATTTTTCTTTTCTTTTTAAAGGAAGAAAAAAGCGAAGAACAGAATAAAGATGTGAATGGCAATATGGTAGACAGAGCAGAAGACTATGTAAGGATCTTTTAAATGCGTTGTTAGCTTTATCTTACAAATAGTTATATGTGTATTTTTAACAGTGCATTTCTTAAATAGATATGGCATGACCTAGAATTTTTATTAATTTAATGGGGGAAGTGCAGCAGACTCCATAATCTTCTCCCTTGTAAGTGGGAAGAAATTACTGTAAGAGTTTTGAGACACATAAGAATTACAAACTGAGCATACCAAAGGAATTTCTTATTCGGTATCTTTTAAGATTACTCAGTTTGAAAAGGTCTGTCTCTTTTGGAGATTAAGACTGATATTTCACCTTCAGATGTAACAATAAAATTAGAGAAACAAAGTTAAACAAGTAAACAAAAAGCCTGCAACTTTTCAAACAGCATTACAAGTATTTTCTCATAGTTAGTGCTGCAACAATTTTAATGCCCATTTATTTTACTTACTAGTTATTTCCTTCCCCTCCCTCTGCAGCTTGAATCACTTCTCACTGATGCCTTTAAGGGGAAAGGATTTGAGGAAATCAGCAAACTGCTTCAAGAGGGAGAAGTAGAGCCTCCCCAGAAGTACAGTGAATCTCTTTTTAGCCAGCTAGACAAAGCACTGAGAAAGGCAAGTATCATAAATAATCTCAACCATCCTAACACCCAAAGGTATCAGACTAATGCACAGCACTCTGTGTTTCTGTAGGAGTTGGACAAGAATGAATTCCAGAATGTTTCACTACTGTTGAAATGTATTCAGGTCTACATGAAAAGTGATTTCCAAGAAGAGAAGAGTTTGCTTATTGAGCAAGGACTGATAACAAAGATAAGTATAACATTATATGCAAATTACTAATGAGATTTAAAGTTGCTTGCATCAGAAAAAGAACTCCAAGAAAGAGAAAAGTAGAGAATGGCTTGTTGGCCATGCAGAAACATATATATTTTTAAAATATATTACATGAGCTTAATGGGGAAAAAATACTGTCTTTCATTGCTTTTGGTGCAGCAGCCAATATTGTGGTTGTTACCGTGCTTAGTGGGTTGTGGGGTTTGGGGTTTTTTTTTAAGCTGACAGTGAAAGGAGAAGGATAATTTTGATGAGTTGCACTTGTGAAATGATGTAAAATTTCTAAATGCATTTTAAATGCTCCAGCAAAATACAGTTTTAGTTATAGAACTGATGAGCAGTTTGTGCTTTTATAAGACCTGACATACTCCTTATGAAGATCCCTTTTTGGGTATGTGCAAACCAGATGCATTTAATCTACAATTGCATTTTACTGATTTCAGCTGGTAATACTTGTAGTCACAGAAATGCACTTGTGCTGAAGATGGGTAATACCTGGATCTAGCATAGCTAGCAGGGAACAGTTAACACGTGCTCTCCATTACCAGAGTTCTACCAAGGAGTTCTCAGTTCAAAATATTGTAATCCTGCTTTGTAATTATGCTTTTCAGGGATACAGTTGCTCAAAATTCCTCTATGGGGATATATTAATGAAGTTTCTTTGACCTGATCTTTGTACCTCCAGTGAAGCATAGATTTCTATTTTGCCACACATATGCAATAAATTTAAAGCCATGAACTATTAGAATATTTACCTTGAAAAAATTTTAAAACATTATTTTGCTGTGAATTGATGTTCTACAGAAATTTCTACAGGAGTTACTGTGCCACTAGCAGCATGCATTGTGTCTAAACAACAAGAGTAGGTGCACTGGATGACAAAGGAGGATAAAAGGAGGGCTGGGGAAAGAAGAGGGGGATGTCAATTTTCATGTCCTCCTAGCAAGATTTGAGCTCCTTAATGCCATGTAGCTTTCAACCCAGTGTATAACTCAAGTTTTAAGAGTAAAAAACTGTCTGTAAAGTTTCCTGCAGACATATATAGTTTGAGGATTATTAACTCCTCAGATTTTAACTAATTCTTTTAACTTTTACCTGGTATCTTGGTTTGAAAGAGCAAGAGCATTTGTGACCCTCATCCACCCAGATGAGAATAAATTTTTCATGTTACTTCTTGAAGACTTCTTTGACACTGCATTGGTACGTATGTGCATTAAGGGGACAGAAGGGTTGCCTATATTGGAAAGGAAAGCCATTGTTCACAAACAATTTCCAGTTAAAAAATGAATAGTTGCATGGACCTGCTGCCCCAGGGATGAACCTGGAATGCAGCCCAGATGGTGCCAGTGGGGAGTGCCCAGGAGTGTGCTCCGGGCTGGCATCAGGCTGACATTTGACACAACCTGGAAAAAGCTGCTAAAGGGCTGCAGTGTTTTCTGATTTTCTAACATGAAGCCAAGTGTTTGTTTTTGCAGAAAAACTTTCAAGAAGTTCTGATGCATTTTGTAAATAAAGGCTTTTGTGCTGAAATGCTCTCTAAAAAGTACAAATTCCTAACACTAAGCTGCACTTTACGTGCAAATGTGTTTTACCCAAGCTGTTCCTCCCAGTCTTGTTGTCTGTAGCTTACTGGAACTGTGTCACTTTGTGCATCAGAATTCATATCAATATTTATGACTCTTTTTAGGAGCTCTGGTAAAAGACATTTAAGCAGAATCAAAGTTCCTTCTTTCTCTGCTAACCACACTGACATTGTATGACATACCCCAATTTTTTTTTTTCCAAAATTTGTTTTATTTGTCTTGCCAGTGCATTTCTTCCACGTGCTTTCGTTGTGGAGAATGAAGTGTTTTGTTTTGTGGGGATTTGGGTTTTTTTTGTTTGTTTGTGGTTTGGAGGTTTTTTAACTTTTATTTTTATTCTTCCTCAAGGGACTTCAACACTTTCAGATATATATTGCGACATCTAGTACTGTAGTGAGGAAACATAAAATGTGCTTTTTCATAGGCCCATGGATGTAATAAAATAAGGGAACAATGTCATGACATGGGTTTTCTAGGGAACCTGTGGGCACTCCGTTCTCAAGTGCTGCTCAAATCCCTGGGGAAAGGGGGTGCTTTGCTACCTTTACCCTCCCTGCATAATGCCAACCTGTATGATTAGGGTCATAATGTGTGACATACTTGTATCAGGTGGCCCTGCTTTTCCTGATGTGGGTACACCAGTGTTTTATGTCATTTAGCCCCTGAAAGTTGTGGTGGTGGTGGGGGCATAAATGCCTTGGCACTTGGAGTACTGCTCTTCTTAGGTGATGGTGTGTTAATGAAGGCTTCCTTTGCTGTTTCCATCAGGTGATTTGCAAATGCAGTAATGAAGGTCAGTACTTTTTTCCTTCCATGCCTTGATATCCTGTATCTTAGTCTTAGGAGCATGTTTCTTAATTCTGCTTGAACTCTGTCCCCTTTCTCTTCTCCCTTCCACTTCCTACCTCTGTGCAATACTTTTTTCTTTTAGTCCTCCTGATTTCTCCTCAGTTAATTTTCATTAACATTTACATCAGAGCATAAAACCTTTTTCCATTTCTTTTTGCTTCCTTGTTTTGTACAAGTCAAAAAAAAAAAATCTATCTGTGGTATCTTGCTTAAATGCTCAGCATTAAATCACTTGATCAGAGTAAGTGGTGCTTCCGAAAGGAGTTCAGGCTAGATGATCTGTTCTCACCACATCTGTTTGTACTGGCCTCAAAAGTTCTTGCCTTGCTGAAGGCAACCACCTCCACAGAAAACCGTTGTAACTCCTTCAGCTTTCTGAATTAGGCAGAGAGATGTCTGTCATTTGTTTCAGCAGCAAAATTTTGTCTGTGGCTGCAGCTGGTTTTCCATTAGGGCAGGGGAGCAGATGCTTTCAGAAAGTATCTGTGTGCCCAAACATCCAGTCTCACAAGTCATGTAAAAATAAAGCAGTACACTGTGGGTCAGGTAATGTGTCCTTGTTTGTCCTTGTAGCTTATTTTATTGGGAGCAGAGTATGCATGAGCATCTTTTGGTTAGTACTTTACTGGTTTACTCTGTTGATTTTGATAACAATTCTAATTTTCTGTTATGGTTAGGCCTCTTACATTAACTGCTGACTTGGGTAATTATTTTATCTCCAGCTTTATTTTTTTTTTTTTTACATAGAAGTTACTAGTTCTCTTTCTGCCTAGGATTAGATGGTTAGAAACTTTGTTTTTAAATGAACTTACAAGTGGGATATTTTCACTCCAACACAATAAACTGTAGTTGTTTCAGCTGTATTTTATATGGAGACCAGCCCGTTTCTAGCTGTAACCTTTCAAAATATTTTTCTAGGGAAGAAAGATCTGGTGAATTTATTTTTACCTGAACTGGGGCGTCTAGTGACAGAAGCAAATCTTTACTCCTCTCTGCATCTGGAGGTAAGGTTCCTACTAGAAGGAGAAAATTAGATACATTTGCACACAACTGTGTGTAATTAGAAAATGTGAAAAAAAAATAATACTGAATTATTTCCCTTCATTTTCTGCCCCTTCTTTTGTGTGGGGGAAAGGCTTTGAGGACCCTCAACTCTATACTTGATGATGTCCCACGGGAAGAGAGAAAGAAATTCCCTCTGTCTGAGGAAATGTGCTCGCTCACGTAAGTGGTTTTTCTTCTAGTTGCTGTAGCTAAATGCTATCTTCTCTGCAATAGGAGTTAGTTATTTTCACTTTTAACCTGTGGCATTATGTTGTTTCAGGAAAGACCTTGCCAAAACTATTCTGGAAGTTGGTGGTAAGAAGTATTTAGTGGTTATTCTTATGAATCTCTCCAGCTTTACCTTATCTGCTTATTTATTGTAGGTGAATTATAATTTAAATTATATACTTGTGAATATATATAATTATATACTTGATTTCTAGGAAGGAAAATCAGATAGTACTCTGAGAAAACATTAATAAAAAGTTGTTAAATGCAGCAATGCCTTAGTTCTTTCTCGTTGGTATTCGTAATGTGTGTTAACCAATAAGACAAGTTAAATAGATGTATGTAGAAAAGTAACTAGGTCAGCTTTACATATGTGTTTACAAAATATGCTAGCTGTTACTCTTGAAAAACATAAATTTGAATTGCTTTACCGCAGTGTGGACAAACTTCAGTTAACAAGGTTTATAGCCTCTTGAGTGAAATCTTTTTCATTTTATCCTAATAATAACACTTTCTAGAGTTTTGCCGTGATATATGGAATGTAACTTAATCCTAGTGAGTTAGTGGTAAGCGTTTGCTCTCATCACCTTCCTGAACCCCGAGAACATCTCCCAGTGCACTTGTGCGTGTTGTGGTTTGCAGCGTACCATACTTGACCTCACGGGGTCAGGGGGAGCTAACACTTGGAACACTTGAATGCCTGGAGCTAACACTTGGCTGTTACCCTCCACAGTTGTCCCAGGTGGAACTGAAGCTAGATGGTTAATATGACTGTGTGGTGCATAAGTACAAGAGTATTAATGCTATAACACTCTCTCATGCCAGAGGGATGATATTTATCCTGTGCTTATGTTTATTGTGTAGATTATGACCTCCAGGTTGCCCTTTCAGAAGCACTTTGTAGGTTAATGATAAAAAAATGGAGAGATGACCTTGTTCACCACTGGTTTGAAGATAAATATCTTGCTGAAGCTTTCAAAGAGATCAAGGATAGAGAATTTGAGACGGTGAGGGTCCTTATTTTGAAAACAACATACTTGACAAGTCTGTATAGGGGCTAGTTTTGGTTGAGTTCAGTCAGGATGTCCTTGTAAGAAGTTCCTACAAAACTGACTTGATAAATACACAAAGCTGTTTAGTTATTGAATTATTTGTGGATGGTGTGTTTTGGTTTTTTTCTATATTAATATGGCAAATGTTAAATGACACATTTTTAAAATAGCTCTTACTTCTAAGTTATTTTACCCACAAAAAAAAAGTAAAATAAAAATTAGAATAGATAATAAAACATAAATGTGCTTATGTTTGAAGGCTTACTGGCAGTAAGTTGGGTCCAACCATTTGTATCAACTTGAGTATTTCTTTCTTGGGGCCTTTGGCATCACACTGACTAGTTAAAAGCTTATAAATGGAGTAGAGGTTACACAGCCCTATAGAATAAGTATTTGCAAAGGAAATGTAGCCTGACTTTTTAATATTATGTTGTTTATCTTGAAGGATTGCAGAAAATTTCTTAACCTGCTGAATGAAAGGCTTGGGAATGGCAGAAGGTAAGCTGGGGACCAACAGAATAAACTGGTGCCGTCACTTCTGCAGAAGGGAATAAACAGGACTGTAAATTGGGGTGGGTGATTATTAAAAAGAAAAAGAAAAAAAAAAGGATTTACATCATATGTGAAGAATTAAGTTCTTCTTAAGGAGGACATTTTATTCATTTTTATGGTGGCTCTTTTGAAAGTAAAATCAATGAAGATAATGCATCACTACTAAAATACTATGACCTCTTAAGCTTCTCCAATTTTAATTTACTTTTAGAAATACCTTAATTATTTCTTGAACAATAGGATTGGTTATATTAATCTTATGAAAAATAAAATCATTAAAGTCAGACTATAATGCTGAATGTATTATGTGAAGTCTGCTTTTCTTCCAGAGTGTATTCGTTTCCATGCATATCTGCTTTCGCTGACATGAAGGAGGTAATTTAGCCCTTAAAGCTCTGACACCTTCCCTACACTATTACCACTGCTAAAATGTTGATTTTTGTGGTAAAATTATTTCCCCTCCCTCTTTTTCATGAAGAGCTCAATTTCTTAAAGTGTAGAGTATAACCTTCTATTCTGGTTGGAAAAGTTTGCTTATTTGTCACTTAGCTCCCAATTTACAGCTGCTGACTTTGCTTTTGTATCAGCCAAAAGATAGAGGCAGCACTTCTCTTCATGGTGATGACAGAAGACAGAGCTCTAAAAAGAAACAGGAGGACAGGACAACACTGATTCCTCCAGCAGAGCTGTTCTCAGAGTGCCAGAAAACAAGATTAGCCTGATGGCCATGTAGGAGAGGTGACAGTTGCTGATCCTGCAGATTGCTTTAGTGGTCTTTAGTACTGTACTGTGGCACCATTCCAGGCAGTTCTGTCAAACCAAGAGCATGTAAATGGAAGCCATTTCCACTGTTTCTGATTATTTCAACTGCTCAGAAACAGAAAGAACTCCTGTATCCTCTCCCTGGCACAAACATTTGGGTGTTTATATGTTGCCCTTCCCTTGGCTGATATAGAGCCATGTCTGACCTGGGTATGGTTGGGTGAGCAGTAGACTGGCAGCTCGCAGGTTGATCTGAACTCTTATTTCTGCAAGATGTGTACACAGATGTGTAGGGCAACACTTTCCAGTTTTGTCTCATTAAAGAAAACTGAGACCAATACAGCAGTTGTGGGGCTTTTCTGTGAGCAATAGTACCACTCTTCTTCCCCAGGTGAAAAAGCCATCAGATAAAAAACTGGAGAAGTTCTGGATTGACTTCAACACTGGCAGTGAGAGTGTGACTTTCTATGTGGACAGTAATGAGGTAACAGCAAGGTCCAGGTGGCTTTGGGCTTAGCCTAAGGCTGTAGGCACTCATTTAGCCCTTCTGACATGTTGGCCTTGGTTTTCAAAGGGCTCCCTCTGGGACACTGTGAGGCTGTCAAAAGAAGCTGTCAGCAGTTACAGCCTGGAGGGTAAGATTTTCTGACTGACGCTATCCTCTCTCTGGCTGTGGGTCCATCAGACATGTGGAGTCAGCCTAAAATCTCACCATCACCAAAGAGTGTTCCCATGTCTCCTCCTCCCTCCTTGCCTTGCCCTTTGATAGTTATCTTGCACTAGCTCTGCTTGTTGGACTGAGTGTGGGCCCACTGAGCACAATAACTTACCCTTCCCTACCCAGGCAAGATAGGTTAAGGTGTCAGTTTATTGCTGTCCCAGGGAACAGCATAATCATGAAGATCCCATGGAAAAGAAATGGGTGAACAGAGTAACTGGAAGTACATAGGCAAGATATAAAAGAGACTGTTCTAAAAATTCCAGACACTTATTGAGTTATTTTGGGGTCAACAAAAGTATGTCTTGGTCTAAACCAGATTGAATTGCCTTTATTTTTTTTTTTTCTCAGAGGATGGTGGACAAAAGATTGTTAAAATTTTTATGAAGATACCTGTTTCTCTTATCAAAACAGAAGCAACAAAAATCAAACTGCTTTTCAGTGCTGAGTTTGAAATCTTAAGTGTACTTAAAAAAGTGCTGGGAGATGAAAAAATTATGGTAAGCTCTTAATATGAGGATTGGGAGTTTTTTTCTAAACTATATTTTGCATTGGGCGAAACCATTCAGGTTTCTGGAGTTAATGTTTGTGTGGTTTCTTTGTTTATTTTCTCCATAACTCTTTATTATATATCTGTATTCCCATTGTGGATTTATGACACTCTATATAGGTGTTTTAAGCTTTGGCCTGCAAGAGAAATTAGGCATCTTAAGAAAGAAGTTTCAGGAGACTCAAAGTTATGGTTTAGAAGGTGGAAGGTTAAACTGATTGGTTAATAGATTTTATGTGTTATAACATTTGCTGAGCTTCTAAAGTAGGAAATGAAGCCTATGGCGTTTAATTGTGTAACTTGAAATCTAAACATGCTCTTACATATAGCTCCAAGTGTTACATGGCACAGGATGAGAAAATTGTTACATAAGAACCTAGAGAAGAGGTGTGCTGCAAGATGCAAATCTTAGATTGACTTTGTAGCTAGTACTTCTATACGAAGAGTAGAATACTTCTAAAACCTCAGGGTTTTTTTCTAAGTTAATGTAAAAACATGGGGGACGTGTGTCACTTTTTTTTCCTCAAATGTTAATATAGTTAATTTTTTACTCATAATTGATCCACAGGCTATGGAGATTGCAGAAAACCTTTGGTAACAGTAAATGACCATGATGTGGTGGCTGTCATTTGCTCTTGCAGGAGCCAAAACTTTTCCAAATGATCAACTCGATTAGTATCCAATTATTTGTTGCTGTCAATTACCAACTGTTAATTTTGTTACTAAGTAGCTGACTTTACTAGATAAAGACTACTTTAAGATCACTTTCACATGACATTAATTCACACCGACAGGTAAAGAACACTGAAGAGAAGTCTGACCACGCTGGGAAGCAAGCCAAGGAGAACGAAGCAGGTGACTTTTTTTTTTTAAGTTATCGTGTTATTTCATTACATTAAATATCTCAGTTTTCAAATTATTGTTTTCACTTGCAGTCCACAGCTTGCAGTTAACCTCATTTCAAAAAGAAAAAAAACAAACGAACCCTTCCCTCCCCACCCCCAAACAAATAATGCCCAAGCTCAATCTTCTACTGTTCCTTGCCTTGTGAGCTTGGTAACTGGTGCTTGTGGCAGATGCTGAGTCCCTCTAGCCCAGGGAGTGAGAATTGGGTACCATGGGCCATGTGCTGCTGGGATTGCATGGGCAGGGGAACTGCTCAGTGATACAGGACCTGGATCTGTGGCAGGCAGCCTTGTAAGGCACATCTTGGCTGCTGGCTGTCCACTGATGTGTGAAGAGTGTGCAGCAGTGTTTCTCCATCTGCGGGTGCAATGGAATGCATTCCTTCTGTCCACCCTTCTTGCTTCCTCAGTGCCTGGTTTCTGGTTTGGCTATGTTGTGTAGGTGCCTGTGGGAGACTGCCTGCAGGAGGGGACAGTGACATCAGTGTGATCATGAAAGCACAGGTTCTCTGAGTGAATTCTTGCACCTTGGCATTTAATAAGCTCTCCTTTGTGCAGTGAGGTGCATGTGGTAGGGCAGCCTCTACCAAAGCTTCCTGCAGGGGAGTGCCTTGTGTTTCTTCTAGTCAAGGTGACGTGCTATACATACAAATGTATCTGTGTGCCTTACAGAAGGAAAGGCTCTTAGCTCAACCAGAAATAACCATTATTTGCTTATTCTCATCAACCTACAGCCAATGCTTCGTATTTCTTTGAATTGGGTATGTTAGTTTTTTCATCATCAAATGGTGTCATTTTCTGTGCTGCTAGGGAACATCTGCAAGATGTCTTCTTCCAGGATCATTTGGCTGAGTTTAATTATGTTCCAAATATGATAGATGTCGAGAGAGCTCAGAGCCTGAAACATCACAGAGATGTGATGTTTGGGTATCTGACCCAAAGGAGGGTCTAAGGCCTGTACTTGTACAAGAACAAGAGAAAGGAACTCCTTTATTTCCTTTTATCCCACTCTGAAATTCTTCTATAAATCCCCACAATGGCTGTGACCCACAGTTTAAGGAAAAGCTATTTTCAGTAAAAAAGGCGAGAGATGTGCATAATCAAAATTGATCTTACACAGGAAATGTTTTCTCAGCTCAATTTCAGTATCAAGTTATTCGGAAGGTAGCACTTCTCCCCGCCCCCCCATAGTGATCTTTTATCTTTGAAGGCTGGGATTTGTTCTTGCTGCAAAACTGGCTGTATTTCAGGTTTTAGAGTAATTACTTTTTGTGTGGATCACTCCATGGTGTAAATTGCTTGACAGATATTTCCACATCTCCTAAAGACGTGAACTCACAGCTCTTTATAGTGCTACCACCCGCTGTCTCAGAAATAAATCAAGTTTGAAGAGCTCTTAGGATAGGTAATATTGTTTCTGTGACAATATTAAAAAAAAAAAAATTTACTTTCATCTAAGTTACTGTGCATTTCAGATTTTTCCAGGTGAATACTTGAAAGAGCTACTTTGCAGCTCTAAACATCTGAGGCAGAAATTTCTTCAGTAATCCTTCCTATTTTTCTCCACTTACAATGTAAAATGAGCTAGAATGGTAGTCCTCCAGATTCTGGAGGCGCAGGTGAGCTAGGAGTTCCTTCATCAGTGTCCCCTGTAAAGCACACAGAAGCACAAGGTGGGCGCTGCTACTTGAAGCAATCAAGGAGTACAAAGGGCAGAAGGTAGTTAATCTGTAGGGAAACATTTTACAGTGCCTGGGAGAGATTCAATGAAGGGCAACAGAGATGGCAGAAGATCACACTGCTTCAGTCAGACACAAATGGTTGTTCCATGTCTTCCAAAGCTAGGAGTTAACATAGCAGTAAGATGATAAATGTCAACGTATTCATACAGTACGAGGGGCTTAGGTGGGGGTAGGCTCAAGATGTGTACTGGTTTGGGTCTCAAGGGGAGAAAAGAGTCTGCGGGAGGAACC
The DNA here is from genome assembly GCA_035583135.1 of Lophotriccus pileatus. Taxonomy (NCBI): domain Eukaryota; kingdom Metazoa; phylum Chordata; class Aves; order Passeriformes; family Tyrannidae; genus Lophotriccus; species Lophotriccus pileatus. Next base: position 63,871,893 of record JAWWES010000081.1, on the reverse strand, counting down.
CCCTGGTGCTCTACAGAGAGTGAGCCCTGCCCTGTCCAAGGAGCAAGGGCCACAGTCCAGCTAGCAGAATAAAGAGAACACACAGGGTTGATGGAATATGGTGAACTGGTTTATTAGAAAAGGGTACAAGGTTTTATAGGGGTATCTGTGGAAAGAGCTAGAAGAAGGGTGTTACAGGGACGGTCTATGTAAAATTTAGAGTCGGGATAGGGCAACATGCAGAAATAGGGGAAACTCTGCTGATAACTATTGGGGACACAATTGGGTCAGGGGAGTGATAAATCTTTCAGGCTGTCCTGCCTCTGGCTGCTGCATTCCACAACAGCTTTCAGGGAAGCACAGGGGCCTATATCTTGGTCTCTTGCTCTGGAGTGCTGTTTTCCCACTGCTCAAACCCAGCTTCAGGTTTTAATCTAACCCTGACAAAGATGTGTTTAATTAGCATTGCAATTCTGTACTGGGTAATTTGGAGATGTTTGGTTTTGTTCTATTATACATGATCTTGATATGTTTGTGCCTAGTAAGTTGCACTGTTACAACTTATGCATGAGTGTAATAATGGAAAAGGTAGGTAGTGAGTGTATTTAGTTACTGCAATGACATTCTCACCCCGGTTGCTGTTCTGCAGTGATACCTGAGTCTTCTAATGCACAAAGGAGGAAAGATGCCTCAAATTCTGAAGACGTGGAGACCTTATCAGAAAACTTAACCTCTGAGAACAGACCGCAGTCAACACGCACTGCAGCAGTAAGTGCATGGTGGAACAGTCCTTGTGCCCCTTTTCCCCCTTATCCAGTCTGCCTTTTTATAGGTGGGGCTAAAACCTTTTTTCAAAGAAAACTGGTTTGTATCCAGTCAACTCAAACATATGCCTCCAGAGCTGCAATTCTGGCAAAACTGCTCTAAAAAGAAAAAAAGAAATTTTATTTCTTCTTGTAAGGGGATGGTAGGATGTCCTTTGTGAGAAACCCATGATATCACTTATATGCAGCCTAAAATGTTTTTATGTGTGGACAATGGTGAAGCTGTCAACCAGCTGTTGTCACAAACTGGCACTGAAAATCTGTTTCTTAAATAACCCCCTTTTTTTATTGATCATGGGTACATTCTGTTCATGGTTTCATGTCTCCAAGCAGAACATGGTGAACTCTGGTGTTGCCGTGGTTACAGTGAGCCAGCAAACTAACCTGGAAGATGCCAAACAAGGCTCAGGTCAGGCTTCAGTTCCTAAAGTCTGACCCAGTTCAGTGTCATCCCAATGACATGTTGAAGGCTCTGCTTTTGTGGGCCTTACAGAGAAAGTCAATAAAGATTTCATAGTAGTGCCGAGGCTAAAGCTATAGTTTCTTTGCCTTCTTCAGCAAAAAAGTCCAAAACTCCATCTCCAGGAATGAAAGCTAAGCCTAGGTGAGTGTCTTGCAGACAAAAAATTGTAAAGTATTTTTTTGTGTATGGGGTTTGTTTTTTTTTTCCCCTCATTCTCCTGGGGTTTTAATGCATATAATTTTGAGGCTTATTCCATCGCTTATTAAATTTGAAAAATATTCTGATTTTCCACTTGGAAAGTAAGGCTGGATGCCCAGAGTTACAACTCTTTGGATATGCTGGACAGTGATGCTGGGTTACTCGTTTGGCAGCTGCTTTGTTGTGACTTTTTTCTTATGGATTTAATCCAAATGCAAGGCAACCACACAGCTGACTTAGCATTTAACTTCAGCTCTGTAACTGGAACTCACCAAAGATGAGGCTATTCATAATGGGGAACATGACTTTTGTGAAAGAACATATGAATTTGATTTCTCCTTGGCATCAGTAATACCTTTTTTTTCCAGAGCTTTGGAGGACAGAATTCCTTGTAATTAAGGAAGTGGACTTCTGTAGAGCTACTGACTGACTTTCTTCCCTACATACCTAAACCATTGCTTTTATGTTAATTGGTGTGAGGTTTTTTCCCCTTAGCACTTCACAGATGGTTTGGTCTTTAAATGAACAGCTCCCTCATATGTCTTCTTGTCCCCAGTGAGGAACCCCCAGAAGAAGAACCCAGGGAGGAGGCAACACCAAAGGTATGTTTGCCTTGGGACTCACCTGAATGAAGAGATACAGGGCAGGGAAGATATGTTCTGGTGGAGCTGCAGAAGAAAGCTGGGATGGGTTGACCCACTGATGCCACTGAGCAGTGTACTGAGCCCATGCAGGGTCATACCTGATGTGATGTGCTGTTTAGCACCAGGAGTGAGCTGCAGAGGCAACAGCTACCAACCTCAGTCCAGAGTGGCCTAACCAGTTAATTCAAGCTCACTGGAGTGTATCCAGCACATATGCCCACCCCACAGCAGTGTGTTGTGCTTGTGTCCAGGAGTACTGTGGTGTGTGGGCATCCACACTGGCTGTGTGTGGGACAAACTCACATGTCACAAGACTTGCACGCTGTCTGCAAGAGGAAATGTTTGCTTCCTGGATGGAACCAAGCCTTGGAAATCTACAGACATGTTTATTCAGTTTTTTCTGAGATGTAGTGACCATCCCATGACAAGTCTAGTGCTAATTTTAGATTTTAAAATAAAATTATTTTTTTACTGCCAGTTCAAATGCTATGTAACAGTTGCCCACTCTGCAGTGAATTCAAAGCTTTTAAACTATGTTTTGTAACCCCCACCTCTTGGCCCCCCCAGCTCTGGGAGTTTGTATACTGTCTGGTAGGAAAGAATTGCAGGCAACGGCTGCACCTGGGTAGTATTTGCAGTAGGAGGAAGGAAGTTTCCTGGCACACCTTATCTCTGCTTTTAGCATGCTCTTGGATGAAAACATGATTTTGGGTATTGTCATTGTAGTTCCTGGAACTCCCTGCTTTTCCAAAGGATGTTGCCTGGGAAAAGAGAAACAGGAAAACAAGCTTGGTCAAGCAAAGATCTAAAGGCAGGTATGACACATGGGCCCTGAGCCTGTGCCGAGACTGGCATTCCAGGTGACTTTAGGCCATTTCTAGTACTCACCGGGGGAGGGTCTCTCCATGGGGTGGGCTGTCTGAACAGAATAGACAGCAAAACAAGCAGGAGGGTCACAACTTGTCTCAGTAGGACTCTTAGGGTCCCCAAAGTGATAAACACTTCAGAAGCTAACCCTAGTCTGCCAAAAATGCCTTCTACCTCTGTGATCTGATGTCACACTGGCTTTTCCGTTTTTCCTCATCCAGTCATGATCCTCTCATCCTCTCGTGAGTTATGAGTGTCAGCCTCTTTCACAAATACATAAGCTTTGTTGGATATTGTTCAAGCCTCATGTGTGCTAGGGTTCCAGGCCAGTCTTTTGCTGTTTGTCTCTGCTCGAATCCAAAGCTGGTGGCACTATGAGCAGAAGCACTCGAAGTTGTGGGCTTGGGGCTTCCTGCTTCAGCCTACCAATTCTTAGCTCAAAAAAAAAAACAACCCATGAGTGCTTAGATGAATTTTTTGATTGATTGTACGTTAAGAATAGGAAAAATTGACGCAGGACTTCATCAGGGCTACAAGTTGTGTGTTTTAAGACCAAATAATTTCGTGCCACAAATACTGGTTTTAAATCAGGAGTAACATTGTACAAGCTAGAGGTGAAGAACAACTTGGTTCGGTCATTCTGCTCCCTCTAGTGTTTCGTCTGGAAATGAGCGTTTCCTTCCCTCGGGAGGCTTTAACGAGGAGCTCCTTCCTTTGCTTTTCCCGTTCTTTCACTAGTAAATAGAAGGTGTACTGTTTCTTGAACAACAGTTCTAGGATTTTTTTTAAATAGTTAAAATTTGGAGAAAGCAATAAAGGTAACGTTAAGTTTAAACGTTGAAAGACATGGAACTAAAATCTAGATATACACAGAGAATTAATTAGAGAACAAACATTAAATACTGGAATTTTTGAAGGGGAATTAAATGGATTTTTTTAAAAATGCTTCTGATATTATATTTCTATTAATTGTTTCTTCCTACCATGTACTCTTATCGGTGATGTGGGGAGAAAATGTCCACTATGTAAACAGGGATAGACTAATTTGTATCTTTTGAATATTTGGCTTAAAATAAGAGTTGAAATGGAAAGAGTGAAAATAAAGACAGACAACAAGAGAAAATAGGTACGAAACGTGAAAGTATTTTTTTAGAAGCTGTGACAACAGTCTTTTTAGTCATATAAAGTATTTGAGCCTTTAGTGGGAGAGTGGGACAGAAACAAACCACATTATCACCCCCATAACCTTAGTGAAGTTCTATAAGGTGATTCTTCATGATTGTATGTCACTTCCACATATATGTTTTCTTGCAGGAAGGAAGTCTTTGACTTTGAAAACTCAGACTCTTCAAGTCATGAAAAGGTAAAGTTGAGAAGTTGTTACGAGCTGTGTTGTGGTCCCAACAACATTTAAAAGAGTAGTTACTTGCAGCAGGGGATATGATTTGCTGCAGAAATGCTGTGCGGATGGACACACTGTTATAGCAAAACTGACAACTGGGAATCTGAGACTTTTTTTTTTTCTTTGTATGATGAAAATGGAATTTTTTTTAGTAGGGAGAATGCTCATCACTGCTTGAATTTTGTGGTAGGTAATGAATCTGAGCTGTTGCTTGAGTGAGACCATTGAGATATCTCTGTGATTGAAGGCCAGCCTTTGTTTGTGTTTTGCTGAATATCACAAGGAGATTGCTGAGCATCCACTTTGTGCTCCTAGGCTAGACAGAAGAGACTGAAATCCATTGGAAGCCATGCTTTGCAAACTGGAAATCCCTGATTAAAAGCCAGTCCTCACAAAACTTTTTTGGGAAGTTCTGCTTGCCTTATATTTTGCACACTTTAAAAAAAAAAAAGTAAAAAAAAAAAAAGGTCGCTTTGCTTGCTTTGAAACTTCGACCTGTGTGGATTTTCACTGTAAGTGTAAACGTGCTCCTGATGGCTTCCACCAAGGTGGTTCTGCTGCAGACATCCTTTGGCTTTCAGTCTCTTCCCTAGTGTGAGATGTCACTGCCACCTGCTGCTAATTCTGTGGCAAATGGGTGATGAATGGGACACCCCAATTTTCTCTTCTCAGCTGGACATTGCCCAGTCCTTGCTACTGCCACTGGGTGTCAGCATAAATCGCTGTTCCATGGCACCCTGCCCCGTGTCTTAGCAGTCCTGTCCTAAGGCTGTCCAGGGACCGTGTTCTGTGTTTACACGTGCTGTTAGCAGTGGTGTTATTCATTAAAATGATGTTCCTTATGACATTAGTGCTTAAAATGAGCACTACTCATAAAGCATGGAAAGGAGAAAGTAACTCTGTTTCAGACAACAAGTGTTTGTCTATTATAGTTTATGACACTGTTTCAATCAACAAATCCCACTCCATTAAAAAGTGAAATTTCCATGCTGGACTCCTGAGTTTGATAGATATGATTATGTAGATTATTTTATCTGCTTCTTTTTCAGGTTGCTGAAGCCAAAGGAAGGATTCTTGGTCAAAAAACTTCTTCACAAAATCAGAGGTACAGATCACACATGCACCATTTATGAACTTTCTACTGTGTGAAAAAGAGTTCATAGCTTTTGTTAAGCTTTAAGTTAGGATGAAAAAGGCTGTGTGATTTTTTCCTAATAGTTCCTTGCTTAGCTACCACAGTATCTGTGGATGTTATTAGTATTAATTTTTAAATAGGAACTGAGAATATAAAGAAAGAACAGAAACTCCTGTCAACTTTGACTATAATAAGATTTTAACATGACTTTAACTCTTAAATATTGCCCTTCCCTGATCATATGTGTAAACTACTAACTTAATTTTTGAAAAATGCTTAAACTCCCTCCCTTGCTTTGGCTGCCTCCCAGTTATAGCAAGCTGCCAGGAACTTGCACCTGTAAGTATGTAGATTAATTTCTGTTTTAAAAAATGCCAATTTCTAAATATCCCTGAATTGCTACTTTCAAAAACCAAGCAAAAAAAAAAATTTGGCTAGTGACTGCCCATTAAAAAGTTTGGTTCTTGTGCTGATCTCTCAAGGAGCCTTCCTGCCCTTTCTGTTTAACTGTGCCCCTTCTGTGGTGTGCTCGTGTTAGCGTTCGCTTGTCTAATTTGGGTCTTTATGTACTACTTGGCAGGACTTTTGAAGAAGAAAACAAGAACAAGGAATCAAACCAGCTCAAGAGAAGGCAGGTAGGTTTTCTGTGCTTTTTCAACCCTAGAGCCTTTGACTGCTGTGTTTGTCCATCTGTACAAATCTGTTGCACCTTTAAAGAGGCTGAGGTTTAAACCTTACCCTGGGCAGACGTGGAGGAATATGAGCTTGTTAGACTCTAAATACCTGTCTGTGGCTGCCAAAAGCAGTGCTCAGGGTGCGCCATCACTGCCAGCGAGTGAATTGTCTGTTACATTCCCCCCCTGCCCCATGTGCTGTTGGCTGCAGCTTGGGCATGCTGAGGTTTTCCTTCTTGCAAGAGCACTTTTAAACCCAGGAAAGAGGGGAAGATGAGGAAGGAGGATGCTGTAAAAAACTCATATTCATAAGGGGCAATAATCTGCCTCTGTGTTTTTATTCTGCTGGTTTGACAGCTAACTGTGACTATTTTGGCAGATTTCACAGCTTAAAATACTTTACATGGAGTAACTTGACAGTAGTTGAAAGGGAATGGTTGAGGGTCTTCTCAGTGAGCTGATTAAGCAGAACTCACGCTTAAGAGTGTCTTTAGTCCAGTTACAGGAAACATCTTTTCTCTGAAAGCAACAATGAAAATACAAGCACTGGTCAGAGTGAAATAAGCTGGATCCTTGACTCTCAGATACAGTCAGTGCCAAAATCTGTCAACTACACCCGAAAAAGAACAAGGGTGAGAAGTAAATTTAAAGGTAAGTTTAGTCCCCTATTGACACTTAGCTATGCATGATATGTTATGCTGCAGAAAAGCAAATGGCTGGTGATGGTTTGAGAGTGTTCAGCCAAATCCTGAGTGGGAGGGAGCAGGCTCGAGGCTGGCAGCAAGGCGTGCCCTGTGGAGGAGGTGCACTGCGCACTCTTGTGTTTGAGCTGGGCTCTGGTTCTCTTCCCAGAGTGGGGTTGAAATGTCTGGGTGGAAATCTGGCACTTAAACATCTGTGTGGGTGCAGCCCTCTGTGTTGATGGTCCTGAGGTCTGTGTGTTGAGGGCCTCTGATTCCTCAGCTGATGGCTCTGTTGGTGCTCTTGAACACAACATGAAGAAGAGCTCTCTAAAGCTACCTCACCTCCTCCCTATAACTTTCCTCTCCTCATCTCCCCAGTAACATGACTGACTTGGCAAAGTAAACCTTGAAAAACTTCACAGTTTGCAGGCCATGGCACTCTGCTTCCATTTTTTATTACACTGATAGACCAATTGTCCTCTTAGAGATAATCATGTTTGATTTTTGCAAATCACTGATAGCATTCTCTGCTCAGACCTGATTGAGAGCAAACCTCTCCTGCAGCCTGCTCCATGGCCATCTACTGCTGTGACCTTCAAATGCAAACTAAATTGCCCTGAATGAGATGGAATGTTTCTGTCCTATTCATGGAGAATGATGTTTCCTCAGGTAGTTGTTGGATTCTGTGGGGATGAAAAAGCAAAAGAAAGCTGAGGTTGAAATTATCCTTTAAACTGTGTTTCCTTGGGAGTTGTTCTCACTCCAGTATCAGCCCCCATATCCTGCCTAGGACTTAGGGACCATCAGGCAAGATACTGAGTCTGCCTTTTTTTTTTTTTTTTTGTTGGCTGCTCTGGATGCAGTGAGTTTGTGTATGTTTGCATCATTATATCTGGCCTTGTTAGAGAAAGGGCTTTGTTAGTAAAAGGGTGTTTTTTGAAGCTTAATATAAGTTTTGTGGCATTTAATCTTGCAAATGCCCAGAAAACCAAACTCAAAAGGTTTGCATCGTGGCTAACTCAGGTAACAGGGTAAAGTACATGCTTAACTTTGTAACCAGATAAGCTTTTCTCCTTGCAGTGCTTCCAGCATCTTCCCCAAGTAGTGGCAGTGACTACGAGGCAAAGAAGGTAAGGTGGTGTCATGCTTAGATGTCTCAGATTTAAAAACATATATGTAAAATGTCTACAAATAAGTGAGAATTAAATTGGTGCTATCTTTTTTCTCAAATGTTCTGTTAGGCAGATTTGTCTAAGTGTTGCTGAGACTGTATTGTTCTACTAGAGGAGATCTTAAGAAAACATGTGAAACTTTGTAGAAATAACTGTGCCTGAGTCCTGAGTGTGTTGTCCTGGAATGATATTTACCTTTGGCAAGTGAAAAATTGGACAGGAATTGCTTGGTGTGACACTTGTCTTGGATGATGCAAGTGTCACTCCACAGCTGCCTATCCTGCAGAAATTCCAGCTGGGCCCTACAGGGCTGTGTCCCCATGCTGTCCTCTGCCCTGTATTGTGCAGGGCCTTGGGAAAGCTCACATTCACTCTGCTTTGCTGGCAGTTTTCAGAGCTTTTATTCCAAGTCCTGGTTTATTCATCATCCTTCTCAGCTTTCAACTATAGCTCTGGGAAAACTAACCATGGATTATGTAGCAATGGAGGAGTTGATGGACCAGACATACATCAGGCAAATAAAATTACAATTTAGTTATGTCAGGCATTTCCAGTGTCCAGCTGTTAAATGCCACATATCAAATATTTTGATTGAGATATATATTTGAAATACAGAAAGTCTTGAAAAAAAATCTCTTCAGAACAGGTAATTGCATTAAAAGCTTTTATTTTTCTCTGGAAAAATTTTCTTTACTCTCTTGACTGTAATCCTTCTATTCTGCTTATTAAAAAGATCAAATGTACAGCTCTGTGGCTAAAGGGAAAAGTGATGCATGCACTAAACTTCAGGGCATAGGTCTCCTTCAGTGTTGGAGAGAGCCATCAGTATGTTAGGCATATTTCAAGTGTATCTCTGCTCTTAGTGTATTTAAAAAACCAAACCAACCAACCAAAACTCTCCCTTCAAAACAACAGCCCAAGCCCCTAGTTCTTTAGTAATGTTTAAATAAAATAAATGCTTAGACTTCATTTTGTTTCAGGGGGGAGAATCAAGGCAAAGAAGTAAAAAGGAGACACTAAGGAAAAAAAGCAGACTTAGTGCCAAGGGAGATGATTTACCTACAGTGGATCCTGCTGGTATCTTTATTTTAACCTGCTTCAATTCATTAGCAAAGCTGTTTTGATATGTATGGGTCTATACTTGTTGGGTTGGTTTTCCTTTTTGATTTTGCTTTTTGCATTCATATTCTCTTCATAAGCATTCTGCTTGGTGATACTTTTTTTGGAAGGGCTATCAGGGATGGATGTATATATATATATATATATACACAGAGAGAGAGAGAGATACTCTTATGCAGGTAGAACATTAGCTGGGCCTAGTGAGAGGTACAGGAAAGAGTTTGATTGACAACCACAAAGAAAACAGCCTTTGGACTAAGTTTGAGCCACCATCTATTCCCTGTATGAAGAGATAAAGGAGAGGGTGGAGATTTTTTGTTGTTGTCATTAAATTGAGGTTCCTAGTCAATGCTGGATTCAACCTCTGATACCTGTGTCATTTGACTGATCTCTCATGCAGAGGAAACACTCTCAAAAGAGACCAAAGAGGATTCGCGACCACCTGATGTGTCTGCCAGGGGCTATTCCAGTGATGTGGAGGAGGCCACACAGGTGCAGTATGAGTATGCAGTGCTTAACCTCCCTCCAGTCCTCTGTCAGGCTATTTCTCATCTGAAACCAATGCATCGTGTCACTTTGTTTTCTATAACTAGGCAAGTCCCTGACAGCTTCCCTGCAGTGCAGGGGGGATAGCTTCTTACTTTGTTTTCTTTCTCTCCTTAGAAGTTACAAGAAACACCTGAAAACTTGACAAGAGAAGAAGAAAGTACTAAGCGGAAGAACTCAGGTTTATTATTCTCAGTAACATGGAAGGGTTGTTAAAAAGCAGAATGGGGTGTTGCCAAAGCATTATTTGCTTTCAAAGACAAATAGTACTGACTTTTTTTGAGATAATTTTTTGCTAAATTCTGTTTCTCTGGTTTGTATATTATGACAGACTATGGTAAGATTTTATATGCATGCCTGAATTCATTGCTAACTCCTAAAACCTGTCCTTGGTCACAGAGGAACTTGCAGAGTAACTATTAGGAGCTGGGGATTTGCAAACTAGTGATCCAAGAGACACACAGAACATAATTTTTAACGATTTGGGAGTGCACTGCAACTTCAGTTTAAAAAGAACAAGCATTTCTTAAAGTTGTGGACCTTCTACTTAAGAGCAGAGACACAGACTATTGCCATAAGCATTTTGTAAATGATGACTTGGGTGTAATGCTTCTTACTGCTGTAGCTTTTTTTTTTTTTTGGAGGGGTGTAAGTGATTTAAGGAATTTTTTATCACTGTTTACTGAACAGCCTTACCATTGGTCAGGATTTGATGCCATGAGAAGGCACAAGTAGGCTTACGCTCAGAAATTTCAAGTGTGATCTGTGACTGCATTTGAACTCTTTCTCTATGAACCCAAAATCTGCTTAGGATGCTTCTTGTGGTCTGACTGTCCCCCTTGTCCTGAGCCCCCACCACCTTCCTTTCTGCCCTATGGAGACTTCAGAGTCATAGCTGGTCAAACAGACATCTCACTGAGTTTAGAAAAGTGAACAGTGAGACAAAGGGATTTTTTTTTCTTTTAGGCAAATTTTTCTTAAAATACAGGCTGTAATCTCCCTCACCATGTTTCTAAGTGTTTTTCTGAATTAAAACCTATTGTATGGCATCTCCAGTGAAGTTGCAGAAAGGTGGCTGTGCTGTGGTTACGTATTTTTCCCCTCTATTGTGTTTATCCATGGGTTTTGGTTTTGTTTTTTTTCTTATTTTTTGTAAGGAGAAACTGTAATTAGCTTAGTAACATAAACAGATTGAAAGCTTTGGTTGGAAATGTGAAGGAGCTGGACAAAAGGTTTTTTTTTTATGGTTAGAGTAGCAGGTCAAGAGAGCAAATTATCTTTTAAAATGGACATGTGGTAGCTTTCTGGTTATCTGCATAACACTAGGCAGTCTAGTTGCCTGCTTTAGCAAGGGAAGGTGCTTGCTAGTGAAGTCTTATCCTGTCCTGTAAGTGTGGTTTCAGACCCTAAAATGAAGTTGCCTGCTTTTCTGAAGCAGGTAATTCCAATTGGTAATTCTGATAGTGGTTTCTGCTCCAGCAGGTACTGTCATGTACCTCATGCAGAAGAACTGGTCTTTTCTGAAATATTTTCTCTTATCTTCCCAGATACATTGGAAGGCACTGTCATAAAGAAGCTCAAATTTTCCAGCTCAGAGACAAATCATGCATCTTCTGACATTAACTATAAACCAAAGAAAATTTTTGATTCAGTAGAAGAGGAAGCGAAGATCCAAAAAGGTAACGTCAGGTTAAGGTTAAGTGTTTTAAATGCTTTCAGCTTTTCTTATGGTAGAAATCATAGTCACGTGAAAGCTTGAAGAGATATATCTGTAGCACGGCTGGCTTCTCCAAAGTCCAGAATTAGCAGAAGGTGCATACTGCGTCACTGTCATTGGAACCGTATATAGAGGTGTGAAGGAAGAAATTGGAGTTCCACTCAGTAAGCTGCTCAGTGATGTCCACACTTTCTAGTCTTCCTGAATAGTGATTGTCTAGAGCTATTAAAAAAAACACAAACAAACAAAAAAAACCCAACAAAAAAACCCCCCCACACCACACCAACAAACAAACAAAAAACAGCAAACATAGGAGCTGAAAAAAAAACAAACATGGAGATAATGGACAGAATAACTGCAAAACATCACTAACTCCAAACACAAGTGGATTAGGCTTTCTTTGCAATGAATAAGCAGAAGACAGGAAAACAGTGGTGAACTTTTTTTAATTCCCTTATGTTGTGCTTTTGTTTCACTATCTGTAAACATACTGCTCTTTTTGTTGCTCTATTGTGCCTCTTGTTCCTTGTTGCTAATAAGTTATTTCTCAGTGGAGTTTTGGGCCTGTTTTCCTCCTGCCTGTGAGCTCTAGAAGAACAAGACTCAACTTCCAACTCTATAACAAATTGCTGCTCACATGAGTGACAAACCCTTCTGTAGCAGGAAGGCTTGTATTCCAATAAGCCCTCCAGCATGATGCTAACTGGGCATACGCTTCCTCCTAGGTCAGGAAATGGATGATAGCATGGATGATGAGGTTTTTTCCAAGATGCAACATGAAGATTTCAGTCCTACAGGAGTGATTACTGCATTTGAAAACTTTGTTGGCCAACTGAAGAAACTGTTCTGGGTAACATGTGGTCTCTTACTGTGTGTGGCAATTTTTTTGTTTCGGTTATGTGAAATCACCTTTTTATCTCCAGAGGAATTGGTGCAAATATCCCATATGTTTGGTTTTTTGTTTTTTTTTTTTTTTTTTTTTCCCCAAGACTAGGGCTTTGGCTGAAGTGTTTGTTAGTCTGGAACTCTTGAAAGTATTCTACATAACGTGTGCATTCTGAGAAACGTTACAGGGAAGACATAAAGGAAGTTTTAATTAGGTTTTTCCTTCTTTTTGTCTGTACATGTAGGTTAGAACATCAGACTTGGTTAGGCATTTTAAATAATTTCCTCAGAGGGGAGGGATCAAAGCTTTTTGAAAGGTAACCCAGTGTAGTGACAGTGTACCTATGCTGGAACTGTGGATCATTTTCCTCATGATCACACATCAAAAATAGAAAAACTCCCCTTTGGGGCACAAAGCAGTTTCACTGAAATGTAAGACCAAGCAACTTTTTAATGATGAAAACCAGAAAGCAATACAGTCTGCACCTACTGATTGTAACATGCATAGATACATAAGGACATGCTTTGAAATTAACAGTACATGGAGGTGTTGGCTGCACAATTTGTAATGAGCTGTCTATTCTTGGTTCACTCAACTATATAGACCTACTTTAAATGCAAGCAACCAACTGCTATTGTTAATTTACCTATAATAAGTAATGTGGACATTAAACCAAGTTTAATATGAGAGAACAGTGTCTGACCTATTGTATAATCTTCTTGTGGTCAAAAGCTTTGAACAAACCAGATGTGGTAGAGCAGACTTACAGTGAGTGGATTTTTTTTTTTTTTTTGAGCTAGTGCTGGGTGTTCACACTAAATTTTTTGGCACTAAATCCTTGAATCAAGGCTGAAAGTGGTTGCATTTACAAATCAGTTAAGATTAAAATGCACACTGCCTGTATAAATGTTGACCTGAGATAGTGCTAACAAACACCTGGTTTTGGGCAGCTGTAAAGTGTGTTGAAGTATAGGTGAAGCTTGCCTCTTCACTGACTGGATAACATGACCCTGACCTGAAGTCTCCTGGGTTACATAGAGGCTTGTTGGTGTAACTAGTGGGACTGAATGAAACCAGTTCTTATTTGTAGTACCTATGTGTCATCTTGCTGCTGTTTAAATTTGACCTATGATGGTTTCTGCTAAGCTGAATGGCAGCCCATAGAGATTTGCAATCCAGGGAAAGGTTTTGCAGACTAGATTTATAGGTTTTGGCCTGGGGCATTGCCCATCCCTGATGGTGCATCCTGTGGCTAGGCCCGGTACAAAAGGATGGAGATCAGCACACAGAACGCCCTGAGGTCTTCGGAGAAGAACTTGTCTGCCCTGCTGAACCAAATACATGAATGCAGGTAAGCTGTCTGGTGCTGGCTGAAAACAACTTCAATTTTGTGTAAATTTTGATTGATATGGAAAGCAAACCGGACAGTCAGCTACTGCACTTATGGTTTGTAAGGCAAAATAACTTGTATGTGTCCCTTTTTTTTGTTTGTTTTTCTGCAAGAAAAGTTTCAAAGTGTAGCTTCTGAGATTGATCCTGATTCTTCCTGTAGGGGGAGACTGGATGAATTATTTAACGCAAAGCAAGCTTGAGTTACAAGCAGCTGATAAAGCAGCCCTTGGACTATCTTCTGGTCATCAGTGTTCACAAATATGTTTAAAAATTCTCTAGCTACACCTTTTTTGTTTCTGTTTCTAAATTGGTTAAAAAAGAAGCCAGGCTCTGATTTACTTAATGAAATGAGGGAGAAGAAAAGGGATCTGTTATAGGCCCATTTCTGTAGATTGTTTCCATGTGCATGAAATAAGTACCAGAAGTGGGCTATACAGGCATTTACCAGCTTAGGCTTTAAGAAAGTAATTTTGCTTTACAGGTTGTCAAATTTTTCAAACAAAAAAAATCAATTCCAGTATTTCTGGATTTGTTATAAGTGAAATACAAGCACAGTCTAAGAGGTAATTAAGTCTATCAGGCCTCTGTATCCACTACACAGTCAGTTTACAGGATTTAGAGCAAATGTAGTATGAAATAATAGCTCTTAAAGTGAAAAATTCCTAGTATCGATAGGACCTCTATGAGCTGAATTTGCTCGTCGTTAAGGTACATGGAGAAGTTTGAGTTCCAAAAGAAAAAAAATTATGTTTTGGGGTGGAAGACAAGAGCTGATGGCAGTGAGCTGCTGCCGTGTTTTGATGTTGCTAAGTAAGTAACCTAAGTAAGGATCCAACCAGAGCCACGGGACAGCGGAGTCAGAGCTGTGCCAAATTTGTCCTACCTCACTGCCAAGGGAATGGTGGCAAACTCAAGTGAATAAGGGTGTTGCTGGTTAAGGTTTAGAAATTGATGACATCCTGTGACAATACTGTCTGAGTATATCAAATCCATGGTAGGAAAATCTGTTAGACATTATGTCAAGATGGAATTGTAGAATGGTTTGGGTTGGAAGGCACCTTAGAGAAGTCTTCAGTTTGGAAAGTCTCTGCTGAACTTCCTGGAGGCTGGGAGAACTATTTGGGAGTCAAATCTGCCCCGCCCCATGTAGTTCAGCAGGGACGTTTGCTTCTGCTTAAGTTAGGCTTGGTGCTGAAGGGGTTGTCACCTACCTCCTGTGACTGCATGTTAAAGTGTCAGCTTGATCTGTTCTCCATCACTAGGCTGAATAAACTTGAGACCTTCGAGAAGATTGTTATTGACGAGCTTTCCAGTCTTGAGAAGGAAACTCAAGTTTTGGAAAACATGGAGAAGGATGCAATGGTGCGTATGACTTCTCATGTATCAGCCTAGAGAGGTACACCTTCCCAAGTAACGGGGGTTTCCATTGGGTCTCTTCTTAGGACTTCTGGAATGCACATCTGCTCAAGCTGAATTATTTCTGCAATGAGCAAAAACAAAGGTACGTCTCTGCCAACTGTCTTGCATGCTCACAAGTCATTTAATGGTCACAGAGGGCATTAGTTAGGTTGACAGTACCCTTGCTGGTATATGGAAAAGGATTCTAAAACCTGTATGGTATCTCCACTTGGTGTCCATTGACAGACCATTTGCAACCTTATGAGGGTTTTCAATTGGAACTAGGGACTCTGTGCAGGAAGTTGTGCACATAGCTCAAGAGACCTGTACCAGGGTCTGGAACAAGGTGCAGTGCACTCCCTGGATGTGACTTTATCTAGAGATCAGAGGAGGTGGAAGAAGGTGATAATTTCTTATATTAAACATACTGTTGGTGCAAATGCTGGGTAAAACCCTGCAATTCTCAGGCTTATTTTTAATGGTAAATGTCTCTGTTCAAGTTTCATCAGTAAGTACTAATGCTTCACAAAAGAACTAGCCAAGATTGCTTTTCTTTCAGAATTGAGTCTGTTGACTCAGCCCTGGGTGAATCAGCGAAGAAGAGTTTCCAGGATACAACTGTACGTACCTGTGATACAAAAGCAGCTCTGTGTGGGTAGTAGACTGAGCTCTGATTAATGTTGAAAGTGAGAAAATGAAACTGAATTCCTCAGAGGGGAAGCCTTTGTTTTGTGGGGCTGGTTCTTTGTGGGACCTCTAGTCCTGACTAATGGAAAGCATCAAGAAAACAGTGTTTGCCCAGCTGTGAACTAGGGGAAGTGGTCAAAAAGCACTTGCCTAAGGGAGAAGGTAAGGACAAGGGCTATCAGACTGTGATGCTTCTCCAGGGTTCACAGTCTGGGGATTTGTTCATCCTAAGGGTGTTTTCTGTGTGGTTAGTGATTCTTAATGCATTTGCCCTTGGAGTTCTGCATCCATGAAAACCTGTGGCTAAGAGCTCTGCAGTCTAGCGACACTTTGTGTGCTTTCTTTCATCTGCTCTTTGGGTCTGGCAACTTCTAGCCTTGATGCCTTCAAGTTTGATTTCTAAAAAGCAATTTTTTTCATTTGCCTTGTATCCTGGTTAAATATCTGTTGAAGTTCTTAAGCTCTTCAGAGTCTAATGACTAACTTATACCCCGTTTGAATTTGCTGTTAAGTTGAATGTTTTATTAACTTTCATACAATGCTTAGTTTCCATCTGGTTCACCCCATCACGTGGGCATGTATTTTTTTCTACTGCTGCTCTTCCAGCTTTTACACACAGATCTGATGACCTTGAGAGTCTAGCATTCCTGCAATAAGAGCAATGGATTGCTATGATGTGTGTGATGTCATGTGTCTGTACTGGATAGGGTGGAAGAAAGCTCCCTGTGTTGAAGGAACAACCGTGGTCACCCCAGTGGACTGGACGTGGCATTTTAGAAAAGATGCTGAAAAGAAATGGCTTGTTTCTTTTAGCTATTGAAGCTGGAATCCTGAGCCTTTCCAAAGGGGAAAAGTTTCTGTTATGAGTATTGAGTTGCTGAAGGACACAAGTGCTCCTGGAGAGGGACACTTTGAAATAGAGTAGGGCTGAGAAAGGGGCAAACATGGCATGGGAGCTGCTCATCCTGCAGCACTTGTTCGAGGGTAGGTGCTTGAGAGTTAAAAGCTGAGTCTAAATGTGTTTCCAGGACCTTTTGCAGTTTCTTACCTTGTACTATTTAAATGTTTGTACAAACTTTTGAAATGCTTTCCTACCTTTTTTTTTTTTGTTCTTCCCTGCAGAATGAACACCCAAGGAAGAAGGCAGAAGAAAGCAATGTGTTAGTCATTTCTTCTGACTAGCAAACCCCTGAATTCATTATTACTCTTAAAATTTGAGCACCTTGTATATGCAGCATAGAGAAGATGGTTCTGTGAAGGATGTCAATTTATTTTAAATGGAAAGAAAAAAGGGGAGGAAAAACCATTGACATTATGTTGTTTTGTTTTGTTTTTCCTGAAGAGAATATACACTCTTAAGTGGTCCAGTTATGATCTCTGTATTAATAACAACTTTTTCAATGATGGGTCCAATACGTATAAAAGAAATTAAAAAAATTATTTAAAGATAGTGATTTGGCCACCAAACTGATGGATATACTGCCTTACTTTAAGTGTTCTGATGATTGATTCTGAGTAAAATGTTGTTTGCATAGAATAATCTTGTTTCCTTCAAAATGATGCATTGTGCATGTCTGGAAAGGTACTCTAGAGTCCTGTGTACCTTGCATGGGCTATGTCAGGCATAGCCTTTCCTGTGTGCAGTAGCAGTGTGGGAACTGCTGCCTTGACACCATTGCCACTCAATGCTGGGCTGCAAAAGTTGAAAGCCAAGAGGAATCTACTGGGTATTGGCCAGATGCCTGATGGCAACTGGAGTCTGCGGAGGGTAAGAAATTTGGAGCACTGAAGAGAAAATGTCAAGTGAGGCTGGAGAAATTATTTTTGCAACCAGTGACTTCAAGAAGAGTTCAAAGTGCAGTGACCAATGCTAGGATTAGACAAAATACCAATAAAAGTCTCTTGAAAGCAAGCCACAGATAAACCATGCTTTTTAATATTGTTCTGTGCTTTCACAGAGTTCCCCAGATGATATTGCTCTTCACACACTGTTGCAGACAAAGCATTAGTGCTAGAGCACTGTAATGAATTGGTGGGAACGTGCCATGTTTCCAAGCTTTGGGTTTCTATCTAATTACCCTATAAACCAACCTCAGATTAATGGGTGGATTAGAGTAGAGGGAGTCATCCCCTGCACACAATGTACCTTCATAACAAAAGCCCAGACCCTGGCAGGGTTTGTTTCACCACTGAAACAGCAGGATGATGCTGTTCCTTCTTGACAAGGTCATGCAGGGTAGCACCGGTGCAGAGAACAGCAAGAAGATACTGTTGCTATTGCTTCACCATTTTATGCTTATTCCTTTACCTTAAGTACTCCTGACTGGAGTTGGCATGAGATGAAACTTGTTTATCCCCATCAAGGATTGGTTGGTTCTTTCTTTCTGGGATAGTTTAAAAGAAAAGACTGCTTCAACCCTGCCCTTTCCAAAGCTCCAGATCCACTGGTCTGCCCTCTGCTATTCACAATGTTAAGGCTGTAACCCTGATTTCACATTCACTAATTTGTGTTTGTTTCTTTGCGGTCTGACCCTGACTATCCTGCATCCTCCTGTTGCTTTTCAATCTCTTTACAAAGTCTTTACAGCTGCTGTTTGAATCTAGGCTCTCAAAGCACTCAGCCACAGTGAATTTTGGGAGATGAAGCTTTAAGTTCTGTGAACAGCTCTGCTTACGTCTGGTAAAACTCTTCAGTTTTCCATCCCAGAAGCAGAATTTTCAGCATGCTCTGTTCCCACTAGTGTGTTGGTATGCTGGGTGGCAGCAGAAGTGACATTAGTCAAAACAGGCCTTAAGGTATCAGCCTGAATACTCCGAGCATGTCTTCCTACTGCCTGGCTGTACCTGGTCCTAAATTTGTGGCTCTTGCTACCTGAGTAGTAATGCAAGGTCCTAACCCTAGGGGTGTGATAAGGCTTGAACTGCCCTGTTGCTTCTTATTGTCATCCAGAGTTCTCACTGGTGAAAGTAAAGGGATGCCTTTTGTAATGTTGCTCCCAGTAGCAAGGTGAGCCTTCTAGTAGTTCCCATGTAAATGTCTACATTCCATGGTTTTATTCCGCATTACCTGGCCAAACATGATGATGCAACCAGGCCTATTAAGGTGTTTGATGTGAATCAGACCTAAGAATTGAGATGAGCTGGCCAAGTTGTAGATGTTCTTATATACTAAACTCTGCAAAACCACGGAAACAGTATTGTGAACCCAAACCCTTGGGGCATGTGTGTCATCTTTGGGGTGGGTCATCTACACCTCCAAGGAGTTTATTGCCCAAGGAGAAGGTTTGAAATAGGAAGAGGGTGGGATGAGATGTCTTCCTCTTGCTTAAGGTTATCTCTTTTTGCAAATTTATTTTAATTTGCTTTTTTTTCAAACCACAATAGTGGTTGCTTTTTTTATATCTGGGATGTTTGGGTTCATTGCTCTCTAAGTTCAAGCTGCTAAGCATTTAAGTTTTGTCAGCAAAACGAAGTAGATGTGTAGCAACCCTTGTTTTGCTACATTCCCTCCCCCTGCATGTGTGTTGGCAGAATGGGATGTCATACCACTTAGATACCCTCTACTCCTGCACTTCTTTTTCTATTCCTTTATATGAAACACTTCAGCTTTTGAGCTTAGTGAGTTCCAGCTTTGTAACCTGTAAACTGCCTGAGGTGAAAAGTTTGGCATTTACTGATGGTCTTTCCATCTGTAGTCAGTAGTAGTGCTGTTTGGAGACAACATCTGGGACAGGAATGACTTTTTCTGACCTTGAACAGTCTATCTCATACAGCTTCCTGCATTGTTGGGTCAATTAAGCATGTTTGAGCCTAAACCTGCTGAAGGTCTAAAGTTCATTTGGTTTTTACGATAGACCTGTAACTGGGTTACCATAATGTTTCCTTCTGCAAGGTAGGTAGTTGACCTTGGCAGGTTTCCTTTGCCTTCTCACTTATGCTTTTAAGAGTTATTAATCCAGATATTTCTTTTATTTTCTTCCACTCAGTGCAAGTAGATATATCTCAATTTTCAACCTGTTCGCTTTCCTTAACGCTTCTGAGCCAGAACAACAAAGGGGACGTGGATTCTGAGATGCAAAAAAGTGTGCATCAGGAAAAGAAACGAGAAACACAAAGTGCAAGTTAAGGACAACTGCTTTATGCATTTTAAGCTCTAAACGGAGTTTAATATTAAACTGGTTATAACCCCTGCTATCTTCATGCTGTACCTCTTTCAGGGGGTGATGCTGTGCCAAATACTTGTTTACCTGCACATTCTGTACCAGCGCAATGGTCCATCCAAGGTCTGGAGGGTTATAGTTACCTAGTGTCAAGGCTGCACAAAGCTAGAGAAAAGGATGTCCTGTGTGTCTGGAAACAGGCAGAGGAACTGTGTGTCTGTGTTTGCCCTGCCCTGGGAACAGCTTGCCCTACTTCTCAGTAAGTTGTGGTGATGTTGACTGCAGCACACTGGGACAGTCCTGTTTCTGCAAGGAGTAGGACTGTGTCTAAAAGAGTAGTGCAGTGGAAAATAGACATGTTTCTACAAACAGCTGAGAGCTTTTGTATACTAGAACAAAACACAGCACAGGGTGACTTGTGTTTGTCATGAGGAAGAGTTCAGAAAGCATTACTTAAAACAAGACCATGAGAGAAACCTTGTAAAGCTGAGTCTTGGCACTAACCAGCAGTCTGATTTATCTGCTTTAATTTCAGTGTTCCTGGATTGGTCTTTAGTAAAGCTCATTTCTTCGTCCTCTTCCCTTCAGAAGTCACTAACACCCAACACCAGTGAATCAAACTCAGCAGCTTTCTCCTTTACTTCCCTTTCCCTCACACATATCCTTTGTTTGTATCCCACGTTTGTATTCTTAAGCTGAAAGAAAAGTTATTTTTGAGGTTGATTTCTCCATTGTCTCTCATCTGTTTAGTACCATCAGGTTCCAGCTGAAAGCAATCTGAGAAATAAAGGATGACTTGATAGCCAAGTACAAGCTCAGAACAAACAAGTTATTGCAGTATTACCTCTGTTCAAAAACAGGTAGTCGGACAAAAAAACCACAGGGAAGCTTTACATAAATACCAGTGAAGGTGGTGTGTAAAGTTGTGGAGGCTGTTTCTCAGTCTGAAGTGAGTGTCCTAAGAACTTTCTGAAAAAGTTTGAGAAAGCCACCTCAAACAGTTTGAAGAAGCAGGCTCAAATAACCACTTTCCAGCAATTTGATGCCATAAAAAGAAGTGGAGACAGACTGATAGGAAAATTTGTTTATTTACAGTGTTATGTGTTACAGGAAAATCAGTTTAAAAAGTCAATGCTTCTCTTTCTTCAAAGTTGTGGCATTTTGAAGATGTTAAGACATATCTCAAGAATTTTAAACATACCTGATTCCTGGCTGCTCTGGATCTGCAAGGTGAGACCACCTCCGTGTTTTTGTTTTTTTTTTTTTTTTTTTTTTTTTTTTTTTTTTTTTTTTCCCCAGCCCTTTGAATTTCAAGTAAGGCATTTATTTATATCCTTTTCTTTTGAATGAGGTTTCAACAAAACAAAAGACAATATCTGTGGGTTTGATTGACGTAGTAAACTTTAACACTTCGCGCGCTGACGCTGTCCACCTTGATAGTTAAATGCACGCTTTGCCATCAAAAGATTATGGACTCCACTCGGCCTAAAATCTGTGCTGGGCCATGCAACCCTTTTGTTGCCTGCCTCAGATGAATGGTTCAGCTAGTTGCCTTGTGCATTGTCTTGTCAGCTCTTTCCAAGTCCTCTGCCTTTACCCCAGTTTCCAGTATTAAGATGATATCTGCAGAGCCCTGAAGTTTTCCCTTTACTTATGGCCATGTAGAACACCTTCAGCCACACCCACTAATTTCTTACAATTTGGGAGTTTTACAGTATCAACTAAAAAGACCTGCAAAGCCAAGGTTCTGGAAGGGCTAAGGAGAAATAGTATATGCATGCAGTGTCCAGGCTTTGTGAGTCCTTTTTTTTTTTTTTTTTTTTTTTTTTTTTGATTGCTGCTTTCCCTCTTTATTGAATGTTAAATAAAGCAAAACACTGACTTTCAGACGGTGAAGTTTTGTGGCCATCACATTCAAACAGAACTCTGACCCAAGACACCCTTCTTCATGCCATTTTCTCCTCTTGCTTTTCCTGGGCAAACTTGTCTGTTCTTCCCCCTGTGCTGTACCACTTCCTCAGTCCTTTTGCTTTCTGTCAGTGAGCCTGCATGGCTGCAGTTACTCAGGCTGCTCTTGCCAAGGCTGGCTGCCCTATGTCCATACTGCTCCCTGGGACAAACCTTCCTGTTGTCTTTGCACCTGCAGTCTCCAAGAGCCCCTGATGACAGATCATTTAAATGAGGATATCTAGAGGGGATAACTGACCCTCTAGAAGTGGCAAAGAATTGGAGAGCACAGTTTGTGACATCCTCCTCTACCCCTAGGCCCTCTGTGGGTTTTTGGTCCCTCTGTGCTGGCTGTGTCTGCGGTTTGTCCCCCTCCTGCCCTGGGACTCTGCAAGATGACAGGAGTTGAGAGGATGTTTCCATTATAGCACCGCTTCATTCAAAAGAGCTTTCTGGGCTGGGTGACTCTGACAGGTGGGGTTTTTGTGAGAGAACTTCCCCACACTGGGTGACCCCAGTTACTTCACTGCGAAAAATTGAGAGGGGAAAAAGGTCTGTGTCTAAGTGAGAAAAGGGTGAGGGCAGATTCGCAATGTCAACCTTGGGTATTCTTGACTTCTAACCATTCAAGGGATGGGGAGGGGAAAATGCAGCTAACTGAAGCAGCATGAAATGTGACAAGCTGTGTTGTGAGACACCTTTACAGCTGCAGACAGTTGCTTTCCCTACAGAGGATTGTGCCTCAGTCCCATATGTTTCTCCAGTCAAAGATCACTCTGAATAATGTCCACCTGGCACAGAAATTCCTCTGTAATATGCCGAATATATATTCAGCTTGTTGCTGAATCCACTTTTAAGATTTTCTCCATCTTCCAGCCTATTAATATGTGGCATGTCAATTTGCTTCAAATTAGCAGTGTTTGTATAGGATTAACTTGTACACATTTACCCTCAGAGGATTTATCTTCCCTAAGGCGCTAAGCTCCTATTTCTTTCAACATCCATTTACTCAGAACTCCTATTAATGTAGCACATCCAAAGTGACTTGTTTTGGTCTGTGTTCAGAATACGATACTGCGGGCAGTTCCAAGGGCTACTGGTCCAGCCCCCTGAAATAGCAAGCTTCTGCCAGCCTTCCTGGCATTTGAATGAGGTTGCACATATGTCAAGCAAGCTGAGTGCGGTGCACATCTGTCTGTTAACTGTGGGATGGTGCCCCTGGGCTCTGCCCTCTGTCATGTTCTTCCCTAGGCCTCCCACAGGATCGAAGGGCTCCTTGCTCGTGTCCACAGGGAGGAAATGTGCTTTGGGGAATGGCTGAGAAGAAGAAAAGAGGGGTATGGTGATAGAAAAGGTATGATTCTCTCCTTTCCCTCTTTATTTTCCTGACCTTCGCCACAGTTTAGCTGGATGCAGTGGGTGCACTGTGAAGCCTTGCCTCAAGACCTCTCACATGCACAGAAAGTGCTCACCGTGTTAGTCTGAACAGAGTCCTAACCTTTTGAAGGCACTGATGGATTTATCCATCAAGTGTTTCCTAAGGCGTTTTTGTGTCAGCATTAGAGATCAGAAAGGTTTTCTTTTTCATATGAGAAAGATCTTGGCTTTCTTTGTT
Source organism: Lophotriccus pileatus (assembly GCA_035583135.1). Taxonomy (NCBI): domain Eukaryota; kingdom Metazoa; phylum Chordata; class Aves; order Passeriformes; family Tyrannidae; genus Lophotriccus; species Lophotriccus pileatus. Next base: position 63,848,385 of record JAWWES010000081.1, on the reverse strand, counting down.
CTGATGGTGATCTTTGACAAGACAAGTAATCCTACTCACTTTGTTAAAATCTACAGTATATTAATAAGTGTGTGGTACAAAGAAAAAACTGATAAACATAATCAAACAGGTTTTAAGCTAAAGCTTGTAATTCAGTCTTTTTTCTTCTTTTTTTTTTTTTCTTTTTTTTTTAGGAAAAAAGATCATAGGAAATGCTATACTTATTGTGCCTTCTTATTGTTCTGGAATCCATTGGCAGCAGCAAAGTAGTCCTTATGAAAACCATTCTTGATTTCTGTTGTGACAGGGGTTTCCTTTATAGCTGTTCTTGAAGGAGCCTTCCGGTATGTCTATAAAAGCAAAATCCAAAGTAAACACTTGGATTTATTTATTGCCCCCCCAAACACTACTTATGGTTAACTGTAAATGGAGCTGTCTGGTGTTTGTTGATGCAGGCGTATATATTTGCTTCAGACTGCATTAAGGGTACTGTGCCCTTTTCACTGCTGTGGGTGATGTTACTTTACTAAGTATTACTGTAATACTTGATGTCAAAAGAGATTTCAAGCCTTTAAACTAAAAGCTCTACGTATGCAGGCAGGCTGGAACAGTCCCTGCTAAACAAGGTTGAAGGAAACAACACGAAGTTGTTTGTTTCTTTTTTTTTAAGGAGGGAGAAAGACTCAAAAGTTATCCAACAAAGCAAATTCAGACCTCCTAAGTACTGAGTGTGGTACCTGACTTCTTATACAAGTGCAGAAGAGCTGAGCTGCAATGAGGAGGTCATTACTGAATAACTCTCTCTTAGGCACTACTGTATCCATCATTAAGTGACATATATTTTAATACAAACACATTTTAAGTCCTGATGCTCATTTTACCTCTGAGTCCATCAATACTGCTATCCAAAAAGTTGTATTTTCCCCACTCTTGTCAGAGTTGGAAGAGTGCTTACCTTAATGTAGAAGTTTATGAAGAGAACGACCAGTGTGGCCATGTAGGAGGACTGGAACATGAGGCAGCCAAATGGAAATCCGCATGGCTTCACAGCTGCACTAAGTGTGTGCACAATAGTGAGCAGAAACTGGATCTGTGGAGGGAAGAATAATGCTTGACTGCTGAGAAAGGATCAGTGCTAGCCAAATCAGATGCAGTCCACTAGTCCTGCTCTTTGAAAGTCTGAGTGCTCTTGAAAACTATCCCTTTCTAACCTCTGACTGTGTTGTGAGGGTTAGGCTAAAATGGTACTCTAAGGAAATTAAAAAAAACCCAAGGGGCCAAAGGTCTTAGAGCTGTGGCCAGAGATGGCTCTGTTACATGGTTTTTATCACTTTTAAATCAGTTTTTCTGTGATTAAGGAGCCGTACTTTTCTATGCAAGAGTTCAAAAATAACAGAATTTTGTGGGCTGAGGAGTTTGTACTGTATGGTAGAAATAATTTCTGAACATAATTTCCTTTATTAAGTTATATCAGGCTGCAGTAGTGACTTATGCTATATGATAATTCAATTCTAACTGGCTTAATTCTGTAAATAACAATGTTTTTTTATAGTTAATTTCATTCCCTCTCACATTTTGAAGGATTTCTGGTAGCTAAATCGAAAGTAAAATAGATACATACCAGTTGTGCCTGAGTGAGGTATTTCTTCCACCAGAGGTACTTGCGCATGGACGGGATGACTGACAGTCCATAATAAGAGTACATAAGCACATGGATAAAGCTATTCAAAGTGGGTCCAAAGAAGCCTATAAAAATCCATCAGGGAAAATTTTTTTATATACCGACTCTAAAAAGTGCTGCTAAAAGTATTGCTTGTGATGTCTCTTGCATATGGTAAGTATTCCTTTCATGCTTCTCCCTTGGAAAAGACATTCCTGATATGTAGAGATATTAAGAACAACTGACAAACAATGATACTTCTTACAGGTTTTTTCTTATGCTGACTATTGTATTTTTATCCCATATTTTTCATCTCCTACACTTTTTTTTCTATTCTGTAGTTTACAGGTTATTTTTTAATTTCCCTCCCAACCTTCTTCTTTCTAGGAGTTTCCCCATTATTTGGATAAGCTTTAAACACTGCTGTGGATGACTTTGCTGCCAGTATGGCAGCTTAAGGCCTTGGGAGGCACCCATGCTCCTGCTCTCTGGTGCAGTGAGCAAGGGCTTTGCTCTGAATTAAACTAGCCCCTTGTGGCTGTGTTTGAGCATCGCTCATTTTTCTTCAATGACTTTTCTGCCAGATGCAGATTTGCAGAATTTCATCCCAGATAACACCTTGCTGCTCTTATTAGCTACACTTAGTGAATACTAGTTCTAGGGCAAGTTAATTACCCTCTGTACTTTACAGACTACAGAGAACTAGAGGCATTACTCTGTCTACTGTATGCTCGTGTTTGATGGCAGTGCTACAATAAGACAGTCTTGCCAGTTCTGATTTTTCCACTGATAAATTACTTAGCTACTGATTTTTCAGTTCCTTAATTTATAATAATGCTAGTGCAAAGTGTGGGAACCAGGTTCAGACACATTAGAAATCACAAACCTCCATTTATTTGTTTAGACCTCTAGAAATAGCTCATATTTCTAGATTTGCTGTGAAATCCTTCATCCCTGCTTCTACCTATAACAGTGATTTACTTTGATTTTGTGCTGCCCATAGTAAGAGCCAAAAAATATGAATTCTGCTTTTGGTCCTGAAAAACACCTGCAACAAGTTTCTTTAAAAAATATTACAACAGGCTGAGGTAACTCCCTGTAGTAGCTTGGCAGAAACCTGTTGTTCTTCAGAACTCTGACAATACCTGCCATAGGATGCAGTGTGGAGGCCTGGAAATGTGTGCGTGTTGTGAGAGAATTGAAGTAGTTCCCTGCTGTTTGGATTCACACAAATGCCAAGTGACAAGTCTGTGGCGCTATACATCTTCCCCTCCTCAACAGGGAAGATGATGAAAATTACAGTATCCTTCTAAGAGCCAAGTAGTTTAGAGATAGTTTTGTGAAATATTTTGAACCCAAAATACAATAAGGCAAAGGATGCTGCTATTTCTACATGGAATACTAGACTGTATTCATCATTTCTGGCTATCCAGTGGTTTTACTGCCTGAATGAGATGTGTTCTTGTATAAAACAGGACAAACTCAAACTGGTATTTTAATTAGTGATTAGCAAGTAAAGTATCTTGCTAAAGCAGAGCGTCAGATTGATGCATACTGGTGTCAAACCTGTAAAAGTGCTACTGATAGCAGTTGTTGTGATTGATACTGACTTTACCAGGATCATGATTCCTTCCTACATCAGCTTTTGGAGTAGGTCTTGTATGTGATCACTCTTGCGCACTACTCAGTAATGTTGTGCTTAAAAGTGGTTTGGAGAGAAGTAAATATGAGAGGTTGTGGTGGCTAAATGGAAAATCTAGGGCCTAACACTCAGGTATTTTTGGCCTGAACTTTTAACCATTCTTTTAATTTTACTGCAGTCTGCAGGTAATCAGCAATTCTGAAAGGCTGTGAACCTTAAAGGTGCTATCACATCACACGGTGACACACTTCCTTTGCACAGTGATGTGATTCCCCTCCAGCCACAGCTGAATTATACCTCAGGTTAAGAAACAAACACTTACTTTGCCCACAAGGTATCCAGTTCAGAACACACCACCAAATGTTAAACATAGTGGCATGGTGATAGACATGAAGGAAGGTGATCTGGCTGCTTTTCTTTCTCAGTACAAAGAAGATAGTGTCCATGAATTCAATTACTTTGGAAAAATAATACCACCACAGCACCTTGGCTACCTGTACAAGCAAGAACAAAGGAGAAGGAAGTCAATATCTGTCTGTACAAGAGCTTAAGTATTACTGTACTTCTTCAGTCCCTAGGCATGTAACTTCTCAGAAGGCATCAATATGCTATTGAAGGAGAAGCATGAGCTCTGGCTTCAATTCTATTTCGCTTTTCAGTGAAGCAGTTTTGAAAAAAACTGCACATTTTTTAGATGATTGTATAAATACATGATTACAAAAATATAATTTAACAAACATAAACTTTGAGGAAACACTTTCTAATTGTTCAGGGTTCTTTTTCAAAGGTACAGTTCTGTGGTTTGTGGGTTTTTTGGTTTTGGGGGTTTTTTTTGGAGTTTTTTTGTTTGTCCTTTTTTTTTTTTTTTTTTTTTTTAAGGATGCTACCATTTGTGTTTTCTTGCTACTGAACAGATTTTACTGCCAGCTTCTTTTTAAAAATCTAAATTCAATACTAAATATAATGAAATATATCTTCCTCTAGAGCAGAGACATTTTATCAGAGCTCAAGATATGTCCTAGGACAGTTAAAGACAGATAAAAAGGGGGGAAACACCTTGTTTATGGGAAAAGGTATTTAACTGACCTTTGCCTTGCCATAACACAGGCAAATTTTAAGGGTTGGAGGAAATTATGTAAGTTTACCAATCTTTCTGCCCTTGAGCTCTAATGTCATCTGGAAAATAAACCTGATATGGGGAACGTCAGAAGGTTAATACAGGGAATTGCTGTGATGCAGAAACTAGAGATGAGTCAAGCCAGAAAAATGCCTCTGCAGGTTTCCAGAGTTTACAGCTGGACTTAAGTCAATGTCCAGGTACAGCTCAACAAGACTTACCTTCTAGATCTTTTATCTTTGTTCAAAGGTTTTAAAAGATCTAATTCTCTGTTTTAATAGTCTGGCAACACTCACTGCTTTGACTACAGGTCTTGATATGTGGCTTTTTAAAATATTTTCTGTTGTGCTTCCCACTGCAAGGATTCATCTATATTGAATCAGAAAGGTTACACTACTTGTTCTCTACCAGCTATTGGGCAACTGGATTAAAATGTTCATGTTAAAGATGTTACTGATAGCATCCTTATAACCTCCTTGAATGCAGAGGTATTGCGTCAGGGACATGGAGGGAAGGATTGCTGTGGATGCTGAGGGCTGAGCTGTTGCTGTCTCTCACCCGGATGTCAGCCTCCCCTGCACTGTGGAGGTTCTGGCACTGCAAGTTGTAGCCGCCTTCCCATGTGGCAAGGATGAGCTGGAAACAGAAAACAGAGGAATTATGTTCAGGAACAGGTGGAGCAGTTTCTACCCCTGCAGTTGCTCTGTGTTGATTGAAAAAAGCAGCATAGAAGTACAGTAGACACCCACTTCTTCTGTGAACTGGTGCTCTTAAACCAGATAACTTGCTAATATTTTCTATTTTGAAAAAGGAAAGGCATCAGTTGTGTTGGAGATGCACCATTTCAGTGTACATCTATTTCACTTTTCTGACTTTGGAGCCTTTAAGACACCCATTAAAATCTCTCATTACTTAATGCAGTGATCCTTGCTCGAAAGCTCACGCTTAAACATTGTATCTCTGTCCTGAAGTGGTATGGATAGAGCTTAACAAAGCTACTCGTCCAACACCACACTTGAGAAAAACTCCCTTAGGCCAAGCAAGCAAACAGAAGGCAAATCCACAGTGGTGCAAGGGGAGAAACATTTAATGCTATCCACATCTCTTTATCCTACACTGTTGAAAGCTGGAGGAAGTAAAGAAGAGTGGACACAGTGCTGAATGGAGACATGAATAGGCACACAAGCAATTTCTTAGATTCCGCATACATCATGTTGAGAAGCAGACAGAGAAATGAAATACCAGCGTACCACACTGGCATGGAGCAGAAGGTTTCTAGAAAACCGTGTGGTCGGTTTTGATGTGGAATATTTTTATGGTAATGACCACCTAAAGGACTCAGCATCCTTTTTGGAAGATAGAGCATCATCTCTTGCCTATAAGAAGACTTCACTGATTTTGAAAAGGTCCTGTTTATTCATGAATGTGTGCAAATTGGGGTTTGGGCCAAGCTGAGCAATTCATGTTCCGGGGGCTGTCTCACTCTCTACAGGTGGCACAGTGAGCAGTGGTGGGAGATATATACAGAAGTGTTGTGCTGTGAGCAGAACTGCAAGATGCTGAGAGAAGTAGGTTTCTTTCAACCCTGGCACTACATTCATGAGGATTGTTTGTGTCAGCACAGAAGGGATGATTTTTCTTTTCAGTTCACACTGAAAGGCAGTCTCCTGTATTGAATGTGTGACAGTCTATACAAAAGTGAAGCAGAGATATTCTCAGTGATCAAACTGAATTAATTAATTCATTAAAAGTTATTATTGATAATATTATCTGGAGAATAAGCCTAGAATGCTTATTATAAATACATATTAAAATGCAATAAAATCTGTAGAACCAGGGTCTTCTGCTATTTTTCTTCCAAATTGCAATTCTGTGATTGTCCCCGTAATTCTAACTTAGCTCATGTGTGTGGCCAAAATAACCCATAGAGACTGCAGAGAGAGATGAAAATAAGTGTTTTATAGATAACTGCTATATTATAATTGAAACAAGAACACTTATTTTTGGAACTGCCTGTGTTTCAGTGGATTCACCTGCACTGTGTGCCAGAGTTCACCAAACCAAACAGGATGGGACCAGAATCTGAAAACAGGGTAAACAACAACCAGAGTTCCTCATACAAATGCTCAGTGCAAATGAAACCACAACTTGTCTTGCCAGGTTGGCCTTTGCTTGTGTGTTGTCCCTGAAAGTACACAGGGCTGGGACACATGGGCTCCTCTCCCTTTCCTGCTGTGGCAGTCAGCTGTGAAGTAGGGCATGGGCTGCCCCACTCCAACAACCTACAGAGATGCTGAAGAGAAGGGGGTTAAAGCTTTGAGACGAGTAAATTATGCCACTTCATTTCCATATTATCTTTCAAAAAGCTGTTGAGTGGAAAAGGGGTCATTTCTGTTCTCTGAGTAGGAGGTAGAAGACATGCCAGTTCCCCATCTGTCCCTCCTGCAGCATGTCCTTGGTCCCCAGATCTGTGCCTATGCTGCAGCTGCCACTAGACAACTGCTTCGTGAGGGATGAAGAGACATTACTGCACAATTGCTTTTCTGGGCAGCTCTTGATGCCTTCTTTGTGCACTCTTCTCTGCCTTGGATTTTGTCTCCAAGTGAGAGGTGGCTGATCCCCAAGCTGAGGCAAGCAAAGCCTCATTGACAACTTGTAGTTGCAGATTTGCTCTCAATTCTGTCTTGCTACTTGTGAAATGCTGAAGAAAATGGAACTGTCATCTTGTTCTTGGCTGGGAACAATATGGTCAAACAGTGCTGGAGTATCAGGAGCTCATCTGTAGGCAGCATACAGGATGCCAGCAGGCTACAGTGGTGACATCTGGAAGCTTTGTAAGGCATGGCCTCAAACATGGGTATTAACAGCTCTGCCAGAAACCTCCAGTGCAAGATCTACTAGTAAAAGCAGGAAATAAAATAAATATTTTTTCAGTCAGCTGTAATGAAACCCTCAGTGGCTGTGTAGGTAGGAAGCAGTGATAGCAGGACCATCTCTACCCCTTGCGGTTGTAGGGAATTGAAATTATGACACACACACCCCCAAAACTCTAACAACAAATAGAGAAGAGGGAACTGCTTTTCCATTCTTGTGCACAGACTAGGGAGGACCTTGTCTCCTGATTTTACTGTGAAACTATAACTATATTCATTGCAAATATGCAGTATTGCACTTTGTTGTATTCATATTGGCCTGAGTTTTTGTAACTTAGGTCTGTGATATGATGTGCTTGTAGTATTTTTTCTCTAAGGCTCTAAAATAATTTTACCTTATGAGGCATGCAATTTTGTAACATTTTTTTCCAAGATTAATGAAAACAATTTCACTTATTATATTCTATATTTGTAAATTCATACTTTTTTCCTATGCTTAAATTGGTCAAATTATTCATTTCTCCTTTAGTCTCATTGTAGGAATCTACTTTTTTCAGGTTCCAATTGGAAAAACCCTTTACTCTCTTAGATTATTTTTCTCTTCTTTTTAAAACCAACTCATTTTTTTACTTTGCTGAAGAAACCTGGCCTCATAAAATTTTCTGCTGCAGTACGTTAAACACTGGTTCACAGAAATTTGCTAGGAAAATTTGCTATTTTAGATATTTTGCTTAGTCTGTTTTACAACTGTTCTGATTTTTATAAAATTACAATAAATTAATTTTTCAAAATTCTTTTATGCGTGTTGTTTTCTTCTGTGTTAAAGCTTAGGAACTTTCCTGATAGTGCTAAAGGTTTGGGGCTTTTTTTTAAATATTCCATTCGTAGGTCCCCTGTTGGAAAATGAGATGAGAAAACTCTTAGAGGCTGAGAAAAAAAATCAGTATTTCTTTTCAACATCACAAATTTTTAACTTGGTAACTGAGAAATCTGTGACTCCTTACAAATGGTCAGTATGCAAATGGAGCAGGCTTTAGGGTGAGAATATCCCTCTCTCTTACTTTGGGGTTTTATTTGATTTCTTTTGTTCGTTCTTCCATAATTCTGTATAATGCCAGATTTTGCAGATCACTCTGTTTGAATATTTCCCAGTCATTTTCCTTGGCAGAAGAGTTTCCCCTGGTTTGTGTCTGCATCTCAAGAGCCAGCAGCTTAGACTGAAGGTCCTTTTCTGACTTTTTTAACCTCAGTCTTTCACATCAGCTTTTCTGTAGCTCAGCATTTCTGTTCTCTGTTGCAGGTACCTTACATACTACTGTGTGTCCTTTAGGAAAAAGAGAAGAACTCACTTTAAGTTTTTACTCTTCTGCTTTGCATGATAATTTTCAAGATTTCTGACTAATTTCCTAATTTAATAATAATAATTAAAAAAAAGTCGTGGGGAAATGTGGAAGCCAAAGAGTACTTTTTATGGAATCCTGGTGATCCTAGTCCACGACTTTCAAGTTGGCTCTGAGTGATATGGAAGGTAAGCAGCTTACCCAGTGGTGCTAAATAAGCCAGCCACCTGCATATCTGGAACAGAAGCTGGTACCTTCACATGAGATATTTTGTTACCAGGTCTCTTTTCCTCTGATACCAAAGTCATATGTTACTTGCACTGTTTCAGTAATGTTCCCTTTCATACACTGAGCACTCTTACAGCTCTATAGGGCTGTATTATTAATCACACAGAGATGGTGAAAGTGCAGGATGTATTAAAGACACGAGAAATCCTCTCTCTCTTTCAAAACACAAATTCTCTCCCTCTAGCAAATAATTCTTTGAATTCTTTGCATTCTTGGCAGCCTATCCTGAAAATAATAAAACATGTGTTGTTGGAAGCTATTTGGAAAATCAGATCACGTAGAGAGGAAAGCACTGCCTTGTGAAAAATTTCTGCTAAGTAACAATATGCTGTTAATTAGTAGAGTTTTCATATTTTTGTATTTTGCTGTTGCCCTAATGTTACTCTTAATAGATTCCAGTTTTTACACCAATAAATGGCTTCTATTTGTCTACTCAAGTATAACCAGTGTGAAGATTCACAAGAGTTGTTTTGCCACAACAGTCCAACTCATGCCTTATTTTTTTAAGTGAGGAATCACATTGCTCAGGAATGAAAGCTGATTCCTCTGTCACAAACTTCAGGGGGGATGGGCAGCAGGTACCAGAAGATGATGTAATCCTCTCATTTTGCTGAGTAGCAGACTAACTATCAAGAGCCTGACCCAGGGACCCGTGCCCTGCTCATTTCAAGCTTTCAACTCGAAAAGTCTCACAGCTGTAACTTGTTCTTGCATCTATCCTCTAGCGACAGGCTAGAAAGGAAAGCAACGTGGCTTTCTGAATGGATATTCCCATTTCTACTGGCTGCTGTTACTCTGTGCTTTTTGAGTCATAGAAAATTCTCTCTGCATAGTTGGGCCTTCTCACAGAGAAAATGCCTAGAAGCAATAAGCCCTCTTGTCCGACGGCTAGAGAAAGACAGAGAATGAGGCATCAGTGTCTGGTTACATCTGGCTGGTGGTCACCAGCAAGTTCCTCAGGGCTCAATTCTAGGGCTGGTGTGGTTCAACATATATATCAATGATCCAGAGGCAGGAGTTGAATGCACCTTTAGCAGGTTTGCTGACGATATGTAATGGAGAGGCGCTGTTGGCTCTCTTGAGAGACAAGAGGCCTTGCAGAGGGATCTAGATAGATTAGAGCATTGGGCAATCATCAGTGGCATGAAACTGAACAAGAGCAAATGTCAGATCCGGCCCCTGGGACAGAGTAATGTGCGCATAAATATAAACTGTGGGAGGAGTGGCTGGAGAGCAGCCCTACAGAAGGGGATGTGGAGGTGCTGGTCAGCAGCAGCTCAGTGTGAGCAGCATGTGCCTGGGTAGCCCAGAGGGCAAACCACGTCCTGGGGTGCATCAAGCATGGCACAACCAGTGGTCAGGAGAGGGGATTATCCCACTGCATTCAGTGTTGGTGCAGCCTCACCCTGAGCATTGCGGGCCCACAATTTAAGAAGGATGTGAAGGTCCTTGAATATGTCCAGGGGAGGGCAACAGAACTGGTGACAGGGTTGGAAGGAACCTCCTGGGGGGAGCAGTTGAGACTTTGGGCTTGTCTAGTTTGGAGAGAATGAGATTGAGGGGCGACCTCAATTGCTCTCTGCAGCTTTCTGAGGAGGGGAAGTGAGGAGAAAAGTACTGAGCTCTTTTCCCTGGGATCCAGAGACAGGAATGGTGGGACACATGGGAATGGTTCAAACTTGCACCAGAGGAGGTTTAGACTGGACACTAAGAAGCATTTCTTTACCATTAGGGCAGTCAAACCCTGAAACAAGCTTTCTAGAGAGGTGGTCTACATCCCAAACCTTAGTCAGTCCCAAGTCAGTGTTTAAGAGGCATTTGGTCAATGCTCTCTTAAACACTGACTTAGTGTGCTTTTAACTTTTGGTGAGCCCTGAAGTGGTCAGGCAACTGGACTATGTGGTAACTGTAGGTCCCTTCCTACTGAAATAGTCTGTCCAGTATATTGTCTGTCTCTATGGAAACAGCTCAGAAAGAAAGCCAGAAACTAATAATGGACTTAGTATTCAAATAATTAAAATTCCTCTTCAAAGTGTAGAGTGGGAGGATGAGCACTAGTGTCCTTCTTGTGGAAAAAAACGGAGCAAGATGCCTCTTGACATTATTATGGGTATGATGTTTTACTGGGTTTTCTAAGGCATTCCAGCCCTCAGGCCCATTAAAACAACTTGATCTGACCACTACTCTCAATGGCAGTCCTGCTAAACTAAGTAAAGGAATCTAATATGTCTGTGTAGCAAAAAGAAGTGTTTAACTTGAAGTGCGGTGAATCACTTATTTCCCTTGGTCATAGGAGACTTTTGTTAGTCCTTGTGAATGGCAGCTCCTCCCTGCATCTCTAGACTTGGACAAAACAGTTCTAAAAGCAGTTTTCTGATGGCCACATCCCAAGGAAGAGGAATCTAACCAAACAATGAGGACAGTGCGTCAGGAAGGAGAAGGGAACAACTTTTTTTTTTTAAATTAATTTTAACATTCAATGCCTTAGAAGATTATCAGTGTCTAAAAACAGACCAGATGTTAATAGTATCACATGATTTTCCTTTTTTAGTTTTTAAAGGGAGAAATCATCTCTTTGCCTGTAACATGACTCACTTCCACAAGCATGCAACATCTGAATTGTCTTGCTATCCCCAAAAGGCTGGGGTGAGGTACACCACAATGCTACTGAGGCCATCACACTTTTACATGATAACTCAATGAACAGAAGATTAATTAGTCACCTCAATTTGCCATTAAATCAGTTTGATTCAATGCCTGGAAAGTTTATTTTGGCTGCAACACTAAACTGTAAAATCATCTGTGAATATTATTTGCTGGAGAATACCTCTCTATAGAGGTTGCCTATTTTTAGACAGGACTCCAAGACTTATAGTATAACCTCAGATTTTGGATGGATAGCTAAGATGCAGGACAGCCTCAGTTTCCAGACTGCTGCTCTTGTGCCTTGAAGATCTCAGGGATAAACTGTAGTGCGGAAAGATTATAAACACTACTGGGAAGCAGCTTGGGCTGGATTTTTCAGCCCAGGATCAGGTAATTCCAGAAGCCTGGTCCCAGCCCTGCCACTTGGTCAGTGCCTTGGTTTCCCCAAATGTAACAACTTAGTGGCAGTGTTGTGCCGAACAAAAACAGGCATTGGGTAGGAAATACCCCACAAGATTTTTCACAAGTGAAATATTTTTTTGTCCCTCTTTATGATGCATTCAGGATATTTTTCATGGCGTCAGAAACGTAAAACGCATGCTTTGGGCTACTGCTTGGTGAGACTCTCCTTCTCTCCATGGGTCTAGTTAGAGGTCAAATAATTGCATGCATGCTGTCTCCCAAAAAAGAGATTGGCTACTTCTGTAATACACCAGCTGGAGTTTGCTATTCCAAACTGCAGCCCATAGAGCTGGACTCCATGCTGGATCTCTCATGTAAATGAAGCATTGTAACTAAAAGGATACTGGTTATTCCGGAGCGGAGAAAGTCCCATGCTTTCCTCTTGTTTTTAGGTCAGAATGTTCATAACACAGTGACAGAAATAAGAGCCCTTTCCCAAGCGAAGCTTTGGTAAATGTTTGAAATTTTTTTTTTTTTGTCAACAAAAACTCTTTCAAATGTAAAGCCATGTTGTTGAGAAACTCACAGGCAGTTCCATTTAATACCCTTTAAGTAAATGGGAGACTGAAAGAAGGATTAGTGAACTAATGGCTTCAAAATTACTTGAAATCAGTTATGAATGGTAATTACTTTGAGTGTTGCTGTTGTCTGGGATAGTGGAGTCACCTAAAAGAAATCCCTTCTAGGCTTATTTTCCACAAGTCTACTATATCTGTTCTGAGTAGTTCCCATATGTTATTTTGTGGTACCAGTGATGGTATCAGAAGATTTGTAATTGTGAAAAACCTCAATATATGAAGTTTTACTCTTGTTTTCCAGTAAAGTTCTACTGATTTCTATTTGAATGTACAGGTGAGATCCAGAGCTCTGCCTTTTTAAAAGATGAGGTTTAAATGCAGAGCTCAGAAAGGTCAATATGAAAGACATGGAGAACACAGAGGATGAAAACTGAGAAGTGAGGACAACATGTCCAAATGGAATAACTGTAGGCAAGAACAGCAAAGTCAGCTCCTCAGCTCTCCAAACAAATTATTCAATTAAGATAGAGGAACACCTGGTAATTTAACTCTATCTGCTCAAAGCTGTTACTTGCTCAAAAGAGCTGTTTGCTCTTCTCCAAGAGTGCTTTACAATGCACTCTTGCTGACCTTTTGGTGTCTAGGGTTTTTTTTCCTCACTTCCGTCTTGTTCAGATGATAGAGAAGTGTACCTGATCTCTTCTGGTTTCTCACTTTGTTCTTTTTCTCTTGCTCCCCTAAGGATAAGACAGTCTTTCTGTACTAATTAAAGCAATATTTCCAAGGAAGCCTTCACCTCAAGCACCAATCCTTATAGACCTAGAATCATGCCCTACTTCTGTACTTAATTTACATCTGCTAACTTCTGAACAATTAATGAAGAGAGAAAACAATAATTTATCACAATCTTTAAAACAAAACAAAACAAAAACAAAACCCAAAAAACACTAAAAGCAAGGTTATGTTGAAGTTGGATTTCTATAGTAAAATTCCAGGACAGTTGAAATTGGCTAAGATCTTTTTTACCTTCCCTCATCACCTGCACTGTTTAAGCTTTTCTTAGAACTTCTACTACACAAGCTCTATCTTTTCAACACTTGCACAGTTAGGAAGCAAATCTTTCTGATGTCAGCCATTGTAATGATGGAATAAACCTGAGTTTAAATGCTCCTTCTATTTTTTTGTTCGTTCCTTTTGTTTTGCCCCATTATGCCAAATTCGGGGATGTAATCTCACAAATCTGTGAAATGTGATCTCAGTTGCAGTGTGTAGGGTTAGAAACGATGGCTGATGGACCTGGTCGTACCAGCATTGTGCTTCTAACCTTTCCCTGCTATCAGAGGATACACAGAAGGCAATTTTGGTATTCCTGGGAATCTTTACACCATCTCGTCACCTATAAATCTACAAGTTGTGACTATAATTCAGAATTTGGATTTACTGTGGGATGAATTTTCAGCTCCTAGAAGCAGGTAAAGTGAAGTTGATTTACTTGATTGATTTACTATATTGATTTGTATTTTATTTAATCCTGTAAGGTAAAAGACTCTTCTTCTGGTTTCTCTAGGAAGGTTAATGCATTGGGCTGGCAATACTTGTGGGTGCTTCTCTTTTCCCTTTGCTTTAAATCAAGGGGCCCTCACATGCAAGTCCTGCCTTTCTCACATGGATGTGGTTGCTTGCTTACAAATCCTATGGATTTGTAATAAGTCTGAGAAGCTATCTGGGGATACAGGCAGCTTGAGATATCACGCCACCCTCACGCTAATGACACCTATCTCTAGATCTCTTTTTTAATCTGCCCCAATTGATGCCAGTGTCCTGGTTTTCTCAGTGCCTGATCAACAAAAGGACTTGGGTGAGACCTTGATGACCAGCTGAGATTTAATTTAAATAGGGCAGAGGTGATACTTACTGCTGGGGAAAGCAGCCTAAGACCCTGGCAGGGATTATGTCTTTTCCTATTAATGAGAGAGAGTATCCTCACCTGCATAATATCAGAATTCAGAGATCAGAATTGGTCTCCCTTGTTTCCAGTTTCAATTTATCATTGGACTTGTGACAGTTTTATCCTGTGGCCTCTGGTATCTCAGACAGAATGCCCAAAGTGTGGTTTGTGAGCACATAAAATAATATTAAAATATTCACAGACATGATTGGTTTTCACAGTAAGTTGGTTTTCTGCTCATAGTTGGTACTTTTAGGATCTTAGGCAGAGATTTGTGTAGAGAAATGGCATCTATTTCTTCAGTAAAATTGTTAAAAGTTTTGATTTTTTTAAAAAAATAAAAGGGTGGTGGCTGTTCTTCCTTATGCAGACTTTTGGCCATGTTGCTAGAAATTGTTGGACTGGTAGAGTTATCTGAGGCTATGAACACTTAATGGTACAGAGAAATGCACAACCAATAACAAACATCTGATGCAGGTTTCTTCGGTAGCAGCAAGGATGGAAGGAATTGTCTTCTGCCTCCCCATCAGTGCACCTGATTTAAGCACAGTACTTGTGTCTCAGCTTCACGTACTTAAAAAAAAAGTGCTCGAAAACCAAGTGCCCACTTCTGCATCATATGTAATTGCGAGAGGTAAGTGCGTTTGACGTCGATGAAATCTATTTGCCTAACTAAAAAGTCTAGATTAAGGTCTAAAAAACTGCCCTTCTAGGGGCACCTTCAGAGGCACCTAACTCCTTCTTGACACAAAAATTTTGAGGTGCCTCAGTAGGATGGGGGCAGCTGGGCAGAGCTGTTTATCTTTAGACCTTGTCCTTGGGGGATAGTAGGGGTATCTGACCTTACGTTAATGGCACATCTTAGAGTTGTCCTGGAGCTGTTCCTCCAAGTACTTTGCGGATTGGTTGACCTCAAAGCTCATAGAGCTAAAATCAGCTCCCAGATAGCTCATGCCTATGGTGCAGTGCGTGGAGCTCTGGCTCAAAAGTGGAATCTGCCCTTGGAGATCTAAAACCAGCCCTTTTGTTATGACTTTTTGCCATAACCTTTGTTTTCTTGCCTTGAGGTTGTACAAATCACCTGTCATTAAGGGACAGCTAAACTAGTCAGGAGATGAAAAACTGAAGCACAAGTACTCCCATAAGCAGGTTTACAATGTTTCTTGTTAAATCCATCATATGGGATAGTCTGCATTTGGAGATGATACACCCTTTCCTTCGAACAAGATATTTTTTTCTTTTGAATATCTAAGGAGCAACCACCACATTCTGGCGCTCTTGCAAGAAATGGTGTGTGGCACCTTGTAAACAAAACAAAGAAGAGATAAGAACAACAATACCCATTATTGGGTGGCTTTTGTTTGTTTGTGGTTTTGGTTTTTTTTTTGGGGGGAGGGTGGTTTTCTTTTTTGGTTTAGTTTGGTTTGGTTTTTTACCTCTATTGTAGATGTTATTATTTTGTGATTATGCCTGGTACAGAGACTAGAGGGGTTTAGATGCAGTGGGAGGATGGAGGAATAAAACAACTATTATAGATGTGTCTAACTAAGAATTAATCCTGAATCACACTCTCTGGAGGGATCAACTTGTTTACATAAGAAACCACCGTGCAGAATGTGCTAAATATAGGTAACTCTTGCCTTAAAGAGCTTAATGTCCCCAACAGACAGAGAGAATAAGGGGCAAAGAGAAGCTCTGGAAATTAGACATTTTGAAATACTGAATCACCATGAATTTATTCTGTACTGAAGATGATTTCTGCTCTCCCATTTGCCTGTTTTTCTACAGCAGGGTTGTGCAAACCACCTCAGGCAGATCTGCAAGTCTTAACTTCCCTTCTGCTCCTTCACAGGAGAAGCTGTGATAGGAGCCAGGCAACTAGACTGTGAAAAATACAGAGCCACTATTATGGAAGTGTGTTCTGTACAGAGTAAAACCAGCCTGACTGTCAGTCCAGAGCTAAGAGGAAAATCTGCAGTAAAACAGCTGGCAGTGTAGATCAGTCATCATATTCCCTGGGTTCCCAAAAAAGGCAGAATGTGGAGCTACAAGCTGGCACTGCCAGCCATGCCCAGCTGCAATCTGGGAGGTATAAATCAGCAGCCTCCAGACTCAGAATTAAGGTATCAAGGGACTACTCTGAGGACTAACACAACTCAGTGACTGTTTGCAGCAAAGGTTAGCCTCAGGAAGGACAGATCAGTGAGGCAGCTGAATGGGAACTGACTAAATACAATTCCTAAAAGGATGTGAAGGTGGATGAAACCAAGTTTGTTTCATTCATACAAGAGATACCTGCTAAAATTTTCTTTGTTCTTTCATTTATTTACTTGTGGCAGGCCAAATCAGACTGCAAGGGGAAGGTAGCAGCAGTATTGTTTTCTATTCAGTTAATCCTTTTTGCTAAGTCCTGCTTCTGCAGCCAGTTATCTGTATACCTTCAAGCAAAATGGGGATTTAAACATCAAAGTACTAATTTAAATTCTAGAGGACAATCATTATGGAGTGGTCAAACCTTCCAGCAATTGTGGTTGTTTCTCCTTTGCTCTAAACCTTATCCTGCACTCTCAGACACCGCAGCAGCCTCTGAAGCCAGCTGGAGCTCTAACCAGGATGAACCTCCGTGCAGTACTATCAGTCCTTTGCACAGTAGCACAAATCTAAACTGCTGCTCAGCCTTTTGACCAGGCCAGTTGCTTGGTGTTTAGTTCAAAGAATTTAAAACTTGAAATATTTGGGGGTCCTGTTTGGCCTCTGAAAGGTTTCTTGTCCTACTGACAGAACAAGGTAATCCTTGTATTTCTCATGGAAACTGCTGTTGTGGCCGAGAGCCCAGGGAGAGAGAAATGCCATGAGGCTGTGCAGGCAACACAGCAGTGTGAGCTCACACCTCCACAGGTCACACCATGAAATCATGCACATTCTTCAGCCAGGGCTTCACATGCCTGGGGTCACTTCTTAAGCCAAGTCAGAAAACGTTTTGTGGGTTTTGTCTTATAGTGTTTGTTTTTAAGGGCCACAAGTAACGTATGTTATTACCTTAATATTAAAAGCAAAAATGTTATTACCTTAATATTAAAAGCATCTCAGTTATCAGAAGGCTGAGAATGGGCAGCTCCCAAATAATATCCAAATAGTGACTTTTGCCTTCTGCTCTCCACTGAGGAGGTGAAAACACTCATCTGCTGAGGAGCACTGTTTGAGTCCTCTGTTGTTGCAAAATCATCAGATGCATTCAAACCTCTCTTTTAGTTCTGAATGAATTCTGATTTGTGTGAGCATGTTCCTTCCTGATAAGTACTTGGAAAATAATCTATGTGACCATATTCAGTGTCCAAGCCCCACAGCACTTGCTTTTGGATAAAGTGGTAAGATTTTAACATCTGTCTCTGACTGTCTGACTATATGAGGAAAGCTTCTTAATCATGAGAGCAGAAAAATAACGTTGAATTGTCAACACCGTAAATAAATCAGTACTTGCTGTCATATATAAATCTGCACATTTTTAAGCATGGGCATTTGTACATAGAAAAACCATTCCATACACAGTCACACGAATGAAACACAATCCATGGGCATTTTTGTAGGTGCTGAAAAATGAGATGTAGGCATGTTTGAACTGAGTGCCTGCTGTAGATTCAAATTTATGCTTGTAGATGCAGTCTTGGTAGCAGCCAGCTGTCCCAGGTGTGGACTGTAGCTCAGGAAGGATGATCAAAACATGCCAAGATCTAAGATGAGCAGGTACTGTGCAACTCACTGTCCAATTACTAAGGGCCTTTTTTTGATCTTAAAGTTTATTTTGCTGGCGATTTTAACTTTCCTAGCAAAAGTACCTGTCACTAAAATATTTCTGCTAAAAACTGTGTATTGCTCACCTTTCTCATCCTCAGTGCATGGAACACTTACCTCTATGAGCATGTAGAAGGAGAGCAGTGTGATCCCAAGGTTATACACGATAAGATGAGCCCTGAGAGAGAAAGGAGGCCTGTTCTTCATGAACTTTTTGCCCAGCCATATGCAGAGTAGATATGCTCCAGTAAGGAAAAATGTGGGAAGGTAAGAGTCCAAAAGGAACCATCCTCTAACCCTGGCATCTAAAAAAAAAAGCACACAGAGCAGGCAATTAAGAAGGCCGTGGTAAAGTATTGCTAAAACAAGCCAGAATATATCATGCAAAAACTCTGCTAAAAGCATAAAAGGTAATCTGCCATGCTTTGCTCACAAGAGCTATCCATTCATTTCACCTCACCAAAACTGCATGCTAACTCAGAGAATGTGGGCTGAAAACTGCATGGAATTTCCTAATAATTTAAGGTCACTTAAATCACCTCATTTTAACAGTAAATAGAAAAAGAAAAAAACCACACATCCTTATAGGCTTAAAAATTTAATATTTTAACTTAGTATTTATTTAAATACTATCTTAATCTGCTCTATGGACAGTTTGCAGATAGTGTTAAATACAAAACATGCATCTAATATTGCCAGCTTCTATGTTATTTTAATTCTGTACTTGTCATACAGGTAGGAAGGTATATAGTATTTGCTAGAAAACATTTATACAGGGGGAGGAGTTTTCCAAAACATTAAATATGAAAAGCAAGTGGCAAATATGTACTTTGATGGTTATCAAAGATCTTTGGCTGGGCAAGGGCTTGCTTTCTCACAGTTTCTGTCCCACTTGCCAGGTCCTGAAATGAAATATTAAGGTCAAATCCTGCTTGCCTTATTCACACATGTAATCCCATTGGCAGTAATCAGATAGTTCAGTGTATATGAGCAAAGCCTAATCCTAGATGCCAATCTGGAGGCACAACTTTGTTGTCATATGAGCAACTGGATGTCAGGAGGAAAGGGAGTGTGCCTTCTTTTCTTTTCTTTTTTTTTTTTCTTCCCATGATGGAGCAAAATCTAACGTTAATTTTCCACAGCAAAAATATTCAGACATTTATCTGTGAAAAGAACAAGTTTTTAGAAAATTTACTCTAATCTGTCATGACTTATGAAGTAAGTGAAGAGGGAAGTCAGTGAGGAGCTATTGTGCAGGTCACACAGAAAGTAGTTCTTTTCGCTCTTAGGAAGATGTTTTTGCTCTTAGAAAATGTTTTACTTAGTTTATGTTTTACAAAGAACCAAGATTATGTTCAAAATTGTAAAAGAAAAGGTATTCACAGTGCATGAAAAAAATATTTTACTCTTTTTCTGCCTGTGTTGAATTTGGAAAAGACTGGTCAATGGATAACACACAAACAATTGTGCCCAAGCATTTAAAAATTGATTACAATTTTGCTGTACTGTGTTCTTTCTGACTATTCTTTCCTCAGAAGTATATGCATACAGGTACATGTAAAGTGAAATTTTAAGTGTGTTAGAGTAACCTACTTATGAACCACGCTATGAACCTCAGCTTTCTTTTTCATTATGCTCTTCCTCCACTTCTCCCCTTGCTTCCATGACAGTGGCTGTAACATTCACCTATTGAATGTGGATTCCATGAGGGATGTTAGCTCTGTTGCTGGAAAGACTTTCAACCAGGTCCACACTACCATGGAAGTCCAATGCTCTCCTGGGTTGACTCTCTCTTTTGGACTCCCAAAAATCTCTAGGAGTAGAGAGGTGTGGGCAGCCAACAGCACAATTGTCTACTAAAATGCACAGTCCATCCTTATAGGGCAGCCTTGCTTTGCTGTGCATTACCAATCTACATCACCTCTTTTCTGTTTTATGATCTCAGTGCTTATCAGGATCACCTCAGTGTGATAATAAAACCCATTCAACACCCTCTTAAAGCTCACAAACCATGTCTAAAACTCTGGAATGATGAGTGATTTGAAGTGATTCTACTCCCAAATTGGCTCTTAACAGGACTAAGGACTCATAGGACAGGTAAAGGTTGTGCATGTAAGTGTTGATGTTTTAGGAGTGTATGTTTTAGGAGCATAAGGATTTAATTTATTTAGTTGGTATTCTAAATGAAGATGTAAAAATCAGTCATGTTGGCAAGACTACTAAGGAAAGGTCTCCCTTGTAATCTGAGGATTGCAACACTTGGTGCATAAAGGTTAAATGAAAAAACACCAACTGGCATTAGCAGGTAACGGAACTGCATGTTTCTCAAAGAGGAAAAGTATTTGGAAGAGTTCAGAATACAAACTAAACTAAACAGAATTAAATTCTGCCACAGTATGACCTCAGAAAGTTTCCATACTGCTCTGAGTGGCCACAAGCATGTGGGCTGATCTGTACAAACGCAGAACTCACGTGCTCGTTCAGGTCAGCGTGTCAAGTATTTTTAAGTTCTATACTATTTCAGATTCAAGAGAAATTGTTAAAACGTGTAGCCTTTCTGATTATTTTCCACCATGACCTCGATACCTTGAAGTGTAAGACAGTTACTGACAGAGAGTGGTTTATAAATGGAAGCCAAGGAATGTGACTGGTTTTTTTCTATTTCCGCTTATCCCTGAATGACAAGAGGAGGTAGAGGATTTTATGTGTCAGGAAGTGGGAGGAAAGGGAATGTATTCCAAAATAAGTTATCAGAAGAAGGAGAGATGAAAAGTATTTCTGTTGACTGACAGTTAAATCTCTGTGTTCGAGTACTGTAAAAGTACACTGTCAATAGCAGAAAGGATTATTTTTACAATATTGAACTTGCACAGCATCTGAAATTGAGACCAAAGCAGTGAATAAAGCCCCAGTGGGAAAGCACTGGACTACAGCAGGGGAAAGAGCAGGTGCCCAAAAGCTCTGATCACTCCGTGAATAGGCTCATTCACGGTCACTGGCCACGATGTGCCAAACACTTGGGGTGAAATCTTGGCTTCTTTGAAATGAGTGGCAGGCCTCCCAGGCTCCTTAAAGGTATCAGGCTTTTATCAATGAGGTTTAGAAACATTTTTATTCAAGTTTCTGTATAGCTTCGGCCAGCTGGTGTCTGAGTAGATTCAGACTTTTTAAGGTGCAGAGAGTAGATGGTTTTGCACCAGTGCTTTGCTACAGATCATACTCTATTGAGGAGAAGTGCTTATTACTTTATCATAACTTTAATAAAATATGTCTCTTCTTGACTTCCTCTGTTTCTTTCACAGATAAAAGAAGCAACCAGTTAACTAGATTTAGCTCCTGCAATTCAATACTCTTTGATTTTGCATAACACCAAACAATACTCTGTAGATGAAGGTGACTGTAAAAATGACCTCTTACAGAACAATAGAGCTATTTCACTCATTCTCAATTTGCCTTGAGCCCATGAACAATATCAACAAACAAATTAGGAGATGCAACTGGTAAGCATCTATATAGCTTCTATTCCCTGATCCAAAGGACTTAATCTGCTACTCCAAAAGCAAACACTGAGGTAAATTTGTGTACAAAGCCCAGCTGATACCAGTGAATGAAGGTACAAAATTTGACTATGTGTATATAATCTATCCTTTTGTGTAAAAAATGTGTATAAAATCTATTACCTTGCTGCTGTATGAATTGTTTACTGTAGAAGAAAATTGGTGGATAGAAAGAAGGGAAATGGTTTGTGGATTTAGATGTTTGGGGAAGCTCTCAAATTCATTAGATATTCATCTGTGGAGTCATTCAATTTAAAACGGTTTACAGTTTATTGTGAATTATTTATGTGAATTATTTATGTGAATTATTTATGTGAATTATTTATGTGTATGAATACACTGGAGGGAGCTAAGTTATTCACAAAATGTATGATGCTGTGTCATTATACCACCAATTAAATTAAAGATCAGAGTGAAGAGGCATGGGCATAGACAAACAAATGCTATCTTCAGCACTGTTGTCTGGAAAAGGATGGTGGTGTACTTGGCAAGCAACACAAATAATACTTGTTTAATTGAAGGGCTGTCTAAAAGCCCAAAGGTATCTGTGTGCTATTCTGAATTGGATTAACTACAGTTCATTCCTTCAGACAATTTGTCTGGACCAATAAGGAAAGATGGATGAAAGAGAATATCATGGCCATTTGGGGAAAAATACAGCACAAAACAAAAACAAAACAAACAAAAAACCAAACCAAACCCAAATGAAATGAAACAAAACAAAACAAAACAGACCCCAAACAAATCCAAAAACAACCAAACCAAACCAAAACCCCAAAAGTAGTACTTCTATTCTTCTGATAGCATTTCTTTGTTAATATTAAAATGCACTACTGTAGAAGTTATTATTAAAACTTATTCTATTTTAATCGCTTCTGCTGCTGTTCCCAAGTTGTTCAGTGTTTCCTCACTGAAAATCTTTCTTTCGTACTTCGTATCTACTGCAAAGAGGATGAAAAAGCCGTATGATGTAGCTGTCCAGACAACTAAGAAAAATGAGAATTTCTTGGTTTTAAGAAAGCAATATATTTCCCTTTTCCTTCTAATTAAGTAAGAATTATTTCTGGGACATGGAGGACATTACTTCAACAAATCAGGAATCCGTAACAATATGTCCATCCACATGAGCAGCTGTTCTAGATTTAACCATGGGAAAAAGTTTGCAAGGTAATTCCAGAAGTTAAATGTTTAAATCTAGTCCTATCAATAGCAAGGTGGCCTTGCAAGGACCTTCTCTGAAGACTGTGTTGTCTAAGGTCCTGCCTTATCCCTTTCCTTTATTTGCTTGGGTCTCTTAGCCCTGACTTTGATGCTCCATCCTCATCTGCAATCCTATTTCACATTTGGGCGTTTTTTACTATTACTTGTTTCAGTCCTAACAAAGCATGAGGCACCTCCAAGATACAGTTATTTAGGTTATTCTTGTCCAAACTATGCCAGAAAGCAATAACGGGAAGCTGACAGATGCATCTGTTCTCCTACCCAGTCTACTGGTTTATTGAAATTTTGGATGTGATCCTGCAGGCTGGACCAAACAGACTGGATTATGAATGAGAATCAGTTCCAAAACCAGATTTTCCACTTTCGAAAAGATCCAGTCTTTCAGTTTTTTTATTCCACATTAGGATGTAAAACTGAATTCCTTTGATATTCTCAGAAACAAAGGAATCCCAAATCCAGTTATTTTTCTTTAAGTTTAAAAAAAAATAAATTTAAAAATTGTGTGTCATTTCTTCTTTCAGCTTCAGTATAATCTATTATTGGTTTTAACCTATATTATAGGTAATATTATGTCAAATAGTCAAAACAAAATTCTATTTGCTTTTTATAAATGCAGTGCATTGATAGATTTCCTACCACAATGCTGTGTTCCAGCAAACACTGTGATTCTGCCTGGTTTACATTTTTCAGTGAGAAGTTACTCAGATAGAAGATTTATTAGAGTTTTTTTGAGTGGAAATCTGTAAAGGTGTTATTTCCTAAATGGGAAATGGAAGTGGATCAGCTTACCTCGGGGTCCAAACATATAGTCCACAAATGCATTTACTTCCCGGTCAAAAGCTTTCAGGGTCTCCTAAAAAATACGGAAAAGGGTGTGTGACAAAGACATTATCTCATGGCTCACATAGAGAATACATTTTAAAAAAACCCTCCAATAAACTAGTAAAAAGTGTGTCATCCACAAGTATTTCCAAATTACTCAATATAATGTATACTGAAAAAAAACCCAAACCTCTTTAAAAATTAATTTAGGGCAGATCGTAGTCTAGATAACAGTAGAAGCCTTGTTACTGGAAACTGCCCAAACCAGAACTCTTTAAGAAGAGAAATTAAGGTTTTGCAAAGGAAAAACAGCAAGTATCACAGTAAAAGCCATCTGTGATTGATGTAGTTTTCACTCTAATAAAGTTGCTTCTTTGTTTGTTCTTGTTGTGTTTCCTCAACTGAATTGTTTTGTTTTGCAGAGAGGAGCTGGCCATTCCTTTGGTATGCTTCACAAAACTGCCTGGTTGCAACCAGCCTAGTGACAGCACATCAGTGGAGTATCTCGGTGCTTTACATTTAAAGAAGGAAATCTTTGAGGTGAGCCAACTGAGATTTCTCTAAATCAGTCCCCAAGTTCCTAAAAAAAAAAGTCTACAGAAGAACCTAGAGCTCCAGTAATGAAGTTCAGCCCATGTAGGAGGACAGGAAGAGGAGGGTTATATTAAACAGATATTGTGTTTTGAGGTCTAAGTCAACAGAGCTACTAAGCTGACAGGTTTAGCGAATCTGTGTCTCTTTGTGACTGAGTTGGGAGCTAAGCCATGGGCAACAAAGTCCTTCCCTCAGTTGGATTTGTGACCTCTCCAAAACATTTCTTCCCAGACTCTAATTCTGAGCAGTGGCTTCCTGCATGCTGGTGCCTGAACAACTCTTTGCCACAACCTGAGGTCAGCCAGGTTCTTCCTCTCTTCCTCCCAACAGTGCCCTACTGTGCCTGATGAATTAATTTCAGCACCGAGAAAATGCAGCCAAGATGAGGAGAGAGATACAAAGTGACGCTGAGCATTTTTGCAGGGCAAGGGCTGCCACGGGCTGTGGGTGCTTTTGAATGCCAGGTATCTCCACATCAACCTGGACTGCAGACATCACGATCAGATTTGCCCATGAAGAACCATATTTGCATCCTGGAAGGTCCATCCCTGGCCTCTGCATTCCTTTTCTGGGACTGGGTTGTGGTCTGAACAGGGATAAGCGCCTGACACTTCCAAGCCCCTTCCTTCTGTTTCTTCCACTCCTACATTTTGATCCTCAGGTTGTCCAAAGTGGACAGATTTTATGTGAATATGTGGCAGCAAAAGATTTTGCAGTATCCTAGGCTGTAAACGTCTGTCTCTGCAAGATGCTGATGCATTCATCTTATCTTAAAGAAAAAGACAGTAAAACCCCCAAAACTATAAGTATGTATAATTTTTTAGAACAAAAAATAAAGGACTTGCTCAAAAGGAAGAACACGAAACAAATGACTCATGATACAAAAAGATTTCTCATACTTTGCAGCACTGAGGACCCTAATCTAGCTTTTAGGAAAGTGTCCTGGCTACTGCCCCTAGAGAAAGGCATTTTCTGAATCTCAAACAATTTACTTAGCAGCCTAAAGATGGCTTCTGTTACAGGAGGTGACTCAGTTTCCAGGTTCTAGACTCGTGCAAAAGGTCTGCTTCCATTTTTACATCCTTTAGCTATGCAGTTGCTCTGCTATTATTTCATGATGAAGACACTGCTGTTTGGGAAATGCCACACTGCTGTTTGCCTGTGATGTGCCCACCTGCTTCAGCTGTTCGAAACAGAGCTACTCCTGTGCTTGATGATTTTGTAGTTAGACTTAACAGACTGCTTTGTTAAAAAAACTGAAATGGATTCAAGTCAGTTGTAGGAATGAGTATACAAAGCTACCTGCTTTCATGCTTACATTATATAAACAAATCTTACATGTCAAGAACAAAGTAAAAAAAATGTATATTCCTTTCATATTAAAATACTGTAGACAAACCTACTCTCAGCTGCATTGAAATGGAAATTAGTGCATCTAGCACTTAGATGGAAGAATTTGAGTATTAAAAAGGAAGAGCAGAATGAAGATGTTTAAGGGGGAAAAAAAAAGGAATCATAGAATTTTTTCAGCTGGAAAGGACCTTCTATGTCATTGAGTCCAACCATTACCCAGCACTGCCAAGTCCACTACAAGACCATGTCCCTGTGTGCCACATTTACATGTCTTTTAAATACCACCAGGTATAATGATAAAACCACTTACCTGGGCAGCCTGCTCCAGAGAAGAAATTTTTCCTAATACCCAATCTAAATCTCCCCTAGCACAATTTGAGGCCATTTCCTCTTGTTGCTTGTTATCTAGGATAAGAGACTGACCCCCACCTTGCTATAACCTCCCTTCAGGTAGCTGTAGAGAACAGTCAGTTCTCCCCTGAGCTTCCTTTTCTCCAGGCTAAATGACCCCAGCTCCCTTTGCTGTTCCCCATCAGACCTGTGCTCCAGACACTTCCCCAGCTTTGCTGCCCTTCTCTGGACATGCTCCAGCATCTCAATGTCCTTCTTGTAGTGAGGGGCCCAAAACTGAACACAGGATTTGAGATTTGGCTTCACCAGTGCCAAGTACAGGAGGACAATCACTGACCTAGTTCTGCTGGCCAGACTATTGGTGATACAGTACGATTCCACTGGCCTTCTTGGCCACATGGACTCACTGCTGGCTCATGTTCAGCCAGCTGTTGACCGGTCTAGGTCCTTTTCCACTGGGCAGCTTTCCAGACACTCTGCCCCAAGCCTGCAAACTGCATGGGCCTTGTTGAACCTCATGAAATTGGCCTCAGCTCATCGATTCAGGCCTCCCAGATCCCCCTGCAGAGCCCTCCTACCCTCAAGCAGATCAACACTCCCATTCAACTTCGTGTCATCTGCAAAATACAGCAAGACTGCTTTTTTGTGTAGGTTACTGTTTTAATTGATCCAGCTTGTGAGAGTTGACCTCCTACACCTGGCTAGGATGAGCAGACAGCATGCTGAGCAGGTGAGCCCATCTGAAGTTAAATCTACCTCCCCATAAGTATGCTTAAATGACACAGTGGGGACTTGCACCAGCTGACAACCCTGTTCCCGTCTAGTTAAGTTAGCACTACAACAATTCAGTGCCTGGTTTTCTTTCTTTGGTAATTTGAGACTAGAAATTTTTCTAGGAGGTACCACAGAGAAACAAATACACTTCTTGAGAATGTCCCAGCCTTTGCCTCCCTTTCAACTTTTTTACAGCTTATCTTAGTTTAACGGAAGAAAAAATGAGATTTACAAAGTAGTGATCTGCAAGATTGTTAAAGACAATACATTGGTGTATATACACCTAATACTAGTGTTAATAGTTTGGAAAAGAATAGTTCTTACTTTAAAAAGGGCATGTAATTCTGTGTAACCAGTCTTGTCGCCTTCTTATCAACTTGGTTACAAGAGTCTATACTGTATTTCTGGAGTTTAGAACATGTCCTTAATTGCCCCTGTGGGTGGATCAGATGTAAATATGTTGCTCAACATGATCTGTCATATTTCTAAAGAAAAGCAAATAACACCAATCTGAACAAATTCACGTGCTCAGACAACTCACTTCTCTCTGGCAAATCACTGTAATAGCCTTTATCAATGAAGGTATTTGGGTTACAAGGCTAAAGATTAACATGTCTCTTATGTTGTTTCTACTTTTGTACAGGACATTGCCCTGGGCATTTTGGCAGGATTTTGGAGCATTAGCAATGCTAGCATTTTCGCAGGATTTTGGACAGATTTGTGGAAGATCTATTTATCCAAAGCTGTAAGAAAGACATTAGGTTGCCTGAGCAAATCAAATCACCCAAATGGAAAGATGGGGAGGGAGGATAAAGTCAGTGATGATAAAGCAACAGAGATATCTCTAATGTGTTCCAATATTTTTGCACAGAAATGTAAATAGATAAGTAGCACAGTGCACATAAGTGAATTAATGTTTTACGCTATTGCACTTGAAACACAATTTCAAAGTCATCAAGTATGTAAAAAATACATCAGTTCTTGTTCTACATTTATATATCTTTGTTAGTGTTGATTTTCATTGAGAGATCAATGTCTCCTGGTTTTCTAGTCATTTCAGTAAAAGTAAAACCTATGTAAAAATCAGGTTACAGCTATCTAAACAGTGCAAATATCAAAACACCTTTGATTTGTCCAAAATACCTTTGATTTCTCAAAATACCAGTGATCTGTCATTAGGTATTGTCTACTGCCCACTGAAAAGACTGCTTCAAATTTCTCTTTATTTAGCTCTAGAAACCAGGCTATCTGGATCCAATGGAAACACGAAAAAGCTTTATGAAATAAACTTACTACAGATGAGCAAACTGCATTCAATCTCACTTATACTATCTGGAAACCATTTGTACTACTGGTTTGTTTTTTTTTTTCTTCATTCAAAAGCCTTAAATGTCATTCAGTGTCTCAAAAATCCAAGATTATTTGTTGCTTGTTCTTATACAGCTACACAGAAATTGAAATACACTGTACAAAATGAGATCTCGTTTTAGGCTTCCAATAAAAAACAGAAGTGGGTGCTAACCTCTGCTCTCCAATACAACTTCTGGAAACAACTGTAATATTTTAAGTGACTCTGATAGAAAATATATATGTATTAACTGTATGATGATTTTTATTATTTAAATGGCATTTTTTCCTTAATTCCCCAAAGAGTTCTGCTCTGTAAATAGTCAGTGACTGAGAAGTACTGGAATTAATCCAAATTTATCAGCACTTTTAAAGAAACTAATTTTAGATGACTGCCTGCACATATTTAAATACACAAATATTAAAGAAGTTTTCAGAAACTGTAGTGTTGGCTCCAGCATACCTGAAATAGTGGATAAAATGAAGTAAAGGGAACTCAAAGTAAACCCCAGAACTGCTTATAAAAGAAGCTGTTTAGCATTTTATTGCTCGGAGCATTTAAAATTACTCTAGAGCAAAGATGTACAACAGGGAACAATTCACCACCACAGATTGCTTCAGGCAACCTTTCAGGTTTTTTGTCATCTTTATCTTCTATCATTTTTGTGTTATATCTGTAAGGGAAATATGTGTAAAAATATCCCTAAAGAAAACACCTATTTAGGAATTATTATACACAAACTGCAGAGAAAGATGAAGTTGAAGGCAGAAAGGTGAGACAGAGGTTCCTATGTATTGTGTCTCATATTCAATGAAATTGGGAGACAGGACATGCAGAAGTTGGTAATAAACTGTTGCTTTATATAATTTATACTTAATATATGGATCTCACTGCACATAATCTCAGTGAGAGTAGAAACAAGCTGGAGGGAGCTCATGAAAGAAACAGACAACTAGCTGGCGGATGGGACTGCCACTACATCCCATGGATGCACAGGGAGGGGAGGGAGAGAGAGAGGAGAAAAAACAGCTAGAAGAGACATTTTAGCTTTTTTAGCTTTTTAGATTAATCATTTCAAAAGACAGAAACTGGGCACAGACTTACTTGATGTGGTAACTTGTGTGTCACATGTTGTGGGACATTCTTTCCCCTGCAATGGCTGACCAAGATTAGTGCCTAGCTACGTTACAAAAGCCTTAACCAGCACAGTGGTGTTGCCAGAACTCCTAGAAGAGGCCCAGCCCCCTGACTGTGGTAAACGGGGCTGGCTGAAGGGCTCTTCTACCAATGTAAAATGCACCTGTGTGGGATGTTTTTGCTGGTGTAGCAATCTCACCGCCTGGCTCCTTACATCTGTCCTACAAAAGCATGCCATTTGGTGTGACAGAAGTGACCAAAGCTAAGCAATACTGCAGCAAGGGGAATTCTCCTAGTGGACTCAGTCTGGAGAGGGGCCCATATAATATGTAAAAAAAAATTTGGTAATGCTCCTATTTGTAGAAAATACTCAAGAATAGCTAAGAAAAAGGACTACAGGTGACTCCATCTAAATATATAGTCCTTCTTTTAGAATTACAAGAAAAGAGAGATCTATGTCTTTGTTTTGGAAATGCAAATTTTATAATACCTTTTAATGTAATGCAAAAATCTCTGAAGATATGGTATGGTGGAAGAAAAAACAAAAAAAAACCAAAAGAAGGCTGTTCCAGCTTTAGCATGGAAAAGATAAAATGAAGGGTCCCTGTATGCTTTATGCTTCTTTTCTTTCTCTTCCTATTTCTTCTAAAGGTTTTCACAATAAACCGTAAGCATTCCAGGAAAGAAAGATGTTGTTACTACAGTCAGTAAATTATGTTAAAGACTTCAAGAGTAGCTTTGAAGGTAACACAGAATAGCATGGTTTGTATTTTAGAAATATATACTATTTCTAAAAGATTTCAGTGATACCCATGTCTGATCTGAAAACAATTTATTTGATTTTCAATGTTTTTCAACCAGATTATATTTTATTCCTATTAATTTTTCATACTATGAAATATATGATTCATTCCATGGCTAAAGCTTGCATGCATATATGCAAATGCCTGGGTGTTCTCCAATAGCTATTATCAAATGCAGCATTTTTTGTGACAGAACGGGCAATATCTTTGCAGCTGAGAGTTAGTTTTGCGTGTACTTGGAAATGACTGGCTGCGGGTTGGCACCCTGAGTGAGGCTGGTAGCTTGAAGGTCTGCCTGTTACCTGACAGAACAAATTGGTGGGAGAACTGGTCCATCTTAAAGGCTGGTTTTCTCTAGAGGGAATTGAGAACAGCTGTTTGAACAGGGATTACAGCCAGAAGTGCTGAACACCTTCTCTAGACAGAGCTGAGTTGATGGTGTTACTGAGGGTGCAAAGATAAGGAAAAGGTGAAGGCAAAGGAAAGGGAGCCTTGCAGGTTTTCCCTCAGTAGCTGCTCAGGTTACATGACCTGCAAGAAAATGTAGTTTTCAATCGATTCCACAGCAAGGAGACTGGCTAGCAATTTCTGATATGAAAAATAAGTGGAAGGATGCAAAGTTTGGTAAGCATGGAAAGACACAGCTAAATGTAGCCAGGGGTTTTATCTTCAACAGTTATGGCATTTGGGCTGTCTAGGTGGCTTGATTTAAGGTTCTCTTACTTTATTGCTGTTCAGAGAAATTTTACCACAGGGTTTAACAGTGCCTGCACAGAAGCAGGAGGCTGGCAGCAGTATTTGCACCAAACCTGAAGCAGAACATTTGACTGATCTGACTGCCTAAGTTACCAGCAGCGTGCTAAAAGATGCTGCTTACAAGGGCAAACTGAATTTAATTTCATCTTCATTTTTAGATCTGTGTTCTCTCTACTCAAACAGATTTTGCAAGGAAGAGTTAAATCTTCAAAGAGGTCTGGGGTGTAGTGTTGTGGTGCATGATGCTGAGGTGTCTTGATGAGCTGTGTGGTCCCAAGAGAGATGTGTAAGTTCCCTATTCAAGGCACAAGACCTGGCTGCCTGACTCCCTGCTGCTCCGTGCAGACATGCACTTGGAGAGGGCACTGGAGCTCCCTTTCTGGAGGGTGGTAACTAAGCAGCTGTGGCTGCCTCCCTGTGTTTGCCACGCACAGCCAGAGACTGTTCCCAAAGCTGGGTACCTACATAAGTATTTCCCCTTGCAAACACAGCTAAGATAAGAAAGAGGTACCTGGATACAAGCAGCATCCAGCATGCTAGGTGTGCCTGGGATACCAGTGTCCACACCTACTCTCTGTTTAATCCCTCAGTGGACTTTCAGCTTGTATTCTGAATCTGCCCTGAGCCTTAGAATAGCTCTCCACAGTTAGAGACCAGTTAACTTAAGAATTTATTTTTTCAACTACAGCTCTTGTCTTCCTAAGAAATACTTTACTACATGTCTGAGCCGGGACTAGAATTCAGATGTTGAGATTAATTACTTTGGTTCCAATTTTTCCCTTTTCTTTGATACTGGTGATGGTTGACTATTCTCAAAAATTTAGGGGGATGTGTCAGCCCAAGAAGTCAAGAAAGTCATAAAAAGATGTCAGATATGAGTTCAAGTTAGATTAAGTAGTTTGACCTTAAAGATCATCTAGTTCCAATCTCCCTGCCATGGGCAGGGACCTTCCAGTAGACCAGGTTGCTCAAATGGGAAATCTTTCCTCTTGAAAATATATACCTCTTCTCTTTTAGGGGTTAGAAATTGGTCTTTTGGCAGGTATCTCTGTGGACTCCATTTGTCTCTGGTGAATAACGTCACTTTTATGCAGTTCCACTTCTGCTGAAGGTATTTTCTGTGGGTGTTTCCACTCCCAAAACAGACTGGAATATTAAAGCAATAGGAGCTGTGGACACAGAAAACATCCGCTGTCATTGCCCACAGTGGAGAAACAGCAGAGAGTCAAACCAACAGCTCCATAAGCAGATAGAGGCTTCCACAGAAAAGAGCAAGGCCAGAAGGGACTTGGCACAGACCTCCCCTAACTTAATTCCCATTTTCTGCTAAAGCAGCTAGTGGCAGAAAGCCAACCCTATCCTTCAGTTCCTTTGTTATCTTTCCTTCTGGTGAAAGGGAAGCAGGTGACTTTGACACTTCAAGGTTGAGAAGCTTCCACATCTTCCTCTGTGGAGTGCGAGTTTGGGTGGCCTCCGTATGAGTCAGAGGACATGGCTCGCTTAACAACCCCTTCCTTAGGCATCTTGCAGCTCTCTGAGCATTATTCACAGAAAGCATTAAGAGAAACAGTGGGCTATTAGAGGCAGAGCCTTTGCCTTGCTGCCCACGTGGCACTTGCACCCACTCCCACTGAGGAAGCAGAACCCTTTGGTGAGCTTGCTCGTTGCCTCCTAAACAGCATGCACACGCTTTCTGAGCTCCAAGCAAGGCTTAGCTGGTCACCTCAGAGTGGGAGAGCGACCCAAGGAGACCAGCTGTGCTTGGTCTTCCCCAAAACATGCCTGCACCCATCCTGCTCATGGTTGCAACTACAGTGCAGGAGCACATCCCGCACCAGCTGTAATCTGTCTCACCTACAGCTGCAATATCCACCATCAGTGCTGATTTTTTTTCTTAGTTTTTACAGGTGTGAATCTAAGGCAACCCTTGCTGCTGCTGCTGCTGCTGCTGCAATACTTCTCCAAAACAACAGCTCAGGGAATGATACAATTTTCTCACACATGAGGTGTTTTGGAAAAGGTGATAAATAACAACCTAATGCAATAAAAGGAAAAAAAATTAAATTTACTTTTGGACATTCCTAACATTTGCCTTTCTAAAAAATTGTGATACTAAATGAAGACCAAACTGTATAAGATTTGTGTTTATGTTTTCTTCTCTCTTCCTAACAAAAAATACCCTGCTATTTTTTTCTTCTCACTCTAAAAGACTGAGTTTTAACTCTTGATACTGTAAGGTTCAACTAAGTATCCTAGCTCTTATGGCTCTCTGAAAGTGCTAGGTTGTAGCTTTAGTGAAGTAGAATGGCAAGTTCTACCTCATACTGCCAAATTATAATACATGAAGAAAGCCCAAACACCAGCATGTAGTGCTTTAGCACAGTTATATTTGCAGAGTGAGTTGTGCAGCATTTTACTTGGTGTAAAACCTATGAAAATGGATTGCCTGGCTTTGGGGGTTGCTGTCAGAAGCAGGCACTGTGTGAGCACCTCAGTTCTGTGTGGCAGGCCTTTACAAGCTGGAAACTCCAGAGAAACATTTTTCTCTCAGGCTTTCTCAGTTGTGGGTATGGTTGGTGACTCCCATAGGAAATGGGAGTTTGAGCTGTTTTCAGCTCAGGAGCTAACATACTCCAGACTTCTCACTTCTGGATAAATGGCACTAATATTTAGGCTCCTTCTGCTTTAGGATTTTTAATTTTGTTTAATAAGAGGTCTATTTTCACTTGCTTTCATAGTCCTGCTTGGTGCTAAGCCTGATCATCCCACACATGGGAGTAAGGACCTAGATAGAGGAATACTTTATGGATTCTGTCAGGATTCATATCAAGTTGAAACACCATCAATACCAAAGGTGAGTAAGCACTAAGAGGCAGAAGAATTTTAATGAAAACATTGTAAGTATGTGAGCTATTTCAGATACCAGTCTTTGTTTCTGGACTATACAATCTGCTAGCAATCATAGAAAATATTAATTTCTCACGTAAAATGAGGCAAGACTTATTTTACCTGTCACACTACTGTCAGAACTTATATGATCGTGAGATAAATTGCTTTTGCAAAATTAATCAGCTCTTTGGACTTTTTAAGTACAAGGAAAAGGAATTTGGAAGGTTTCTGCACTACAACTGCATGGATTAGAATAAAAGTGATATAAGAATCCATTAATATTTACTTGGTTTCCCAAAATCTATTCATAATTTAAGTTCTTGAAAGCATTCAGTCCATTACACATTTTTTATTGCTTGATCTTGGCTGAGGGTCACAGTCTCTCCAAGATGAAAAATTCCCTTTCTGGAATCACTGCTTGCCTTATTTCCCTTCCATGAATTTCCAAATACTTTTTTTTCTGGCTCTGTTCTTTGCAATCACATTAAATAATCACTAAAATAATACCTGCCAATTGCAGCACTTAAAATAAAACTTATATGGCCTTAAAAGAAGAGTGAAAAGGAAAGGTGGCTACTGTGGCCCAGTATGCAGTATGTGTCAATTATGTACACTCTCAAGAACCGTATATTTATAATCCATCCTCTTGCTTGTTATCAGAATTTCAAAATGAAACTGTCATCAAAGCAGATCACTGCAATCCTTTTAAAAGTAATCCTGCTCAATTCTACCTGCTACATGGGGGAACATCAGCTTAACTTGTAATTAAAGCAGATTTCTCTGGGGAGACCTCAGATGTGGCCTGTCAGTTCCCAAGAAAATGGTAGCAATTATTGACCTCATTTTTCCTCTGCTCTAACAATCAGATTTAAAATGACAGAATGACCTGAGATGGGGTATAATTCCTGTCAGTGATGATGTAACAAGAATATATCACTGTGAGGGAATAAACAAAAAGGAAATCGGTCAAAAATGAAGGAGTAGATAAAAATTCAGTCTCCTTCTAATAGCCTGAGTGAATAAATCCCTTTCTCAGGCAAAGCAACAGTCCTCAGGAACTGAATGACAGAAAGTTCCCTTTGGAGCAGAAAGGTCTTAAAGTTACAAGCCAAGAACCCCAATGAGTTTTTCTAGAGAGAGGTTAATTTTATTATGGTTGTTTTCTTAATGGTCTCTTCAGCTCTTGTTGACTTTACAAGGCACTGGGAAGGCAGATCAGTGTCAGAATTAATTTTACATCAGCAATAGGAAAGCCTGCACAGCTTAACACACCTGCTTCCAAACAAGTAGACTTGGTAAGGGATGCGCAACCAAACTATGTGGTGAAGAAGCAGTATACAACTTCTCATTATGTAAGAGCAGGAAAACAGCTGCACTTTGAGAAGCATAGGAAAATAATTCTACCAAAACAAAGGAGGGCAATTACACTTTTAAGGCTTCACATTTACCAGATGATTTGGCTTTGAAACAGAATATTCCCCAGATATGTAGCTGGGTATAGAGTGTTTGTCCAAAATATGCCTCGTATGCAACTACACAGTTTTTGCAGCAGAGAACTCACATCCTACATTTAGACGCATACAATAAATATAGAAGACGGGTACAAAAAGCAAATGTAATGGTAGGGGAAAATCACAGCAACAAGTTTATAAGGCAGCTCAGTTTTCTCAGTATGCCATATCCTGCTAATTTTGTTTTTCTCATTATTTGCAGATTGTAGCTGCTGAGAAGCTGATTTCATTAGTCAGTATAATGTGTGCAGGGCTTTATTTTGTATTTGGCATGCACATTTGACTGTTTTTCTGGAGAAAGAAACACAGACAAACTGACAACATATCCCTTCTAGTACTGTGAAAATCTCTTCATTCTCCCCTGTAACAAACTTAAAGATCTAAGATGAATAGGAGATCCTAAGACTCTGCACACGATCTCATGGCTTGTTGGACAAAGAACCTAAAAAAACCCACAAAAGCCGAACAAAACAAAACTCCCCCAAAAAACCCAGAAGCAAGAGCTCTGGTTTTCCCACAATTCTGGCAGTGCAGGAAGACAAAGGGCACTCTATGCAGAAGAAGTAGGTTTCTTGGTTGCCGTCCCAGATGTCTGCAACGTAACACTGTGTCCCCAAGGCAGGGATTAATGTGCAAGGGGCTGCCTGCCCCTCCTGATACAGACAGGGAGGATCAAAAAGGATTTTGTAAAATGTGCTCCCTGACTGAGTCTCTCCCAGACTGAATGGTTTTGCCTGAGTTTGTTAAACAGTTCATACAAATGCTGGAGGGTGCTCGCCTGCTGGCAGGTGAGACAGGGCAGGTATATCAGAAAACCTGCATAGACAGCACTTCTGGTTCCTCTAGGCAGACTTAAAACCAGGGCTGTGTGGTTTTCTCTTTAAAAGACAAGAAATTAAATTAAAATAAAGTATTAAAATGTAAGCATACAAAAATTAAATAAAGCCTTAGGGGTTTTCTTTAATATCTTGCACTATTTAACAGACAGTTGTCAGCAGCCCTTCAGAAAACTCTAAGCCAGAAACTTAACTTGTAAAATATTAACTAAATAATTGCTGAATTCAGACTTTTTCCTGCAATGCTAATTCCCTTTATAGACACATTTCTGCTAAGGACAAGAGTGGTAGAAGATTGAAGTTAGCCTATAGATCATGTAACAAAAAAGGAAAACTGTGAGAGCTGCTGGAAAAACTGACAGTTTTATACATATATGTAATTAACACCTGTTTCAAACCAATATCAAAGTCACCTAGTCAGGACATATGAGGCAGAACACACTTCTAAGATAGATAATGTTACAAGTACTAAATGTAAGAAAATGAAGAAATGCAGCACATTTTGTTTGCATCTCCTAACTCTGTACTGTACATATAGTCAATATATGATGAATTTCTGACGATCACTACTATTAATTTTATACTCCTGAAGCATTTTAAAATTGTAACAGCTACAGAATGTGTACAGAAGCATGTTTTATATATAAAAAAAGCTTCTAGGAGTAATAGAAAAATTATAACATAGGATACCTTATTTTTTCAGAAAAAATAATCGTCCTGAAAATACCTTCATCCTCACGAGCAAAACCACCTCCAGTTGATGCAGTTATTTAACTGCCTTGAACTCCTTATAAACATAAAGAAAAACTAAATCAGAGCTAAAGATCTGTGGCATTTTAGGCAACACAGGAGCCACTGTGCTGATTGGAGAGTTAGGTTCTGCACTGGCTTCTCATCTGTGGTTCCCCTGAACTGGGAATGCCCTGCAGAGCTATTGGTAGTGCTGGTACAGACAAAGTGACTCTGGTTAATTGAAACTATACAAGGAAAAGCTCTTAAAATATGTTATGCCAAGTTCATATGAGAAGTCGTGCAGGACAGTGACCTGCAGCAAAGGAACAGTGCTGTATGACTGGGAGCTGGAACAGGAGCAGAGAGGGGTTCATATCCTTGGCTGTTTTTTGTAGTGACTTCTTTAGTATAGATGCACCAATCAAACTCCCTCTGCCCTTCATTTTTACTGAGCTAATCTGCCAAGTTTTTGTTTCCATAAATTCACGTGCTCTAGAAGTTATAGTCATACTTTCAAGCTTTTCACTGTAACAGTAAAACTAGAATTATATTCAAAAAGAATACCTGCAAATTAAGGGTTTTTACTGATCTCTGTAAATTCAGAAATCCCAGAAAGGAAAAAAGTGGGATTAAAATCCACAAAAGCGTGTCTATATTAATGCTTAGGGGTTCACTTTGTTTCCCAAATACTCCACTGACTGTCTTATTTAATCCTTATGTAAAGCTACTGAGATGAATTCTGCCCAGCCGGATTTCCTTAGTGAAAAATTGCATCTATGAACATACAAACTAGGCTAAGTACCTACCCTGAGACATACTCTCTCTAACCTGCTCAAGTTGTTGAATTATACAAGGTATAAACCAGTACATATTTCCATCCTTTTGCGACAAGGGAATGGACCTGGAAGAAGCAGGAGATCTACGAGGGGGCATGTTCATAGCATAATTACAGCCCAACATGTATGAGTATATATTGGGCTGGCTGCTGGAGAGATCAACAGAGCTCCCTATGGATGTAACAGTCCCCTTATCCAGATTCACTGGACCCATCACCGAGAGTGGAGCCCCTGTCTTTTAACTTCTCTTCAAAACATGGAATGAAGGAATCTGGCAAGCTACCACAGTGCTGCAGGTTATGTGCCAGTATGTGTATGTGTATGTATGGCTTCTTGCTGTTGCTCTCCATGCAGAGACTGGTAAGATAGGTCATGTTGTAGCCTGCTTTAGCCACATCCTTAAAAGTAACAGCACTCAGCTTACAGATTTGTTCTTGTTCTTATAGTTTGGATGAAGGAAATCCAGCTGTATTCTTTTGCCCACTAGAGAAATGGTTTTTCTTGGTTAGCAGTCATTTGCCGCACCATTTCTTGTAGCTGCTGCCCAAATGGATAGGTCCTATCCTGAGCTAATTATATGGATGTAAATGGAAAAAGGGGAAGGAAAAGAATGGAAGAGGGGGAGGTGTTTGTAGCATGCTGCTGAGGATTAGAGAGTTCACATCCCAGCTTCTAAGGTTTCAGCCTTAATCTTCCAACACATGCAAAGCCTTTCAATTTCACTTTGAGGTCATTAGCCACGTACAAAACAGTCTAACTGCTGTGTGACAAATGCGGGTACAAAACTCAGTACAGGAAGCTTTTCAATTAGGTTGTTAGGAGTATAAATCAGTCTGGGAAAGAAACATGGAGCTCTAGGTAAAAATATCTGCTTCTAAAATCTGTACATTAAATTTTAAATCAAACAGATTTCAAGCTTATGAGCTTTAATAGACATTTATCTTCTAATTTATCATTTCATGCTAGATATCATTTACCAGTAACTGCTGATTGAAAGAAGAAATTCTAAAGGATAAG
Source organism: Lophotriccus pileatus (assembly GCA_035583135.1). Lineage (NCBI taxonomy): Eukaryota > Metazoa > Chordata > Aves > Passeriformes > Tyrannidae > Lophotriccus > Lophotriccus pileatus. The sequence continues at coordinate 63,809,583 of JAWWES010000081.1, read as the reverse complement.
CATGTCACAATATCTACATTATGTAAAGAAGACATCCGGTGCTTCCGTGGGTATTGCTGGTCTTGCAATACGTTTTCTGTCTTTGTGGTTATATGAAATCACAGAATCACAGAATATTCTGAATTGGAAGGGACGCACAAGGATCATTAATGTCCGATATTAGAAGGCTTCCTTGGAGGAAGCTTTTCACACAGCTAGCTTTCTTCATTATTCGGGAAGATCATCTGATAGGATCAGCCTAAGCTGACCTGTAAAATCAAGTGTCATCGAAGTTGGGAATTTCCATGTGACATAACATCTACATGAGAGTGCTGCACTGCAGTGACTGTCACACCCACCTGGACTGACTGAATTATTAATTGATTCTTAGAAGAAACAACCATTATAAAGATAAAGATCCTGTGGAAAACTTTTCTTCCCTTCATAGTTAAGTATCGATGAGGTTCAGTGGTGCTCTGTAGCACACAGATAGCAGGCAGAGGGGGGAAAACAGAGTTGCTGGCAAGGTCAGCTTGAACTATCTAGGACCTGATATACATCACAAGCACTGATCAAATACCACTTTCCAGAAAATGAATATCCTCACAAGCTCAGGTTTCCAAGAAGGATGAGCATCACTTGTTACTTTACATCAAATGTGTACTCTTGGGAAAAACTATCTGAAGAGATGACAATTTCTTACAAGTAAATGTAATAAATACATTTGTTTTACAGGAGAAGTTAGAAGAAGCATTGATGGCATCTGCAACTGATTTAAGTTTCAATACCTCAAAGATAACCTTAAAGACAGATGAGGAGCTTCTATCCTCAGAAAACTAAGGGAAGAATAACTATTAGACACAAAATAATTGTTTGCCAGCAAAATGTATTGTCTGAAACAGTGGCAAAGCTGCTGATGGTAAATCTAGTTATTAAATATTATAAAGTACTAAGATGTTATAGGCAAAAAAGTGGCAATAAGAAGCCTTCCCCTATAAAACAGACTATAGCAAGAAATATATATATATCTGCTTAAGTCTGTGCAATCTGTAAATGTGGTGAAAGATCAAATGTTTGATAGCTATGGGAGTCAAGTAAGCAAGTAAAAAAAAGAAAAAAGAGTTGCAAGTATCACTGTTTTTAAAGAAAATTCATCTATTTCAAAGTATTTCTTTTAGGAAGATTCTAAGAAAGAAACCAAGAGGTGATGTCTGAAGATATCCTCTGGTACTTTTCCCAGCCAGTTGTAAGCACTGTGTTTTTTGAGGGCTCTAATTGAATTGAAAGCTCCCTTCGCTCTGACTATGCAGAGTTCTCCTTCGTAATTTAAACTCAATTACCTACAGTACTAACTCGAAGATCTGATCAGCTGTATATTGATCAAAATATATCCCAAACTGGCTTATGGAGTCAAGTGCAAGACCATTTCAGGTAAATTCTCAAACCACATCTAATTCTGGATTGGTGAATGAAGTGTCATAGGTACTTAACAATGTCACTTTGCTTTATAGTTTGTTATTTAGCTCAGTATTATTAATTTACATTACATCATTATTTGAATAATATTATATCCTCTTCACTTAAATAACCTTATTGCATCCAACAAAAACTGCTGAGAAGCACATTTACACCAGTGTCTTATCAATTCTTGTTCATACTTGGAGGTGTAACAGTAAAAGGATGCCTTTGTAAAAGAAGCAAGAGCACAGGAAACCCTAAAATTTGCTGAAGACTGGGGGACTAGTGTGGGTATCTTGTTTCCAGCTGGTCAGGATGTCCCTTATCCTACTGAGTCCTCAGGAGCTGTTAGGTTTATTGAGTGCTTGCAGTACACACGTCAAATTTCAGCAAGACTTGAGGTTTAACGAGCCAGAATATTGAAATACTCATGCTCCTTTAAACTCAAGGACACACTTCTGGAGGCAAAATGGGATAGTGCTGTGTTGTTTTCCTTCTACACCTCTCCTCATGACATTACTCTCTCTCTTGGCTTTCAATTTTGTACCTTTCCATCAAAACAGTTTCTGATCTGAATTCTGACATCTCCCAAAGGTGTCTGGCAAACAGAAGAAAATTACTTCCTGATTGATGAAAAAGAAATTATTTTGTGGAAAAAAAAAATTAGATTTAGTCCTGAGGGGACATTTTAGTGATACCTGATTAGAAATAAAATTATGCCACAAACTTAGTAAATGTAAAAGGGGAAAAAAAGTGGTGCTTTTTCCTCCAAGATAGGTTATGAGGGATATTTTTACTTTTTCTTTAGGTTATTGTAAGCAAAATAAGTCTCATCCAGCCTTTTATCTTTCAAGGGGTTTTGCAGATACTATTAAAATGCAGGTTTACAAAGACTCCAGCAGTAAGGAAGAAATAACTGTATTAAACCCAAAAGGTTTTCAATATTGGTTTTCACTGAAATGGGTAGCCCTTTGTATTTTGCAGAGCAATAAAGCTAAATGCTACTTTTTCTATTGTGTTGCACAAATTGCCAATTTTAAAGTAAAATTTCAAATGTGTTTCAGTACCAAGAAATCACAAGCTTTACCTCAGCTTTCAAAGGGGAGCGTGAACATCCTGTGATGCTTGTGACACATATCAGAAAAAAAAAATAATCTTAGAGGAATATGTAACTAAACTTCTGCCAGAAACTAGAACCCTGGAAATTGAAAAGAATTCCATAAAACTACAGATGTGATATACTTCATTTCTCTGGTGTTGGGGAAGGACTGATTCAGTGATACCTTCTCATGGTTCTTAATCGTCACGTTTCCAAATAAAGCCAATAGCTCCAGTATTTGAATAGGAAAAATTCCCACGAGTGCTTTTGAGGGTGAATCCAGATTCTTCTAACATATTTTTTAATAGAAGGACCTGATTTTTGGGAGAAGATTTCTTAGGTAACTTACAGATAGTAAGGAGTCTACTCTTTGGACAGTGACGATAACTGCTGGTTGGAAGACATATTTAATTTCTGCTTTTAGTAGCAGTAGGAATTGGGAATAAGAAAAGAACCTATAACCACTTCATTAATATGAACTGGTTTCTGATACACTTGTTTTATATGTCTTTGATTTTTTCTTTTTTTTCCATAAACTTGAAAAGATGGAGGTTTTGTCTGGCTTCATGCTCAATCTTCTATCAGTATTAAAAGGTGCATTTTGAAAAGAAGTCTAGTCAAGGTAAGAAGATACTTCTAGGTAAGAAGGGCTGATTTCAAGATTTAAAACCATCCTGGTGTAACAGCAAAGTAACACTGAAATGCTAATCCAGGAAGGCACATAATAATAACAGCTGAGAGAACTGATGCAGCTGTTCCTAAAAGCACTGCATGGGAAATTTTTCAAAACAGATAAGCATTTGAATTTTGAGTAGTCTCTCATGATGAAAATTGTTTAAACTACTCAGTACATAAAGAGATCTGAATAATAGATTGACAGGCATATGAAGGTAAAAATAGACTTCATGTTTTTTTCCCCCTGGAATTGCATGGACTTCTGACAGACACTGAAAAAAATAAACTGTGTACATAATAAAACATGGTTCTGACATAAATACCAACCTCTAGCAGATGCAGAAATTGCATAACCTCACAACTAGCCTTTTGAACTGCAATAGAAGTAACTTGCCAGGCTGTAGCCAGCAATTGGAGAGAAAGCTGGTGTGGACAGTAGTATTCAGAACTGCCTTACCAAAAGATGTGCCAATTCCCTGTCATGGAAATCACTCTCAAAAGCTTTGCCAACCATTTAGTCCCTGCCAGTTTGAAGGCACTTTGCATTTTGGAACAGTTTTATCCATGCTCACAGCAAAATGCAAGAAACAAGGTATTTTTTTACTTCTAGCTGGCTGTGAAAATGCAAGTGTAATATAGGGAAATAAAGAAACAGAATCTGATGCCTGTTTTCCAAAGTGTCACTTGAGAACACAAAAAAACAATTAAAGAGAAAAATATCTTCTTGTTCTGTTAACTGGTCCCTAACTTTTCTTTCTTCTTTCTTCCATTTCTCTCTTAAATCCTCCAGGGCAAAACCCTGTATTTCAAATGCTAATTCATGCTTTGGACTTCATTCTTATTTAAAGAAGATTGTGCAAGGAGAGGAAAGGAAATGACAGTTGATTTTCAAGTGTAATAAGGAAGAAAAAAGACAGTATGGAAGTTCTCTTAAGTCTCCTCCTCCAAAACAGTTCTAAATTTACCTCTTTTAAACCTTTAAATCAGGCTAATGAACTCCAAGGACACCTCTTCTTAAAAGTGTATGGAACCCAAATAACAGAGCACCGTCTGCTGGCACAGGATAAGAGGGTGCACAAGCTAATTAGCTCCCTTTCTCCATTAGCCCCAACAGTAGGTATCCTAGAGTTTAATCCACACATAACTGGAATTTTAAAGCCCAAGACTCTTAAGCCCATTAGTCTGTGGAAACACTCAAACTGACACTTTTCTCGAAATAAAAATGCTAATGACTGTGCTGCATGGTAAGGCCCTAAAGATACAAAATGTCTGTAAACTGCATCAGTTATTGTCACACAGAGGAAATAACAACAGCTGTAGACCTTTTATCATGTGTGTTAAGTCACCCCCCCCTCCCCGTTAGGCTGCCGTACCACATTGTCTTCCCTAGCTGCAAAGTGTCATGAATGGTAACTACTGACTACCATACTGTAAGAGGCCTATAAGAATAGGGGAAGAACTGTTTTGCTGTGGTTCCTTACACTTAGATTTAGGATATTTATTTAAAACTTGGTCACCCTACTTCCAATTCTTGCTGCGTCTGGCTTTCAGATGATGACACAGAATATGAAGTATTTCTTGCTTCATATCCATATCTATCCTTCTTGGGGGGGTGGGGAGGAGGGAATCAAAATGTCTCCAAACAATGATGAAAACTATCTGAATTTTTTTATTCTGTAATTAAACCTCTTCATATACAATTTTCTGCCAGAGAGGGTTTGATTTCCTTCCATATGGGATACCTGACCTCTACAATTTTATCATGGTCAGTTTTGACTAAGTCATTAGCTAGATGAACATAGTATGTAAAAATATCACTCAGTTCTTGTTAGATTGACATCAAGCCAGAGTACTGTCAATATTAATGCCAATATAATGTTAATTGTCATATTCTTGAACGCGTAAGGAATTCTATTTTCCCTCCTAGATCTGAACATAACTAGTCCTCAATAATTAAAGTAGGTTTTGCTGTTATTTAGGTAGATAAGAAGTCCTAAAGGAGTCGTTAATATTCTCTTCATTTCATATCACACTTTACTTGTCAGCTGTGCAGCAGTCCCATGGGTGAAGATGCAGCCACAGATATTTTGGCCCACGTATTTAGCATATGATAAAGGCAAGCCATGAAGGGTGTATGAAGATAATGGATTTACAAGCTGCACTGTTGCCAGGCACTTACAAATTGGCTGATAAATTTGATGTGCTCGAAGTCTGAAGTGCAGCATTTATAATGTGGCAGAGCTACAGGTCCCAGGGTGTTTCTTCTCTGTTACAGCTGGGCAATCCTTCTTGTGCCCTTCCATCACTGCCTCAAAAGGCAGGCTCATCACAGCAGCTTCCTGGCTCTGAACAACCAGTGGTACACTTAGTTTCATCCTCCTAATTACCCTCCCTTCTCCATTACCTTCTTTAATTACAAGCCAGGCTGCACTTGTGCACTTACTTTATCATTGAATACAGACTTCTGACTCAGTTTGTATGAGGCTTATCAATGCTTCAGCTTCTAAATCAGTTTTACAGGCAGTGATTAACAAAACTCTCATATAAAGTGTCATGAAAGCATCAGGAAAAATCCTTACCTGATGTTACTTTATTGATTTATACTTGAAGTTGGTTTAGATCAGGGAATATACCAGCCCTTTATATTTACCTTATTTTGGAGTTTACTAATACCTAAAGAAAATACTACTGTGGATTTTTTCCCCAGCTTTTGATTGAGACAGTTTTTCAATTTTAAAATGTTTGAATATGATGAATTTTTTTCTTCAATAAAACCGAGAGATGCTATAAAACTAAATTAACGTAAAACCGAATGCCTGATAAACACTAGGAGCGTGGGGTTTTTCACAAGTTGGACTGCTCATAATGAAGATATAATGATCAGTCTCAAAGAATCATAGGATTATTTAGAGATTAAAGGGATCAACAAGGGCAGCATGCAGGTTTTGGTAAGCAGGTATCTATAACTTACTATGCAAATGAAGCACTGGACTTCAGTTCCTGGAAGCTTTTTTTTTTCTAATCAATTCCACCATGTGTAAAAGGCGTCAGTGCCTCTTCTTGAGTTTCTATGCAAGTACTTATGTTTATTTTTTCTGTTTTATATGCAGTTTCTTAGCATATTTTCTCATAGCTTATTAATTCTGGATCAACTGACAAAACCCTGGCTTTCTGCTGTGGAACTGAATGGCAGGGTTGCTGAAGTCTGCTCCCTCTTCATTCTGATGGGGCCAGGGGGATCTTGTGGGTGCTGTAGCACTGGCTCTCCTGTCAGTCAGGGATTTGCACTGGATTGATCTCTGTCTTCAAAAAAATATTCTCTTCCAGATTGCATGTCATTGTTCAGGGGCTAGAATATGGTCTTTGCAATACTCTTCCTCATGCAGTGTTCAGAGCAATTAACAAACACTAATAGACAATGAGACAGGCATTTATGTTGGCTACCATCAGTAAAGAAGAGATATTTGTTGCTCTCTAGGGCCCTTTCTGCATGTTCTACAATCAGTGTACGCCCATATCAAGCTTCAAATCCTGATATGGTGGCCATGATGCTTATGATTGCTTAAAAAGATTTAGGTGTCTTTCTGTGCTGATTTGAAAGTTGCAGTACCTCAAAGGGTATGAAAGTCTCTCAAAGAAATGAAAAAAATATTCTAGCTGCTGTCTATATAACCCCTCTACAACTGGCTTCTTGCAGAGGTACAGATAGTGGAACCTACTGAACACTGTTCTCATGTTTATGCTTACCTTAGTGTTACCTAGCCTCTTTGTAAGTATTAGTGGCCATGCACTGTGCAAGGTTATACACTCTCTTACTCCATAAAAGTGAGATTTGACCCCATAGAAAATACACTGACAAATCAAAATGTGTAATCGGTTTAAAGTTCAAGGGTGCAGCCAAATCCTGAGCCAGTGTAATTTGACCTAGATTCACTGGAGCAAGTAGAGATGCAGTGAACTACATAAACCGAAGAACCAACCCACTGTGGTTGCCCTCATACAGTGAGGATGCTGAGGAGACAATGCCTGATGATGGCAGTGGTTTGCTGCATAAGCAAAATGAAGTTTCAAAAAAAAAAAAAAAAGTTTCCTTAGGCTACTTGCTGCAAACAATAGTGACCGAACACCCAGGATGCTGAGAAAATTCTCGGTTGAGTTTAAGGAACCCTAGAAACACACACTTGCTTATTTCTATGCCACTAGAGAAGGGAGTGCTTGATCAGTGTTCCCACTACTTGGGACAAAAGTCTGTTTGTCACTCATTTGCTACTCATACCTTTGGTAGTATACTCCCACGTCCCCATGACCCCTTGCCCCCAAACTTCAGGTCCATCTAGAAATCGATGTGCTGTGACTTTTAACCCTGCATTAGCATCATTGCAACACTTTTCATCAATAGGTCAGATTTTTGCTTCAGGAGCTATTATTCCAAGGACACTCTTTCAAACTTTTTGAGCCAAAGCAACCTTCAGCCTTTATACCACTTAAAGGATTTTCCCAAATTGGCAATTCTTCCTCCAGAATGTCTTTATGTATGGGAAATCTCAGCAACTCTTGAACTCTAAGGTTACTCGACATACAGAAGAGCAAAACGTGCTGATAGAAACCCATGTGTAGATCTGAATGGCAATTTCTGGATTGCTTCCAGTCATCTCAAGAAAAATGCCAAAGTTAATTGAACAGCTCTAAGAACCAGAATAAACAGGTTAAGGGTAGGTTTCAGCTATCATTTCCATTAGTACAAAGGTGCCAGTGCCTATGTTACCAACTAATGCTTCCTTGATTTGTACTACTGTAACCGACTTCATCTCAGTCCTGGAAGGAGTCAAAATATTTTAACTAGTTCAGGGTATTTTAACTTTCCAGTTAACTCAGTACTCCCGAGCACCCAGATATTAGCTGTACCAATTACTGATAAAGAATCCACATAACCTTCTGCAACACCAGGTATCTTCGTAACCTTCATCCTCTGTCATAAGGAAGACATTACCAATGGCTGGTACTCACTTGGGTTTTGTGCAGCTGTGGTGATTTAGTCATGGATTTTGTGTTTATGTTCCACCCTACTTGATAAGAAATAGTAATTCAATAAAGTAGTGGGAAGTTATGCTGGGGGGCTTAGGCAGCCTAAACTACTGCACCATTTCAGTCTTTTTCTATAGGGTCTTCTCATATCCATCGTCCCAATGTTGAATTGATGGCAAATGGAATACATAGGAGAAACAGATTCACACTGACAGCAGGTGGATACATGACTGTTAGGAAGAGGAGTGAAGTTAATCCATGGAATGACTATTTGAATATTATTCATGTCTGGATTGTCAGGGGGTATGGGAAGGTCCAAACTGATTTTTACTCAAGGAACTCAGAATTTATTATATATGATGCAAAGACTTTTTGGGGAAAAAAGTATTTTTGTTGTTAAATCATATAAAAGAAAAACTAGGCTCTGTTGTCAATCATGTCTCAAACTTCTGTTACAATAAGCTTGGCCAAATTATTCATCCCCACCTGCCTCAGAATTTCAGGCTGCAAAATACCTGTATGATACTGTCCTACTTTGTAAGGTCAGCATTGCACTCAACACATTGCTGTTTATAAACAGGATGAGCTCCTTTGGGTAAGTTACTATGACTGCAAAGACACGATGTGCTATGGGGAAGTGGTCTTGCTGGCTGAATAGGTGACTACATTGTTCCACTTTAACTCTTTTAAATGCTGAACTGGAATCTAAAACTCCATTGTTCATTCATCACAGGGGGGAAAAAAAAAAAGTGTTCCACTACAGACTACATGGCTAATGCAAGAGCTTCTGTTAAGATAACAAATTAACGGGAATCATCTAATCGGTTTATGTAACATGCTCAAACGCACCTCGGGGTAGAGAAAAATGCACCTGCTAGGAGTGGGGCAGGGCGAAGAGGGGGGTCCGGGCTCAGGGGCTGCGCATCTCTTGCTCCCTCCCTTTCCTCCCTCCACACACGACCCCGTTCCTCCACGTGCCTGTCCCCAAACGCCGCCCGGTTCCCGGCGCTGTGCGGATGCCCACGGGGCTCCCCCTCCCATCCTTCCTCCCCCCCTTCCCTAACATCCCTCCTGCCTTCCCTATAGCGTCCCTGCGCCGCCTCTCGACCCGACCCGCGTGGGGGTGAGGGTATCTAAGGGCATCCCCCCCTCGTCCCCCCGAAAAATCACGCTCCAAATGCGGCCCGTAGGAGTGGGGATAGCAGCGAGGGAGGACGGAGGGAGGGATGTCAGCGGGGCTGCGGGGGCTCTCTGCCGGCCGCGGCGGAGCGGGGGGCAGGGAGGCACGGCGAGCAGCGGTGGCTCGTTCGCAGCCAGCCCTGGCAGAATGTGTGTGTGTGTGTGTGAGGGGCTGCAGGGTGCGATCAGCCCCGGGGGCAGCGCAGGGCAGGGTCCCCGGGCGGCGGACACTCACCATGGCGGCGGAGAGGCGGCGAGGCGCTGTCCAGGGTATCGCAGGGCTCGGCGAGCTCTGCAGGCGCGGCCCCCGAGCCCCCGCTATAAGGCGCCGCCTCCTCCCCGGCTCTGCCGAGCCCGCCCCCGCCGGCTGCCGGCGGACACGGGGCTGGGAGGGACGGGAGAGCAAAGAGGGTGGATGGGGAGGTGGTGGGAAGCAGCCGCTGGGAGGGGGAATGCAGTAGCTGAGGAGGGGAAGAGGCTGAGTGATGCTGTTCCACCAGCGACCCAGATGTCACAGCAGATAGTGAACGTTTGCCTTTGTTGGAATCTTCCCTGTTGGGAAGATTCAATTCATTGATCAGCCACTTTGGGAGCAGACAGGGCACTGGCTGGCTGCTGTGGTCCTGCCACAAACCTGTTTCATTCGAAGAGGGTTTGGTCTGGGGCCCAGCACACATATTTGCACCTGAACTTCTCTGACCTGCAGCCCTGAATCCTCCACACACGACGACAAAGTGAGATCCACTGCTTAAGGGTTAGTGGTTGGACTCAATGATCTCAGAGGTCTTTCCCAATCTAAATGAATATGTGATTCTCCCTGTGGCATCTCCCTGGAGATCTGATCTGTCTATTAGGGAGGGATTGATAACCAAATGTTTATTTAAGGTTGGCTAGGGAGGAGGCAAAAATCACACAGAACAGGAGCTACCGACCCTGTCACCACTCTGCTACTGATACATAACAGAACAAGAGTCAGGAAGGAAGAGGCTTTGTGCTTGGTAGAACAAGAACAGAATTTCACACCCTCAAAACCGATTTCTGTTCTAAGTGCTAACCAAGTCTTATAGCTCCAATAAAAGATTTATTTAAACTACCAAGGCTTACTGGAAATGTACTACTTCTTTAACCTTGCTTTTCATAAAGAGGTTTTTGGCATGTGAAATCAAAATAATATTTCTTAAAGTTTATTAAAATGTTTCATTTTTATTTTATTTTCTAAATGAAAACTTGTCAAAAAATGGCATATTCATGCATGCACTTCCATTGTTGTCCTCTTAATTCTGTGCACAGTTTTGTTGACCAGAGCTCAGAGAACAGTCTTCCCCAGTTTCAGAGGCACAAGCAGTGGAAATAAGTTAAGGGGACCATGTGTGGTGCAGAAAAGGTATCATCTTCACAAACTAAAGTGTACTTCATCTACAGACATGCTATATATTGTCCAAAATGTAGCACTGATGTTCTGAACCGTGAAACTTCTTTCCCGGTAGTCCATGTACTACTTCACCCCTTGCTTTCTCTTGGATGCAGAGGTCCACTGAAGGCAGTGAGAATGGTTATCTTTCCAGAGCTGCCTGCCTGCCCAGGAATGATACTGCCGGGAGATTCACGTGAAAGCATGTCCTTATGGAATTTCTAACCCACTTTTACAGACTTGTTTGCTCAAGCTTCCAAATTCCAGTGCATGAGTCTACATGGAACTACTGCAATTCTGAGGTTGACCTGCCATCCTTTACCCGATTTCACCTTTGTCATAGGTTATTCATTTAATTCTTTATGTGTTACTACAAACCATCCTGAAATACTGAGGAAAGATACTTTTTGATATCCATTCTGTTCTCAGAGAAATTGTTCCCTAAGCAGAAAATCATCCTCTTTGTCAAAGAGACTACTCTTTAGGTGCCGTAGAGCAAAGAGCAGTTCGGACGCTGACTGACAGAGAAATGTGGTAGTGAATTGGTGCATTGGAATGCTTCAGCTTCACAGCTTTTGTTCCAATTTCTTTATAACCCAAACAGGCTGGAGTTCATATGTCAAGCCAAAAGCAGACCTAATAACACAATAATGTATTTTTCTTTGTCTAAAACAGTAAGGAAACATATATTCAAGTTTAACAAATATGTAACATTTCTAATTTCTTGAGTTCCTTGTTCCTGACACAGTATATTAATAATAATTTACGTAGTTTCCTCCTATAGTAGCAACTTTATTTTTTATCAAAACAATAGTGTCACCAACAAAGAACAAATAGCATTCTGGTGGCATCTAAAAGAAGCTGTAATAGCATTATAGACATTTTTAACACCTGTCTAATGACCTGAATTTGGAGATTTAAGGGTTGTGGCAGGATTTGGATTCATCTGTTTTGGATGGAGAATGATGCCATGCATTTAGTTGGATCCCAGGCACTGAGCATAGCAGACCTCTGCCCCAGATGTTAGTTTTGAGTGGTCATTGAACAGTGTGTCATCATGAGGCCAAAGGCAGAAAAGTAAGTTGACATGTGGACAAACAGACTTGATTACTTCCAGCTGAAATGCCCTGGAAACCAGAAGAGTAAATGGAGGCAAATAAAACAGCACTTTATTCTGGGGCAATTCTGTTGCACAACAACCACTGTTCAAAGTGAAATACCACAGGGAGCTAGCTTGAGCCCTACTTATCTAGAGGTTGGTTTAGGTTGTACCTTATCACAAACCACCTAATGTACAGAATCACAGACTGGTTGAGGTGGGAAGGCACCTCTAGAGATCATCTGGTCCAACCCACCTGCTCAGGCAGGGCCCATTACAGCCAACTGTCCAAGGCTGTGTCCAGTCAGACTCTGAATATCTCTGTGTCTTAGGAAACGCACCTTTGAATTGCAATGACTTCAGAGATGCCAGGTCCCACTGGGTTTGCAGCTCAGCAGGAAACAGGTGGACAAGGTACCACTGATCAGCCAATTGCCAGCAATTCTCAGCTTCTGCTAAATTTCAATCTATAGGATAAAGTTTTAGCTTGGGGAAGAAAAGTTAAATCCAACATCTCTTACCAGTCACTGCTCTTGATCACCAACTTCTCCAAAATTTGGAATTTAAACTCAGGACGTGCCTATTTCACATAGCTGTTCTCTCAGCATCTATCCAACTCACCTTTCTCTGACTACATCAGATGAAAGATGTTATCTTTCATATATTATCCATTCTTTTTCTAATTTTATTGGCACAAGATAGTGGTTATGTACCTGAAGATCTTGACTCTGTTAGTGGCACCATGGGGAGTGTCAAGATCAGTGGCAGAGGATTTTATAGAATCATGGATTGGTGTGGATTGGAAGGGACCTCAACAATCACTTAGTTCCAAGCCCTCTGCTACAGGCAGGAACACCTTCCACTTGACCAGATCCAGGGTCCAATCCCACTGGCCTTGAATACTTCCAGGGATGAGGCATCCACAACTTCTCTAGGCAACCTGTTCCAGTGCCTTACCACCCTCACAGTAAAGAATTTCTTCCATATAATTAACCTAAATTTCCCCTCTTTCAGTTAACATTTGTTAATTTTTTGTTAACTTTTTTCAACTCTCAAGGAGTGCTAAAAAACTGTCAATAATAAAACGGTGTGGAATCAAATCTAAGTAATCAGGCTAAAGTGAAAATTTGGGTTTATTCTCTTGTTTTTCTCTAGTATGGTTAGTTCTTTGTAAATGTCATTTTTTTTGTTTTGTTTTAGAACTACAGCTGGTGTAATACGTCTGTAAAGCTAAAGCTTTTTTTATTATTTTTTTATAAAATAAAAACTAAGAATAAACTTATACTGGAGAAAGCATTGAATTAAGTGATTGTGGAGCTTTGTAGTTTTTATAATAAATATTTTGCTTTAGCACCCTCTTTCGGTCACAAACCAATACTGCTGGTGTTTATTTTTAAAGGCTTAGTTAAAGCTGGAAAGCTGCAGTGTGTCCAGGAAAAGTCCCTGTCTGCAGTCAGAGATACAGAGATACAGAGATACAGTTTAGTTATGTGGCTTGGTATTCTATAAATTGACGTAAATAGAATTTTCCTATCCCTCTTATGCTTATCATCTTTACACAAATAGTCTGTGTTGTTCACTTAAGCCAGCAAAGAGCTGGGAAAAGATTGATGGCTCCAAAGCAAATACCGAAGGTGAATTGTTTACAAAAGACCATAGTTAGATGCGCTGTTCCTCGCAGTCCCCACATCTCCTGCGAGGAGCCTGCTGCAGTTAACTGCTGTCAATTGTGGATGGACATGAAGGTTCTCTTCTTACATCAGTAGTATTTAGTTAGGATAGCATATGGAGGCCCCAGTTTGAGAGCATGGCCTTGGCTGTGTTGAGACCTACACCAAAGAGTTCACAGTGTGATGTGTAATGGTGTAGCGCAGAGGGAAAAGGGGGGGACAAAGCTGTTCTCTGTACTCCTGCCCCAGGAAAGAGAAGTGTATTAATGCCAAAAGAAGGTCAGCAGTGTGAAGAACACCTAGTTCATTCTAAATAGCAGAAAGGCCCACAGTTTACACCTTCTGCATGAACTATCACTACCGGGCCAGCTTCTGGGGTACAGCTGATAGGCAGTCAAGCTCCTATATGTTGTTTTGGCTTCAGTAGTTGGTATGGTTGCCAGTTACTTTCAAAGATACTGTATGTGCCAGGAGAAGGATTAAAAAATTAGGACACTGTGGAACAAAAACTGCCTGGATTACTTTAACTTGCTCTCCTTGTGCATTTTCATTTTAACAAGCCTTATTTGCAATAATAGCCTTCGGCAAGACTCTTCAGTGCATAGTGTGGGTGATAATAAACAAAGAGGCCATGAATGATGAAAGGACCTGCAAAAGGACAAAAAATAATCTTGTTAAAGTGGCTGAAATTCCTTTTCTGGACTAGAATGCACACCTTATATAAGATAATTTCTATGATATTTACATATCTTTTTTCCACAGCTAGTCAATGATTTTATTCTTCCTTCTGCTGTCTGCCTCTAGGTAACTGCCTGTTGGAGTGCTGAACACTTACAGCAGTATCTGACATCACAGAAAGCTGTTCTACAAATAGACTAAACACAAGGGAGACGTGAGAATTTTCCCCATATGCCAGCTCAAAAAGTGGCCAGAAGGGGCAATCGAAGACCAGTTGATACTTCAAACATATTTCAGCCTCAGTCCTCTCCCTGTTGAAGGAGAGATAATAGCATCCTTCCCCTTGTCTTGCTATGCAAACACAAACACCAGTTAACTGGCTGCTGTGAAACAACTGGTTAGTCTAGATGCATCAGCTCTTGCACCCCAAAAACAAGGCTTGTGCCCTCAGTATCTGCACCCTTCTTCCCTGAGCTAAAGAGTCTTTAGCTCCCTTATTCACAGCACTGTGTGGCCTTGCTGATTTGAGGTTATATGTCAAATCCTACTGCTTTGAGCTAACCCATGGTTGGGCAGAGGCCCTCTGAGTGCCTGCTCACCAGTCTTGTGCTATAGTCCTTTTGCTGCTTGATGACCTGAGCTTCCTCTTCTCCTCACCCCCAAAACATATCTCAATGTGTCCATGGCCATACACACTGAGAGAAGATGTGAGAAGTTTGATCGGTGTTGAGCATCATAGGAAAAAGTGTTAAATATTGATATTGATAGTATATAGTATGATAGAATATTGATAGTATGCAGTGAGCATGTGTGAGGCCATAACGTCATGAGTGAGTTTTTCCATTCTCCTCAGGGAATGGATGAACTACATCCAATTCTGTAACTCCACATTATACATACACACTTAAGGATCTGCTTAGATTCTTAGTGATCTAAGGATCACTAGGACAAGCTCAGATTTGTATAATCAACCTTGTATTTGAACTTCAGTGATCAGACAACTTCAGGTGTCCAACAGTAATCCTGTTTTTCTTCTGTGTGATTTCACAGGGTTTTGAAAAATAACAACACCCACATTGCAGCTCACTTATCCCAAGTGCATCATCGCTGATACTGTACAATTTTTGGCATATTAGCACATGAAATGACATCTGGTAAGATGGATGTGTATTTGCTCATACAATTTAACTCTGGTCTGAAGAAAAATCTGAAAATCCATATAATATGTTTGGGTTTTTTCATTCAGATGGAGATCTCTGTATGTTTCAATTGATACAGTATGTTCCAAGTGGCTCAAAAGAAAAGCTTTATTTCATATTTGGGAAAAATAGAGTAACAAAGATTGTGTTCACCAAATGGTTGGAGGAGGAAGAAGAGTTTCTCCTTTTATGTCATGGCTTGGTTAGAGCATAATATCCACAGTTATCTCTTCGCTATCCTTGCATGGCTTGAACTTCTATCTCCTATTAAGTGCTTCAGCCATTATGCTAGAAAGTCCTTTTTTCTTACTGTTGTTTATCCTGAGGACAATTTTCGGCCATACTGGCCTTCAACAGTCTCAGGCAAACACCAAGACCAGAGGGAGTGTGGAGCAAGGAATAATTATCCTCGGTGGAGAAGGGCTAGGCTAGGGGGCACTTAAACAAACTGGAGTCCATGAGAGGTTGGGTCCATGGGTGCGGAGGGAGCTGGCTGATGTTGCTGCGAGGCCACTCGCAATTAGCTTTGAAATAACAGTAGTTACTGGGTAAGATTCCTGAAGATTGGACAAGCCCAAGCATTCTCCTACCTTCAAAAGGAGCAAGAAGGAAGATCTGAAGAACCACAGGCCAGTGAGCCTCACTTCAGTCCCTGGAAAGGTCATAGAGAAAATCCTTCTGGAATTCACATGGTCTCCAAACACATGAAGGTCAAGGTAATTGTGACTAGTCAACATAGATTTATGAATGGGAAATCACACCTAACTGACCTGACCCTCTTCTACAACAAGGTGACTAGCGTGGGGAATGAACTAGAGGAAGGGAAACTTAAGTATAATTGAGGTTTTGCAAACTGAGCATACATTGATTAAAAGACCCTTGACCTGTACAGTGTAATATGAGAACTCGAATCTGTACTTGTTTTAATTTTTTACTTCCTAGTGCATGAGAATCATAGAATATTGGGAGTTGGAAGGGACCTATCAAAATCATCTCCAGCTCCTGGACACCCCAAGAATCAGACCTTATGTGTCTAAAATGCCATATTGCCATGAATTATATCATACATGTTTGATTATGTACGTATATATACACACATACATATATTTCCATGTATATCCATGACCTATATACGTGGATCACATATATTTATCATCTCACAATTACTTGATTCCAAGATAATTCCTACTTCAGCTACGAATGCTGTGTGATTTTGTGATGCCTGGGGATGCGACGTGAATTAACCAACTGTCACTAATACAACAGGTTGGAACCAGAGCACGACGTAGACCAACTATTTTAATAGCCCTGTGACAGCTATTTTACAGAAAAGCAAAAGTGGCAGTCCCATAGTGAGAGAATTTACTCCAACTACAGATGATAAGCAAAAAATCAGAGAAATAGAACAGTGTAGCTAGGAGGGGGCTTATTTTTCAAAAGTTAATATGGTAGCAACCATTGTTGCTATCTATTTGCAATACAGAAGAAAAAAACTGCTGAGTCTCGAGTTACAGTGACATTTAAAGATCAGGAGACATGTCAAAGTAAAACTTGAAAAATAGCAGAAAACGTTTCTAATTAAATGATACTTGCAAAAGGGTGGTTTAATACTCTAGGCAGAGTATTAAACAGGGCTGGTGATTTTGAGAAAGAAGGATAGGAATGGAAAGAGAGAACTCTAGTTTGATTTGGTGAAGTGACAGCAAATTTAAGGATGTGGATGGGGGTCTGCATGTGCAGCTATTTTTGATTTACAGGTATCTTCAAAGGAGGGGGCATGTGGCATGCTTGGACATCAGGAGAAGCAAGAATTTTTAGTTTCACTTAAGAGGGGAGATTTTTAAATACTGCACAAAATACACACAAAGGAGAACTGGACTTTCTCTGATGTCTCACTGCAATAGCGGCATCTCCCAGGAAATTAAGCTGCTGTATTCTGTGATTTACACACATGTTCTCTGTAGTTTTAGAAACATTAACCAGCATTTTTTACACTACAAAGGAAAGTCAAAACTTTATTTCAGTGCAAAAGGCAAAGTCCATATCACAATCAAGATTATCTCACAGTTCCTGGAGACATTATTTCCTCAGATTTCTCTTAAGTGGGGACGGCCAGCTTTGAAGTGGCACCACACGTCAACAGAGGGCAAGAGCCAAGGTCACATGGAATTCGAAACATGCCGGGGTGGCACAGGTGTGGAACCGCTGCCTTGGCTGAGGCCTGGATATTCCTGCTGTCCCCTTACGGATCGCACTGAGAGGAAGCAAGCGCGGGAACGGCAGAAGGGAAGAAGAGGAATTAAGAGATCAGGCTGCCCCATACGTAAATCTAAATCACAGAACCATAAAATCATGCAATCACAGAATGGCTTGGCCTGGGAGGGACCCTTAAAAGCCACCCGGTTCCAACTCCCCTGCCCTCCGCTAGACCAGGTCGCTCAGAACCCCATCCATCCTGGCCTGCAATCACCGATGTAAGCCCCTGCAGCCCACCCGTGGGCTCTGCCCCGCTCAGGGCCTCACCCGCGGCCGCCCCGGCTGTTCCCCATCAGCCGCTCCCCGGTCCCACACAGCCCTCACCGCCCCCCGCCACCGCTGCCGCCCCTCACCGCGCCGCGCGGCACGCCGGGACTTGTAGTCCCCGCCGGCGGGCGTCTCTCTCCCACTCCAGCCGGCTCCGGCGGCAGGAGAACTACAACTCCCAGCAGGACGCGAGGGCCGGCAACGCCATCGCCCCGCGCTCGCAGCCCCGCCCCGCCGCGGCGCCGGGTCGGGAGGAGCAGCAGGAGCAGGAGGAGGAGGAGGAGAAGTAGGAGCGGGGCCGCCGCGGCCGCCGGCCCGGCCCGGCTCCTCTCGGCTGCCCCCGGCCGCGCCATGTGGCAGAGCATCGGGCTGACTCTGCTGGTGATCGTGGCCACGCTCGCCTGCGTGCTGCTCTTCATGCTGTGCGGTGAGCGGGGGGCCCGGGGGGGGCTCCTGCCGGCCTGGCGGCGGCGGGCGGGGCTGGTCCCACCGCCCGCCCTCACACCCCCAGCGCCGGGTCCGCCGTCTGTGCGGGTCCCCCTTGGCCCGGATTGACTGGGGGGAATGGAAGGGCAACTGCGCCCCGCGGCGTGGGGAGCGTGTGTGCTGCGCAGCGCCCTCTTCCCTTTGTTCCCGAGTCGTTCCGAGTCTTGATACGCTCCCAGAGCCTTAATTCGGGTTATTTCGGTGTTTCCTGTGAAACTGACGACTTTATTTGCCCTCGGACCCCTGGGCAGTCACCCTGTGCGGCTTGTACATGAGTGGGTCTGAAATGCCAGTGCGTGCAAGAAGTAAACTTCCAAGTGGCATCCCTCTGCTTCTGACATCTGTTTGCCTGCAAAGATTGAGAGCAGCGCTTAGGAGGTTTTTTCTTATGTGCATTAAGAAGAGGAGGCTCAGGGATGACCTCATCGCTCCCTACAACTGCCTGAAAGGAGGTTGTGATGAAGTGGGGGCCCATCTCTTCTGGCGTGCCTGCAGTGAGAGGACCAGAGGAAATGGCCTTAAGCTGAGACAGGAGAATCAGATGAGATACACTAGGAAATTGTTTTTTCAGTGATAGAGTGGTCAGGCATCGAAATAGGATGCCCAGGGAGATGTTTGAGTCACCATCTGTGGAGGTGTTTTAAGAGGCATCTGGATCAGGTGCTGGGTGATGGTTTAGTGATTTGTGGGTTACAGTGGCAGTGCTGGGTGGCCAGTTGGACTGGATGATCTTAAGGATCTCTTCTGACCTTGATAATCCTGTGATTCTATGATCCAAGTCTTGTTTTTTTGTGTGTGTGTGTTTTTTTTTTTAAATTTATTATTTTTTTTTAATATGCCGAGAGAAGGGTTATTTCAATGGGAGGTACAACTTGCAGGTCTGTTGGAGTTCTTGGAAGAAATCAGCGGTTCAGTCAGAGTGTGTGTGTGTGTGTGTGGTGCAACCAATATGCTGAGCTTGGAGCTCTCAGAAAGTCCCAAACCAACAAACCGCCAAAAAACACACCACCAAACTCAAACTAGGCCATACTCTGTGATGAAAGGCTTGTGAGATTTACAAACCCACTGGGTTTATAAGTGGCTTATAGAAAACTGAGGGAGCAAAGTGAAGAGTCAGCTGATATGTAATACTTAAAAAAAAAAGTTAGTTGTGGTCAACGTGACAAAGCATTGTGAAAAGATTTTGCAGTCTCAAGAGACAGGATAGCAAAGTCCAGTACTAACATGTATGAAGTAATGCACAAAGAAAGTGTGACATGTATATGTGTTTAATTTATGTAGAGAAATATAATGGAGTCAAACTGAGCTGTTGGTATCCCAAAGAAAGGATCAGCTCAAGTAATTGCAAGCATTTTTCCAAAATATGTGTTTAATGGTTTGTAGCAAGGATACAGGAAAATCAAACATTAGAAGCTTGAAATAAAATAGAAAATGTTATTATACTGCTATAGAAATCCTACATGTGAGTGTGTCTCAAATGGTGTATTTTCTTGTTCAAGTTAAATAAAATCCTAGTTTGTTTTTGAAAGACAGTTTCCTAAACAGTTCTATGATTCTGTGTTGAGAGCTGTGAAATGACTTCTGCGTGAAGAAACTCTAAACAGGTTAGATCTGTGTAGCCTGGAAAGTAGGTGACTGGAGGAAGGGTGATGGTTGTAACACTGAGTGTCATGTCAAAGGTTAAGTGGGAGTGGTTGTGAAATTTCACCATTGCAGAGTGGTTGGAGTCCATGAAGTTAGATGATCAAGCAGCAGGCACAAAACAAAAAGATTTCTATTACAATGGGGAGATAAATCGCAGGTTCATTAAGAAAGAATATTTTGGATGCTAAAACTTCTCTCATTCGAAGTTCACGGAAGAAAGGTCAGCAGACTTAAGCAATAGTACTAAATCTTGGGGGAGGAAATTGATGAAATTACAGATAACTGGGACTGCAAGGCTATACTTTACTTGGTCTTGTGCTCTTTTCCTGCATGCCCTGTGCTGTCCATTGTTACAGACTAAACAGTGGCCTAAGTGGGTATTTATTCCAGTTTCTACCCTCGTTAGGTTTTGACTGGCCACTTTGCATCTTTTAGAAGATGAAGGTTGGTACTTGCTAGGGTTTTTGTGTTTTCAGAGTGTGCATAGGAGATCTTTGCTTCCTGTCTTGCTGAAAGATTAATAGGATTTTGCAACATGCTATTCAAAGTCAGAAGCAAGGATCGTTTTCTTCAGGCCTTTCTGCTTTTGTCTGTACGTGACAAATGGAATTGAAATTCTAAGCATCTAACTTTGCCTACTAACATAAATATTTGCCTAGTGCTTTCTTGCTTAAAGAGAACAAAAGTAATTAATAAATGACTTTATTTTTAAGTGTCTTCTCTATACTTAGCAGTTTGGAATTACATATTGTCCATTCATCTTAAATTCAATGAATATTTTGCGTTGAATCCTTCATTGCATTTTGCTTTCAACAGTGTCAGAGTTTATAAAATGATTACTTCAAGTCACCCAGTTTTCAAAAGTAATGAACACAGGAAGCTGATGTGTTCATTTTTTTTTTTTTTTTATTTTGGGGAAAGATTTGAAAGTTAAAAGTGACTCAATAGGATTTGATAATTATTTACATTATATGTAATTATTTTTCCATCATACAGCATATATTAATTAATTAATATTGGTACCCTTCTAGCTCTCTTGCCCTGGAAAATATTTAAGGAAAACAGTGTCAAGAGCACTACTAGAAAAAACTGAATACAAGTTACTTTCAATTGAGTTGTTTATCTCTGGTAGTGATAGGCAGTCTCTCAGTCCCTGAGAAGGCCAACAGATTGTAAAGAATAGAGACCTGTAGATAAGAAGGTGGGGAAGGAACTACCTAAATGCTGCATGTGACAGGATATGAGTAAATGCCGGCCAGCAAGACATACAAGTTAATGGACAAATCTGACATAAAAATTACTGGATATAATCTTGAGTGAGCTTGATCTGATTATAAAAATATTTTACAGCCATCTGATGAGAAGTGTTGAAACAGCCTTATGAAAATGACTTAGAGGGTCAAGAGCCTAAAGAGGTGAAACTTGGATTTTGAGTGGCTTATAAAAGGACATGAGGTGTGATTGCCTGCAGAGAAAAATAAATTTAAATATCCAGGAGACATCCTAGGATCATGTGGATTTCTGCTGCCTATAAAAAGTATGAAGTGATAACTGCTATCAAAACTTATATAATGGGGGAAAAAATTAACTTTTTTCTAAAATGAAAAGATAAAATTCAGAGCACCAGTTGTCAGGAGTTGTTTCGACTAGTTTGTCAGCCGTGTGAAAAGCAAATGTTTATGTCTGAATTAGGCACTTATGCCTGTAATAGTACTTTTAATAAATGACCTGATTTCTTTTTCTTTTAAATATTTCTGGATGCTTACAATTGCTACTTTCAGTGTTAATCTGAATTAGTTAGGAAGCACGGAAGGCTTGCGTCTAGCAGTGTCTCTATTTGTAAACTGATCACATCTGACATAGAAACCATTGAGGGTCTGTAAACATAGCAGATTTTCAGTTGCTCTTTTAGAAATCCGACTAAGATAACTTTCTTCCACTTTTTTTATTCCCAGTCTTTCTGATTTTCTGTCTATGGTGATCTTATTGTTGCCTTTATGTATTCCATGTTCCTCTGCATGTGGGAGGAACTCATGCATAGTCATGGATATAGGATAAGATAAAATACCAGCCAAGGTGAACTCTACTATTGCTTACCTCTGTGTATCTGTTTTATAATCCCAGTGTAGTGGTGCATGGAGCCATGTGAAATTGCAGAAGTGCCTTCAGTGGAACAGATGGAAGCATTCATCTTATTTGGCAAGAGGGGCTAATGAGATGCGGTTTGAGAGATACAACCTTAAAATAAAAACCATGTAACTCAAAGTGCTGAAACGAATGTGTGGTTCTCTTCACAAGTCTCGATTTGGTTGCAGATGGGAAAACATTTGAGCCCTAAATTCTGCCTGAATAACTTTTCTTTAATGCTTTGTTTAAATAGTTTTGTAACTATCTTAAATGACTGATTCATGTGAAATACCTCAGCAGATGTGGAAAGTCATACTTGATTAGGCGCTAATTTGAAGTTGAGTTTTGAAACTGTTATAAATGGGAGTTTGGAAGAGAGTGAGTTTCCTTTTGATCAGTCAGGAAGCAGCAAGTGGTGGAGTGTTGCATTAAATAAGACTAGGTTTAAGGAGCTGTGCAGATCCAAGTGCTGTGTCAGCTGATGTCTTCTGTTATTCCAGTGTCAGAGTAGTGTGTTCCTCCTTCAGTCTGATCCTCTCCATAGCAAAGCTATCGACTGTTTTAAAGATGTAGATGAAGTGACTTGTCCATGGTCACATAAGTCGTTTGACACAGAGCTCAGAGTAGAACCTTGTTCTCCCAAACCACCATAGGTTAGCATCTAAAGCTCTGTGCTCATTTTTTTGCAGCTGCAGCTGCTTAGGATTTTCTCTGATGGACACTTCAGCATTTGAATATAGGCAGCATTCACTTTGGTGATACCCTCGTCCTAAATTAATCCTCATGCTCTGGAGTAATAGGGTCCTATTTTCAAATCAGTAGGGACACAGAGGAAAAATCTCACTAGATTGCATAGGAATTCCATAGCAGGGTTAGAACTAGAAGCCAGATCTTCAGGCTGTCTTGTGCTGTTACTGCATCACCATTCTTTCTTTCTTGGTTTCATTTGTATCTCACACAAGAAAACTCAGGTTGCTTTTCCCCAGCTAATATGGCTAATTTCCATATTAGCCCTGGGGTTTTTGTTTTATTTGCTTTTCCTGATTCAAATGGAAGAGAAAACCCTCTGTTAACTGTTGCTTGTACATACCAGTGTAAGGTGAATGAAATAGATGGACCTGAGACTCATACCCCTTTGAGAGGGAGCAACATCGTAGTTGGATCACCATATTTCTTTTCCCTTTACAAAGAAGGAGGAGCTGGTGTGGGAAGTAACAGAAAGGGTAGTTTTAATGAAACCTAGTCAAATCATAAAATCTGTTTAAGATGTTACATACATCTGCTTATGAGTCAGTAAAAGAAACTTTGACTCATGGTCCCACCTTCACAAACACATTGCATCATGATTTGTAAGAGAGGGGTTGACATACTGATGGCATGATGCCAGATCTGGCTTAAATGTCTTTGGATAGCACCTGGCTGTGGCAGTTTAAGTGAGACAGTGGCTCCTGGTTTTTAGTGAGTACTAAACTCTGCAAGGCTGGGAGCTGCTATTTTATCTAAATGCAAAATACTATTTGTGGTAGATTCGATTTGGCAACTCTGGATTCAAGTATCTGCTAGAGCAAGAGCTAGAGCCACCGCTTTGCACTGCAGTGATGTACTCTTTGATCTGGCTTACTACTGCGAGAGGCAACTTCTCTCACCAATTAATGTAGATACAATATATACTGTAGTCTGCATGTCATCACTGCTTGCTTGCTGAAGACATACTGTGGGTATGCTGTTTGGCTTCCACAGGTTCATTCATGCTAAGGATGATTTGAAAAAGTGAATCAAATGGCCAAAAAGAATAAAGCAAGCAGTGAAAGACTGATTCTAATCAAATACTTCGTGTGTGATGAAGCTAAACCAGTAGGACTTCTTTGAGAGCAGCTTACCTGAAGTGGAAGCGTTTGATTTGTAAACTGGTGGTGTTGGTTACCTGTCCAGAAAGAGCTCTGCAGCAGAAAAACTACAAAGCTAAACTGAGCCATGTACAGATAAGAATGCATAGAAATGCCCATTTTACAGAATCACAGAGTCAACTAGTTTGGAAAGGACCTTTGAGATCATCGAGTCCAACCTCTGATCCAAGACCATGGCATCCAGTCTTTTCTTAAACACCTCCAGGGATGGTGACTACCATCTCCCTGGACAGCCCATTCCAATGCCCAATCACCCTTTGTGTGAAGAACTTCTTCCTAATGTCTAACCTAAACCTCCCCTGGCACAGGTTAAGACTGTGCCTCTTATCTTACTGCTGATTGCCTGGGAGAAGAGACCAACCCCCACCTGGCTACAACCTCCTTTCAGGTAGTTGTAGAGAGTGATG
>JAWWES010000081.1:63727520-63784917 GCA_035583135.1 Lophotriccus pileatus | reverse complement strand
GGTGACCGGCCGCCAGCTGGATGCAGCCCCGTTCACCAGCACTCTCTGGGCCCGGCCCTCCAGCCAGTTCCTAACCCCGCAGAGAGTGCCCCTGTCCAAGCCATGGGCTGCCAGCTTTTTCAGGAGAATGCTATGGGAGATGGTGTCAAAGGCTTTGCTGAAGTCCAGATAGACTAAATCCATAGCCTTCCCCTAATCCACCAGGCAGGTTGCCTGATCACAAAAGGAGATCAGGGTGGTCAGACAGGACCTGCCCTTCCTAAACCCCTGCTGGCTGGGTCTGATCCCCGGCCATCCTGTAGGTGCCATGTGATTGCACTCAAACTGATCTTCTCCATAACCTTGCTGGACACTGAGGTCAGGTTGACAGGCCTGTAGTTTCCCGGATCCTGCTTCCAGCCCTTCTTATGGATGGGCATCATGATCAACTTCCAGTTATCTGGGACGTCCCTGGTGAGCCAGGACTGGTGATAAATGATGGAGAGCGGCTTGGCGAGCTCTTCTGCCAGCTCCCTCATCACACTAGGATGGATCCCATCTGGTCCAATAGACTTGTGAGGATCCAAGTGGCTCAGCAGGTGAGTGGAGTCGAAGCACAAACCCAGCTAGAGGAATTACTTCCTCCCCAGTTACAGTGGGGCTATTCAGGTCCTGGTCCCTGTCTACCAGCTCAGGAGGCTGGTTGTCCTGACAACCTATTGTTGAAAACAGAGGCAAAGAAGTTGTTAAATACCTCAGCCTTTTCCTTATCTTTGGTAACTACATTCCTCCCTGTGTCCAATAAAGAATGGAGGTTTTCCTTGCCCCCCCCATTTGCTATTGATGTATTTATAAATATAATGTATTTCAATTTTTGTGTGTGTATTTTAAATTGCTTTAAAATTATTTTCTTTTTTAAAATAAACAGTTATGTAGCTTACAGTTCTTTGGTATGGCACGGTGCTGGGTGTTAACCTTCTGCAATGTTCTTAAGAGGATGAGAAATTAATAGAAAATGCATTATTGTCTTATTCAGAGGTAACTCAGTACTGTAAATCTGCCTCCAGGCTTTATCTCTGTGTGTGTGGTTTGTTTAATGTTGTATTTAGTTGATATTGTTGCTGTAGAGATTCTCTCTTACCCAGAATAACTTGTTCTTTAGTACTCTGGTTATTTCCAAGGAAATTCTTATTTGTTTAGTAACAGTGAGGCGACAGGGAGTCTCAGCTGAAGAGTCAGTCTTGATTCAGAGTGTGTGTTTGTTTGGGATTATTTTTTTTAAACTTTCTGTCCAAGCTGGCTCAGTAACTAGAGCAAGTGGAAGAGAAAATCTTTCTGCTTTGATTACTTTGTACCTAAATGTCTCTGGTACAGTCTGGGAGATCTTACGAGGTTGCCCTTCCACTATTACCTTTGGCTAAGCCTGTTGTAGTTTTCAATCCACTACTTTGTGGTTTGTTCACTTGCCTGTTATCTTTGGTCTGGTTGTTTGTCTACTATAATCAGCCTTGTTGGCTTATTACTTACGCTGTCTTGTTTGTAATCTTGAGCTAGAGAGGTCTGAAGTCTGCTTATGGTACTCAGTGTTCTGGATATTCAGACATCGTGCTCCCTAACTCATCAGATGAAACACTGCGTTTGGTCTGATGTTAGTGCTGCTTGGTGCTGTTTTACTTGAGAGTGTGAATGAACTTTGAATGTTCTTTAGTTTTTCTCAACACACCCCCCATAGTAATACTCTGTGTTAAATAGCCTGTTTGCAGTGGTAAAGGAAATATGTGGTTTGCTTTATTTAGCTTAAAATACCTCCCTTTAAGGAATATTTATTGACACCAAAAATATTTGAATCACGCTTCTGTAAAGTGTCCTATAACTCTTCTGGGAATGCCCTGAATATTTTTGGCTCATCCTCCTCCCTCTGTCCTCCCTGTGGTGTTCTCTGGAAATAATATGTCTCTCGATAACTCACATTGTAGGTGTTTTAGTTAGGATTTTAAACATTTTGTCCTAAGCTCTGGTTACAGAAGAGGAAATATAGTGGCGCTGTAGCTATCTAAGTGCCACTTATTAGTCTTTCTCCTCCTTTCCTAACATGTCCCAGTTGTCCACGCTCAGAAGTCTGTTTCTGATGACAGCTATGTACTTGGGAGAATGGGTAAAATAGGGCTCTTAATATTTGAATAGGTCAGCAGTATAGGCTCGAATAGCTAGCAAGACCTTCTGAACAGAGAATGGGACTATTAATTAATAGCTCTATGCAGGACAGATGGTTTTTGGTGGTGCAAATGATGGTTGTATAGCATTTGTTTTCAAATAGCTGTTTAAATTTTCCTCCCCTTAACCATGTATGTCACAGAAAAGTTGTATTCCTGTTCTGTGGGTGATGAAACTTGACTGGTTAGCTAGAGGGAACGGGATATCAGTAGTTTTTAGCTGCATAAGACTCTCTTGATCTAATACATAGATAAAAGGAAGACCTTTTAAAATGAAAATTTTTGTTCAGGTTTAGATAAATTTATATCTGTTATTTTATGTTCCTTGGCTGCCTGTTAGAGAAACACTTAGACAAGTGAGAGGCGAGGAGGTGGATCTTAAATATTTTTAAGAGAGATTCTGAAATCTCAACTCTTTAGTTGGGTAATTTTGGGACCTAGAATGTTTTAGCAGTAGAGCAGAATATAAATTTACCAGAGAATGTTAATTTTACTTTAGTGGGATTTGTTCATGTTGAGGGAACTCCTTGAATTTGGGGAGTGTGGTCTTCTAGTGAACATAATAAGACCATGTGCATTTCAGAGGAGGATTTATTATAAAACATGGTATTAATTTGAAGATCTCAGCACATGTGCTTAGTAGTGGTTATGTAATTCAGCTTTTAAAATGTGATTTTCAGAATGAAGTGTTTGCTGAGGGTTGAAATTCTAGTGCTGCCTTTTTAAACTATATGTGTAATGAATCCCAAGTCCTTATTTTGATATAGCCACAGAAATTCCTTTTCTCCTGATGGTTAAGACCTTTGTCTGTGTGATGGTGATCATCCACCTACTACTTGCTGTGGCAGTTCAATTCGGAATGTGTAGGTCCTTTCCTGAAGCTTAAATGTTGCTTCTGGATGAGGACAAACTTTACCAAGTTGAACTGGTGTTTCTAGGACTGCAGAAAGGAGTGGATGTGTTGGGGAGGGCTGTTGGGGTTGGCAGTAAGAGGATGGGAGCTGACTAGATTTTTTCTTCCTTTTCTGATATACTTTGCCTGATAGATGACTATGAATTTGTATGAAGTAACTAAGCAGTACCTTTTTTCTTTCTCCTGCAGGGTGGTATGTGGTCTGGCAATTGTTTTTGTCTAAGTTCAAATTCCTGAGAGAATTGATAGGTGATACGGGGTCCCAGCAGGGAGACAACGAGCCTTCAGAGACTGAAGCTGAGCAGGAGACTCCACCCTCACCTCAGAGAAGTAGACAGAAATCAGCTCGACAGCGAAGGGCACCCGCAGAAGACTCGACTTAAAGTACTCCATTGAACTCCTGAGTAAATATGAGTGGTTAACCACCTCTGCACTGTTCAGTGGTGTGATCTTACTGATAAACTGGCTTAGGAGGTAACATTAATACCCGTGGACCTTGACTTCTGAGCTACCAATGTATGATGCTACTCCAGTAGAGGTTCAGGGAGGGCTTCAGCAGCACGTCATAGAATACTAGAAGAATGAAGGGGTGGAGAGAAATCTCCGTCAGAAATATGCTGAGCTCCTATAGCTCCTATCTCAGCACACAGATGAAAAACAGGTCCTGGACTATAGGGTTAGGCTTTGCATTAGTCTGAACATAGTAAACATTCAGACTTGAAATAGTTTCTAAATTATTTTTTCTTTACAGCACTGTAACTACATATAGTGAAATCGAGTTTTATTTCCTTAGCTGTATATGAATATATATATTTTTTCAACCTTGAGAATGCACATGAACTTAAAAAACAGTTGAAAGAACATCCTGCTTTAGAACATATTCTAAAGTAAGATTTTAGTTAAGTTCTTGTATATATAAAAAGTATAAATGAAATATGAAAAATCAATATTAGATGCACATGATTTGGAGGTTTTTATTATCTCCTTTTAAAAAAAAAACAAGGAGGGGCAAAGAAAGCAATCTGGTGGCACAAGCTGTTTTGGCATAAGAAGGGTTACGGGTTAAACAGTCCTGCTAGGTTTCTATGTTTTTCCTGAACCTTTTACTCTCAAGTCCAACTTGTGTTGGAGATGGGAAGGTGCCTGGGTTATGTACTACTCACTGTTTAGTATTCTGAAGTGTCATCTTTGGTATTTCAATACTAAGCACTTCTCTAGTTCACCTTGCACACCTTTACAATCAGGTATATGGTACCTGACATCACTTTTTTCCTGGAACCAGCTGTGGCACTCTGACCAGTTTAGTAGACATCTCTGTAACACTTTGACAGTGTTACAGCAGTGAATTTGGTACCTCATGTTCACGGGAAGACTTTAGGATTTTTACCAGTAATAAGCAGTTGCTCCTCTCTTCTCTGAGAATTAATTATACAGCTATTTTGACATTGCACTTCAGAATGAAGAGCTCCACTTCTGTTTATCTAGTGACTCTGAAGATTGATGCATGAGATTTTGGAAAGAGGAGGAACATGCATGTACCACCTCTGATGTGTGTATGAGAGAGAACTACCAACAGATCTTGTCTTGAACAGCTTCAGTTTTCTCTCAAAATTTGGTTATGTGGTAGTGTTTGGATCATTGTTCCGTGTATAAAAATTTAATCAGGACTATAAAATTGTCTTGTATTTTCAGCTGTTAAGAAGTTTAAACGTATGGCTTCCAAACTGGTGGTTTAGTTTAATTATATGGCTAAAAGCAGCAGCATTTCAGTTATCAAGTAGGCCTACATCTGGGAAAAGATCACTCTTTTAGTGCTTCTATATTTTAATTTGTCATCTGTGAATACTGTTCAAAAGCTAATGAGGGC
Source organism: Lophotriccus pileatus (assembly GCA_035583135.1). Classification (NCBI taxonomy): domain Eukaryota; kingdom Metazoa; phylum Chordata; class Aves; order Passeriformes; family Tyrannidae; genus Lophotriccus; species Lophotriccus pileatus. The sequence continues at coordinate 63,779,945 of JAWWES010000081.1, read as the reverse complement.
ATTCACTTAAAATCATTTGAATGTTTCAGTATTAAAATATGTAACGTCAGCCCTGATTTTCCTTTAGAGTCTAAAAGGCTTTGTTTTATTTACTGGTGTGTATGTATAAACATAAGGTTACATTTTGAAGCATGATTAGACAGTGCTATGCACATATCCTGTAAACACATGTAGAAATACTGATAGTCTCCTCTATCCTGTGTGCTAGCAAGGGAATGTGTAATGATGGTTGGTTGTTTTTTCGTTGTTTTTTTTTTTTTTTTTTTTTAATTAGAAAAATTCCTGTTTATTTAAACTGAGCAAAAACAATCAGATTCTATTTCCTGCTGCTTTCAGTTTGCCTCACGCAATTTATTGTCACAATTTTCTTGTGTCTGTAATGTCTTGTCACCTGGTGAGACTTTCAGTTTATCAGTGCTAACCAAGTACTGGTCCATTTTTCTTACAAAACTACAGTCTTTGTATTAAGCTTTGCTAATATAGGCTTACAAATAAAGATACTTATTTTGTACTGACATAGGATATTGACACTCCACTTTAGTGCGCAGAAGATGGCAAAAGGCTGATGCTTGTAGTATCCTCAGCTGAGATAAGAACCAGTAACTTAGTCCCTGCCTCTAGGAGCTGTGAAGAAAAGCGAAGTTACAGCCATATACATAGCTAGTTCAGGGTAGCTCTGAAGGTGCAAGAATCAAGATTCTGGAGCAAGATAATGAAGGAAAAATCCATGTGGGTTTGAATGCTGACACTGATCAAATATGCAATAAGATGGATTTGGAACCTCTGGGTAGCTTATCTGCTTTAGCCAAACAACTTCCTTCTCCCTTCCTTGCTGTCTGTAGGTGTACATTTCACTCTCCAAAGTTATTTTCAGTCTCTTCTTTTTTAAACAGCTGATGCTATTTTTTTAATGTTGTTGTGACATAGCTGCCAATAACGCTGTCTGCCTAGTGCATAACTTTAATGATCTTACTAGTAGCAGGCCAAAGGTATATATTATATAATGTGGTTTGGAAGAATTTTGGAATGCTAATGTCTTCTGTCAATGCATAATTTTTCTTGAAGGAATCTGTAATAAAATCTTTGTACAGGGCGCTTCATTCAAACCTGTAAAAGTGAAGCTGTGTGTGTGGAAGTGTACTTGTGATAAGACCTGGGTTGTGATTGCTGGCAGTCCAATATACTCATGTCTTCAGGTGTTCTTACCAATGTACTTCTGAAATGCTAGTGGTGGGTAAGCACTTAACTTTGAATTGACCCATCCAAGTCTGAAATCATATGAAGGCAACAGGTTACGCAGTTGGTCTTGTTTTGTTTAGTGGGATCTGTTTTTAAAACTATTGCCTTATTGTTGCAGCCATTCTCTTGAATGTATTTTGGGTTTTTATTTTAAATATAGTCATATCACCTTTGTTGCAGGGGCTGTGTAACTTTGAATAAGCAGTAATTACCTGTGTTGTATGTGACAGTGCTGCAATTTGTGATCACCTTGCTGCTTAATACCAGGTTTCACACTGAACTAGACCTGTGTACGTCCTTTTGTTTTGTCTGGAAATGACCAGCATAAAGAATGTGTTCAGTGTGGTCACTTGCTTCTTCAGTGTTACAATACTGTACCTAAAGCTTCTGTGGTTGTCTGTTTTCATCATTAACTGTTCTTTTAACTGACTGCACAGATAAAAAATAAAGTAACCAGACTTGATATGAATATTTGACCTGCGTGATTTTCTGACTTTTTTTGAATGGGATTTTGTCTGGAGAATAAGACAGAATAAGAATATTGGAGCATCAAACACTGCAAAAGAAGACTTATCAAAATTCACATTCTAGCTGGTGTAATAGCTGCAGATGACTTCATTTTAAAGGGTAGGTTAGTGTATATCTTTTAGAGAAGTTCTTAGTAAAGGTGTTTTTCTGCCTTATCCTTGAAAGTTGTAATTTCATTTTAGCAATTAAAAAACAAAACAAAGAAACCCAACAAAAACCACCTCACCCACTCTGATTTTCTTCATACTTCTAAAATTGGTTGTGGACTTTATAGTTTTTCTAAAAGAAGTATGTTGGTAAAGTAGAAAGTTCTTACTTTGAAAATGAAGATGTACAGGGAAAGGAAATGAGAACATGTTTCACCCCGTTTGCTTCTGTTAAGTAAAATCCTCTAAATTGTATCCTGGGTTCCCTTTGTTGAATAATAAGACATTAAAAAGATTTTGAAGAAAAATATGCAATATCTTTAATCTTGAGAGAAAAAGCTGTTTTGCTATTGTCCTGCTCTTCTCACTTGCTAATAATGGAGTGCAGCAAAATGTCCTGATGCTGACATGACCTGAGCACTTAGGTCTTTTCACCTCAGAAAGTTGGCTTTGTGTGAGGGGGCTAACATAAGTGGGAGCAATCAGTGATGGGCAGCTGGTGCTAAGTGTTTGTGAAACACATGCTTGCTTTTCTGATTTGGTGCTGATCCCAAGGAACCACTTTGTGGTCTGTTCCAGGGGGATGAGTAAGGATGCCATTGTATGACTTCTCTCAAAGTTACACTAAAAGCTGTTTTGACTGGTACCGTGCCTTGGTGCTCACGTGCTCTTCGGGGTTCCCCCCGGCCTTGGTTCTACGTAATTAAAATACACAGTCTTTGTAAAAACAGGTAGTGTTACATTTTGCTTGGGTTATACTTATATGAACATTTTTTATGTGGGATCAGGCTGGAAGTTGGCAATGTGAATATGCTGGGGTTTGTATTAAACCTTTAAGACGTATATTAGCTGTATTCTTCATGTCAACGAGAAGCTCTTATGTTTTGATCATCTCTGTTATCCCTGTGGGTGTTTATAATCAAAGTGTTATCTCTGTAAGCTGGATGGAACAGAGGCTTTTTGAGCCTGTGAGAAGGCCCTGGGTCTGCTCTAGGGCTAATGTTGACACGTAGTGGTGTTGGATTCGACCTCAGGCTAAAGGAATGGCAGATGGACCTATGGCTGGACATGGCAGCGCTATGGAGTCAACAGAAGAACTAACCAGTGCAGCATGGATTGCTCTCTGCAAGGCTGATATCCCCCTAAAACCCTCCTGGGTTTGTGGCTGGACGGCACTGTGTCTGCCGTGACTTCTGATCCTGGCACAACTTGATTTTTGCCTTTCCAGGAAAAGAACTGTGCTGATCAACCTCTGGTGTCACTGGGTTGGGGTCACGTTCACAAACCTGAACAGGCACAGGTACTACAGCCATATGGGGAAATTCTCACCCTTCCTCCCGACCAGGAGGGGAGGCATGCCATAGTCGGGGAGCTGTGAATTTCACTTTGTGGATCTGATTTGCAGGTCTGTTACTGGCTTTCTCTGTTAGCCTCTTTATTTTCAAAAATCTTAGAAACACAGAATGGTTTGGGTTGGAATGGACCTTAAAGATCACCAAGTTCCAATCCCCCTGCCACGGTCAGGGACACCTTCCACCAGATTGGGTTGCTCAAGCCCTACCTAACCTGGCCCTGAACACTTCCAGGGGTGGGACATCCGCAGCTTCTCTGTGCAAAATCACAAGGTTTATTTAACCATTATGACATTTAAGAACTAACAATAGCACTTACTGCCTCAGTTTTTACATTTTCCAAAAAATTGACATACTGAGGGCAGACTTGATTTTGCTGCTTCCAGGGTGTCTTCGCCTTTCTCCTGAACCCCGGAGTGACAGCACAGATGGCGGAAAGCACTTATCCCTGGAGCGGCTGCTTAAACGCAAGGAATTGCTCACAGTGCAGGTCCAGTCTGAAATCCTGGAGGCTTTTATATCCCGGTTGGATGGGGAGGTCGCGCTGGGGCTGGCTGTCACCACTAGATGGCGCGGGCCGCCAGGCTTTGCAGTACGGGCCCCTCCCGGCGGGGGAACGGGGCCGATGCTGCCAGAGTCCTGTGCTGTTGCTTTTACTTTTTTTGTAGCAATTCTGCTGGCGTTTAGTGGTGTTGGAAAGTACAAGGGCAGCTCGTTGAAGGGGTTGAGCCTGGTTCTTGTTTGGCTGAATGCTGCGTGCTGAAAAAGCTGTGGGAACACTCAGAGTCTGGTGTCTAGGGACACTCATGTGGCACAGAAGGAATACTTGAGTTTTGCTTTGTTAAGGACAGCGACCTCAAAAACTATCTGCCAAAAGAAGCGAAGCCTCGAAAATGCCAAGAGGGGTCTGCTTCTCTTACGTGTCACCATGCTTAAGGAAAAAACCTCACAAAGCACACCACAGCAGCACTTCTTCAGGCCTTAGGGTTACAAACATACTGTACCAGTGTCAACAGCAGCTTAAGAAAAAGGTTGGGTTTGTGGGTTTTTTTCCCCCAATCTACCCACTGTCCAGATCTCTTCAAAACCAATTCTCGACACCATGTCCTCATGCTTCTCATAGTTCTGCTGCGGAGATGTGAGGTGAAATTTCATCCCATCAAAGCTGGTCTAAATCCTGCTGGTAAGCAGGTAAAACAAGGGCTCATGATCAGCTTACCTTAAAACCTTCTCCCCGGTATAATATTAGTATCAGACCAATAGTAGTATAATATTAATATGAATACCATAATATTGATACCATAATATTAATATTAGACTCAGGGACAGAGAGCCTATGTAACATTTTCTGTGATTAAAGACCAAAATCCTTGAGAACACCAATGGGATAGAGATATAGCGAGAGCCTTGCTGAGTTAACCCTGCTGATGAATCTCTCGATTCAAGATGAGGAAGAAGGAAGGAGCACTTTGTTGCACAGGGCTTTGGAAAAACCTGTGTTCCCTTTATTGAGCCCCTCATTTATTACTCAAGAGTTACAATGAGTCTCCATTAGTGAGTCTAACATTTACATTTAAAGAGTTGCTGGCATCAAAACCAAAAAAAAATATAGTTCTTTTTTCAGTCTGTGTGGCTTGCCAGGGAAACAAGGCTTATTCCATCTGTGCAGGTGTGTGCCTGAGGAGTCCTTCATCTGCTCTTTTGGTCTGGAGGGCTGCTGCTCTTGTATTAATCATCCCTAGCACTTGGCGAGACTCTGTAAGTCAGAACTGAGAATAAATGCTGGGACTAAAAATTTGGGCTGTCTGTAATGCCCTAGCGGGGCTGAGGATGACACTGGCTCTTACACCACTTCCTCTGCCTGGCAGCAGGCAACTCCATGTGGAGCACAAAAGCCACTGGAAAGGACGTGCACTGGACCACTGCAGCTGGGGCCATCCACCCGCACTGTGGCAGTCTGGGCAGGAAAAGAAGCCTCTGCCCTACAGCCAGCAGGAGGAACAGCTGAAGCCAACCTTTTGCATCTGTGTTGTTTAAGTGCTAAAACAGACAGGGCTTCTATTTTTCTCTTGTCCAGACTCCAACCTGAGGTTGACTAGCCAGGAACCATCTACAACATCAGGGAATACTTCACTCACACTGTATTTTCTCCCTTCTCCAAGACTCTTGCTCTCAGTTTATGCTAGGGGAGGTGTGCTCATCATCAACAGTTTAACCAGGAGTGGAGAGTGCTTCAAAAGTAATCATGATGGATAGCAGGGTGGGCCTGCTGTAGGGAAAAGGAAGAAAGTGTGCTGAGAGGAGGGGAGTGTGTGAGTGTGATTGGTGGGGTTCAGTGCATGTTTCCTGCTCTGGGAAGAAGACGCAGCAGACTGAGGACACTGTTTCAAGGTATATGACAGGAGCAATGTCTTTTCTAGGATTGCCAAAGTACTTCAGTGGTGGCTGCAGCAGATTTCTAGGGATGTCCCACATGTAGGTAAACATTTCACACAGTAGGTAATGAAAGCCTATAACCTGCTGCCGCAGGATGTCACGAAGATAAGGTTGTGAACCTGCAAATACAGTCTGATGGAGACTTCCACAGGCAAATCTCAAGTTCATAGGATAATGAGAGGTATAGGATGGGATGTATTTCCTAACATCCCCTATCCAATGATTGTGAGTACTAGAGGAAGTCAGTTTAGTGATTGTACCCTGAGCAGGCCCACCTTTCAGAAATAGAATCAGGTCTGTGTGTGCCTTGGCCTGACCCATCTGCGCAGTTTTTACTTTCTTAAATATTGGCAGGTTGATAGCTAGAGATGCTCAGAGAACACAACCAATGGAATACTGCACACACATATCCCCTCAACTAAAAAAGTCTTCAAAGTTCAAAGTCCAGTATGAAAAGAACCTTTGTTTTACAAATAACTATCATGTTTACTGTTACAAACAAACAGTAAGAAGCTAGAGGGGAGCCTCTCCTGCGCCTTTCTCTGCCCATGGCCTGGGATGCCCTGCACACTGAGCAGGACCAGCAAAGATCAGAGCTGGGCTCTGCCTTTGGACTCTGTGTTCCAGCCAGCAGGTTTGAGACTGTCCCACCCTCCACGTAGCTGATTTCACCTGTAAGGAAGCTGTGAATATTTAACTGTTCCTACTTGTGCAAAAAAGTATTATTTTTTCTTCACCTGAAGTGCAAGGGCTAGAGACAAATCAGGCCTGGTGGACTCACTGCTGTGTGCATGGAGTGAGCTTTAAAAATAGATGCATCTCAGCTGGTGATGAAGCCACAGCTGTGGCTTTTCTGTATGTAAGGCTTGTGCCCTCATCTTTGTGCCTGTGGAAAATCAGCACTGCTGAGGAACAGAGCCTACTTAAATGGTCTCCTAGCTGCTTGTCATAAAATGTCTTCCTGGAAAGCCATGGATGCATTCAGATAGAAAACACTAATTTCACTTTTCTACTTGATTGTTTTTTCATAGGATGAGAAACTGAGCAATGATCACAGGGTATGGAGATTTTATTCTCTGTTGTCTTGCCTGGAAGTACAGGTTGGTATTTTCTGCTGAACTTATTACTTGGGAATAATTTGTGTGGATCAGATGCGTTGCTCTAAAGATTTAGGTTTGCTGTGAAAGAGATGCCACAGGCTCCTGTGCTACTGCCCTCTTGGCAGAAAAAGTTAACATAGCAGAGCCCCTCTGATAAGTAATGCCTCCATATGAAATATACAAACTGTAGGATTTCCCCGCATGCTGGAATCAGCCTGAGGCAGATTAATCTGTTGGTAAAGTGGTCAACTAGTGGAGTCTTGATTGCTTGTGTCATTAGATACAGCACTGAGAATAAGTTCTTTAAGAGCTTTTTTTCTTATATATTTTGAAGAGAAAAAAAATGCGAAAACTCTTTCAGCTGGATGTACATTTTCACCATGTAAGGTACTTACTGTTTGCAGATGTGTCATCCTCATAACCGTACAAGGAAAAAAAACAGACAAAAATGGAATGAGCCATATGTGCTGGTAGAGGAGAAGCAGTCAGAGTCAATGAAAAAATGCTTTCACAAAGCGTTTTTAATTAGTAAAAGAAAGCAAACTCACTTTGTCAGAAAATCATTTTGAAATCCATACTTGAAAATTAAGAGCAGTTCTTTCACATGGATCTCCTTTCGCCTGTCTTGGTGATTCAGCCCTTCCTGTGCCAAAGGACAGCTACTCCAGATGTGTAGCCACTTAACTTGGCATCTGGTGCATGCTCTCCTTGGAAACGAGTGTCTGAAACTTTATGTTACACTTTTGCAGCAAGGCAGAGCTGTATGCCAGATTACTTGTTGAGGGGAGCTAAACATTGCCTAACGACCACCTCTGTGACCTAAGGAAGTCTGCCCAATCTCCTGATCCCTATGCTTCTCTGCTCTGGTACGAGGAAGAGCAACCTAAATCAGGAATGCCTTCAGGCTGTGAGCTCCTAAGCAAGCCCTCTGTAACTACCTGCTACAAGCCCAGAGCTGGCAAGAAAACTGCTGTGGGAGTGGAGGCACAGCAGTTACCTGTGTGCCCAGCTTTTTTCCCACCTGTCAAAGAGCATGTTTTGGTTGATGGGACTTCGGAGTCAGGGCTGATTGCAAAGCCTGGACATTGTCTGAGGGCAGGGGGAGGTGTTTCAGGCTCCAGGACTGCTCTGACTGGGCCCTTGGGACCAGTGCTTTGATGGTACCAATACCAGCCTTAGGTTTGGTGGGCTGGGGGCAGTCTATAGGTTTCTAAAGTGTTTTAGTGTTCAGGTTCTAACTTAAACTGTGTATGTGGCCACACTAAGTTTCAGGAAGCAGGTGAAGGGTCTGCAAGTAGTATTCATCATCCTCAAAATTTAGGAGCTTGTGATATGGTCATTTGAAGCTGAGCTGCCTGTCTTGGCTGCCCTTGAGGACCTAAGGAGACATAATTATTCAAACCTAGAAAGGATTTATCTCATCCTAAAATAGATTTAATCATATGGCTTGAACTCTTTTCAGTTTAAAGGGGATTCTGATGATATTTCATGTGCAAATATCTTCAGGTAGGCAGGATGAATTCCATCTGGGGTGTCTCACATTGGGAGCAATCACAGGCTAACCCAAATTGAGGCAATTCTGAACCTCACCACCCACATGGCGAGGAAAGGAGGGAAAGAGGAAGAGGCTTTCTCATTTGTCTATTTTGGTGTTTTCAGCAGCTTTACACCTTGGATGGGGCTGGTGGTTCTGTGTACTGCCTGCATTTGGGGGACCTGTGCATTTCCACCTTAACTTCTCAATGAACAAAGGCAGCTTCACCTGCTGCTCTTTCTGGGTAGAAAAGGTGGATCCCACACCCACCTTCTTCTGGGTCAGTACAAAGTGAAATGAGGTGTCCTGTGCAGTGCAGCCCTGCTCTAGGAATGTCCATTTGGTCATCCCAGCAATTCCTATGAAAGCCATGCAAGTTTCTAGCAGGGCTATTGTGCTTATTCCTTTATCTGAGCATGGACAAGTGGAAGCTGAGTCTAAAGCAGTGAAGCCTGAAAGTAACTGCAGGTTGCAGATGCACGTGCTCATTCATCAAAAATTAAATTCTCTTTGAAATGCCTGATGAAGAGAAGCCAGGTAAGTTAACTTCTCCCCCTCTGGAACACAAGTTAATTACAGGCACCTTTTCCAGCTCAAGTCATCTCCTGAGATAAAAGGCTTTTGGGTGGGCTGCTCCTACCATCCTTCATAAAAACAAAGCATAGGGTGAAAAAAACCCACTAAAAGTCTTTTTTAAATTTTTCATGTTCATGGCCACTCAACTTCGTGGCTTTTTCTCTTTGAACTTAGCTGAGAATAAACGAAGACTTTAATCACTGCACAGCAAAACGCCCTGGAGCCTTCTAACTGCACAAAAGGTTTTAACATATACTTTGATTCCTTTCTGGAAGAAAATTTAAAGCCAGAGAAGGCTTTTTTCTCTTCCCCCTCCCCCCCCCCCCCATTCTCTGCTCTCATCTTTCAGATTTTTCTGCTTGTCCTTCACTGTAACCTTCATTTAACCACACTTAAGTCTGCCCTCATATAAATAGCAGATGATTCTGGGACATTGTCATTGTGCTTTCCTGATTGGCAATGGTTTGGGCAGTCCCAGCTGCAGGATTGAGCAAGATAAATCTGGCTAAGTAGGAAGCTATGAAGGGCCTCTTGGATTTGATTTCCTGCAGCTTTGCATCAAGGAAAGAGCTACGATCACTTTTTCTGTAATTAAGGGAAATTACAGGGAAAAAGGAAAAAAAAACCCTCCTGATCTCAGGGGATGATTTCCCACCCCCACCTAGCAGCAGGATTTTTACATCCCTCCCATGGCTGACAGAAGCTGATAGCAAGCGTGCATGGAACCAGGGAACTGCGATCTTTGTCCGGCCTGATGTTACGTGTAACCTTCTGGGAGCCTGCTGCGTGCGGAGGCGGCGGCTGCTGTTTGTGCCGCTGAGCCAAGGCAGCACGCTGCAGATGAAATGAGCTTCACATGTCTCCTGGAGACCCGATACTTTGTGCTCCCTGCTTCTGTTTTTGCCATAAGTCAGCCCGACGTCTCAAATTGCTGCGTGTACAGAAAAAGATATCCTCTCTCTTTGGTGTTCAGCGGAGAAAAAGAAACCCCTGTCAGGGAGCCGATATGGATGCTGAGTTCATTGCAGTTGCAGCCGGGCTCCTTGGGCACTGGTTTCCCAGGCACTGGGGTTTGCCCTTGGCAGGACTCATGGAAATGAGTCAGTAGCAACAAGGTGAGCTCCTATGAGGAACGCTGACTGGATGGACTTTGCCTGTGGTGGTGCAGGGCCAGAAGTTAAACCCAGAGAGGTGCAGAAAGAAGAAAGCAAACTGCAGTTTGGTTGTAGGTTGAGCCAAGCTTGATACTGATACTGTCTGCTGAGAAGACAGAATTTAAGCACAAGCTGCTGTCAGTACGCTACTATTGCAAATCAAATCCCAGGAGAGATATGAAAGTAATATTATGCTCAGAAGTGCCCCTCCCTATGGGCATTTCATCTTCTATTCAGAAATTCACAGCATCCACAAGCAAAGACCTTGTCTCTGTAGACATGGGTTTATCAGGAGGAACAAGGAGCTTTTGTCTCCTTGATGCTAGCTGTGAAATGGGAAACTACTGATTTTCTGCTGCCCTGAGAGGCTGAAGAGGAAGGCTCTGCAGAAGCCAGCAGTGTGCACACCCAGATGTGCCCTGAAACTGTCCTCATTGGTCCTTTGCTCTGGGAGGCCACCCCTGAGTGCTCTAGCCACTGACCTGGAAGGTGGTAGGATGAAGAGCACCCTGATCTGAACCCAGCAGTTTCCCAGAGGTTAAAGCAATGCCCTGGGGAGGTGTCTCCTCTGAGGTCAGGCTGCTGAGTGGCTGTTTCATGCTCAGCGTAACTCACAGCCACTAAATATTTAGGTTCTGAATAGAGAATGATTGCTCTCTCTGAAGTCAGAAGGTGTATGAAAAGGCTGGAGTAGATGTTTATTCTGCAGCCATTCGCTTTATCCAGGTGCTCTCAAGCCTGGATTCAGTGTCCTCTTTGAGTCAGGAGAATTTCTGGGCAGGACTTTGCAACACTAGATAAAATTCTGACTTTACTCTGATATTGAAAAACCACACAGTGATATCCAGGGCTCCCAGACAGAGAAAGATGCTGTCTTAAGTGAAATTTTGGTGCAAATGACAAAATTAAAGTATCTTAAATAAAAAGTCTGTTATTTGGAAGTCCATCTCTGAGATGGGAAAACCTTCTAGCAGAGAAAGGGCTCCATTGATTTAAGAGTAATGTGCATATGCTGCTTTTGAAACTGCCAGTGTAACAGGTTAAGATGAAATGAACAAGCATATTTTGGAGTTGGAACACTTTTTATTATCCTCTGAGAATGGCATGACCCTGTCTTTGCCCTTGAAATATTTCTGTCTGTGTACCAACACTGTGGACATTGTGAGAGGAGAAATGGCAAGGGAGGGTTAAGAAAATCCCATGAGTTTCTAAAGCCTTTAGATTGAGATTGAGGCGTATTTAAGGATCCTGGAAGTGGGGGTTCAATAGGGAAAAGCTGGATTTGGAGCAGAACAGCTACAGATGCTTGGCATGTTGGCAGAGGGAAGGTGTTACTGGTGTAACAACACCAGGAGCGCTGGTGGTAGATGTGGGAGGGACATTTCTGAAACACAGCCCAGATGTTCATGTCAGAGAATGCCAAAAGCTCCAGGGTCCAGAAGTTACGGGGGATGTGAAGATGCTGGCATGTGACTGAGTATCAGGTGATGGTGTGGGAACTTGATTTCCTTCAGCCACATTGCCTGTGCTGGAACACAGCATGGTTTTGCCGAGGGTGCAGCAATGCACAGCTATGGAAAACGCAGAAGCTGCAGAGCCCTGGTTTGCAAGAAATGAGAGAGGTAGCAGCAGGCAGTTGTGCAGTCTGAGTTACCTCCTGTGAGGGATCTTTATGAGTTGATAACTTCCCTAAAACCTGCCCACTTTAACGTTCTCTCGCTCCCTTGCTCATCATCCCAGAAGAGAAAGGAAGCATGTTTCTAATTAACATGAAATAGTAATTACTTAATGTCTGGATTAAGGAGTCATGTGTATTCCACATTTGCCACTAGTGTGAGGCAGACAGTTTTTCCACACTGGACATAAGACAGTCACTTCACACTGGCCATCAACTTGGTTGCCAAACAGCAGCAGTTTCTTGGCAACTGCATGGGGACACTGGCTCAGGGTGGAGAGCAAAGAGGCTCTGGTTTCTATTCTGAACCATTTTGATCGCCCAGTCCCTCCTTTGTTGTTGTTTGACCTTTTTAAATTTAGCAGAGGAACAACAAAGAGCACTCTGGGGAAGCAACCCTGCATCACCAGCTGTCCCCTTGTGAGGATGCAATGAGTCAAACCAGGTACTTTGCTCTCAAGGCTTTCATTGCTCTTACACTTTCTGGCAAAAACACCTTTCATTGGCAGTCAAGAACCGGTTTTAAGCACAGAGCCAGTTTCAGGCTTTTTCTCTCCTCCTTGTACTCCAGGGTGTTTGACAGGAGGTAGGGCAGTGCCTTGGCAACAGTGAAATGCAGAAGCAACTTTTAGGAAAGACTCTGTGACCTTTAAAGCCACTGGGTTGTTTCAGACGGAACCCACACCCACATAATGCTCAACTTGGCATATAAGAGAAGTACTCTTCCTACTGGGTCAGGGGCAAAGGGTGGCTGTACTGAGCCAAATTGCTTTTTCAGCTCCTACATGGGTCATGCCTTCACCAGTACATGCTGAAGAGGGGGAGCAGGCCAGAATGGGTGGAGAGCCACATCTGTGTCCTGCCACCCCACCTCACTGTGGATCATGTTCAGAGGAACTCCCCCACTCACCTGAAGGACCAGTGTCTGTGCTATGATGAGGCGGTTCAGGATGCCACTTAGGTAGCAGGAGTAGACACTGGGAATGGGGCAGGAGTGTGGCTCAGTGTACTGCAGACCTTGGTTGTATTTTGGACTTGGTATCTTGTGTAGCCGAGTTGGATAAATGCTTCATTTGTTTCTTCTGGACAGGCAGAGAAACTGTCTGTCCCTTTCTATTAAACCCTGAAGTTCTCACTTCATGGTATAAGCATGGGCCAGTGAAAAGATGGAAAGTGAATTCCTTGTTTAAAATGGCTTTGATAGTATTAGCAATCAGCAACATTTCCTTTTAATACACTTAAAGGACTCTGAAAACAAGAAAAAGTAGACTAAGTTGGCTTTTTATATGAAAAAGCTAGTAATTTTAATCGTTTCAAAATGACTCTCTACAAAATAACAAACTGTAATACAGGGTTGCAATAAAGGTTCTCCTTTGGAAAGCACAAACTATCAACATAAACACTAGACTTCAAATCATATTTTCACTTTCTAAGAATATACAGTGAAAAAATTGAACAAAGAACTCCAGAAGAATCCCAAACAACACTAGTACGAAGCAGGTTCACATGGATTGCTTTTTGGCAACTGGCTATGGGTTACAATAGTGTAACTGCCCTTTTGGGCACCAGGCCGAACCTTGGAGTCCTTTCTGAGCCAGCTGGGGGTCTGCTGGCTTCCGCTGCCCTTCCAGAAATGGAAGGGACATTATGATAGTGAAGAGTGATCTTCACTCTAAGACAATACATTAAGGCTGCAGTATTTTACACACTGCTGAAATGGTTTTGTTATGGGACAACTCCCATTTCAATAAGGCACGTGTTCGGCTACAACTGGTAAAGTAAGGACTTAGGCAAAAGTGCCTGTTTTCCAGGTGCTACTGATCTCATGACCATGTAGTTACTAATGATCTGTCAAGTGCTCAGAATACATTGATGTGGGACTACTTTGAATCATATGAGGAGAGTAGTGTTTCTGCTTTAAAAATGCCGGAATCACCTGGAATTTACCTGAGGTATTGCTCACTTTGAAACAAGGCTTTTAGACTGGAGACCACAGGCAACAGGTGTTCTGTGACTTATTTCAGGGGGTTCACAGAAGGCAATGAAGACCAATAAGCCAAGACATCTTTTAGAGCAACAAGCATACATGAAATTTCTAAAGGAGTCTACCACTCTATTCATTTATAAGTGTCTACATTAAAAATTACTAGCTGTGTACTTACTGATGCAATGGCCCCATTAAAACAGGAGGTCATTTTTTGGCAGCCCTGTAGTGCAGAAAGGATCAGCACCTACACAACAGAATTTGGAAAAAAAAAAGCCCAGTAGTTGAATAGAAGTCAGAATTGCAATAGATGCAATTAATTCCCAATAATATGTCCTAGAAAATTAAGTGCTATTTCTTCGTTAAATTGTGTGTATGCTATAGAGAGGTCTGAATGTCTATTATTTCAAATTAAGCTTTTTTTTTTTTTTCCTTCCATACAAATTACAATTTGTATGTTAATCCCTCTGAAAGGGACTGGTATTATGAAACATCGCTCATCCACAGTCTCAAAGATGAGCCCAATGGATCCCAGGATGCCCTCAGGATAACACTGAGTCCATAAACAATAAGGCTTTCAACCCTGACTGTTAAATTAAATTGCAAATGCAAGTGCATACAAGGTAAAAATGTATGAAATTACATTGCTGGGAATCCATCCACATTTTGAAATCCAATGTTGCACAGTTATTAGAAACACTGAATTCTGAATGCCATAAAATAGTAACTATGACAATTCTGCCTTCCCCCTTAAAAGATTCACTTTCTTACATGGCCTTAAAATGCTTTTCTCCCAAATGCTGTACACCTTGCTTGATATGTTGCTCCTTGTAATTGTGCAGATATGTTGGTCAGAATACCAAATGTTTCACATACCAACATAACATCCAGAGGAGTTAAACTTCACGGAATTAACCTATGAAAAGTAATTTCTAAGAAGGGAATGGAGTTCTATGAGAACCATTACACTTGCTTCATGGATTGCTACAGGTAGGTTTCACAACCAAGTCCATGTGCCAGCATCAAGATGGAATGAAACAAGAAGAGTGCAGCATCCAGTTAACAAATACACTGAGGAAACAGGCCGTATATACAAAAGATATGCACTGTTTACCTGACGCGTAACTCTTAAGGTGCTTAACTGATGTTTTAGGGAATGTAGCAACATATACATATATGCAGTGTATACAAATCTAAACGTGTATAAGAAACGCGATACAGAACCAAACAATATTCCCAGATCCCTGATTTAATTAGACTCTCTAATGCACAAGAATGTATTTAAAATATTTAATAAAAAATATCTAAAAAAAAAAGAGATAGCATTTACATAAAAATAGCTCCAGTTCCTCTGCTCTTGTTTTTCCGCTCACGGATTGGCTTTTACTGGGTTTCATAAGGATGCCATTTGGACCAGTGAGAGTTTGAACAACTGTGCATGATGAGATAGCTCTGTTACTCGGTCCACCATCTTCTGTAGGGCTGCTGTGCTGGGGTAACTCAAGGCAGCCCCCTTGGTGGCCAGAACAACACTCTTCAGCAGTTCACACAACTGGTTGCTGGAGTTCATCACTTTGTTGCATATGTCCTGAGTTGTCATTTGCCTTGCGAGCGTGTCCCCAATGAACACAAGTTTGTGAGCGCTCAAAATGATAAATTTGCTGTGAGCCACAAAAATTCGGGGGGGCTGAGAAGAGTTGACACAACTGAAAAAGGCATCAATGGCATTTAGGAGGGAGTTGAAGTGAGTCTCACATTGGTCAGAGTAGAATAAAAGCAGGCGGCTGTCTTGGGAGGTGGCAGTGCTGTTTGTGTTCTGGAGAGCTTGAGGTGGCTTCCATTTTGAGATGTCGTTCTCTACTGGCTTGGTGATCTCTTGCTCCAGACGTTGAAACTGATTGATCTGAAAGGGAAAAAAACAAATAAAAATCTCTCTTCAGAGAGTATTCTTGTAAGATGCTGTTACGTATTACAACTTCACCTTATGCCTCGGGACACCCCCAGGTATCCTGGGCTGACCTTACACTAAATAAAACAGCAATAGGTTTTCTAGGATCAAGGGCTTTGATTACCATTAATTCAAACACACTGAGTTCAGAAGGAAAAAATATCTAAAATACTTAATTTACATTAAAAAAAACCAACAAACAACCCAAATTCCTGAATTTACAGGCTGTTGCTCATTTGGAGTATTCTGAAATCATAAGTGCGAGAGATGGATCCAAGTGGCAATGACTCCTACACAGTCTTTAAAAAGCTGTCATCGCTGTGGGATTTTGAGATGAAAAGCCTTTAACTCTCACCTCATTGCTTGTACAGTTTTCTGCCATTCGATATGGCAACAACATATTGAAGAATTAATATGAGGGAAAAGTGACAGCCCTTAATCTTATGTGACCTATTTTTTAAAGTGATGTTCAGCATAACATTTAAGTTAATGGTACTGATGTTCACTGAACAGATGTGCAGGCAGAACGTGTGTTCAGCATGGTCCAGTGATTAAGGCCCTGCACTGCAGGTCAGGAAAGCTTAGTTCTCAAGCTGGCTTTGTGACTCCCCTGCTGTGAGACACCACAGTTTGCTTCCCCTCTGTGGTAAACTTTTGGAGTTTTTAAACCTTCTGCTTTTTATTATCTGTACGCATTGGGCCCACTGCAATGGTGCCCTGTATAAAAAAAACAATTAGTCTCTTAAACTGAGATGACTGAAAATTGTTTTGAAGTGAAAGGCTTATTTCTGCCATAACAGATCTTGTTCTAAACACTGAGACCTGTGGTTGTGCTTCTACTCAACTGCAAAGTGGCAACAAGGAAATGAATGGGGCAGAGATGCTGATCTTCAGAATAATTACTCTGCAGTAAATACTTAAAATTTCTTTGGTATAAGCAAATGCTGACACAGGTGTACAGGGCCAGGAAGGTGCAGAAGTCTTGATGTTCACTGGTTTCCACTTGGAGTGTGACAGTGGATGTCCTTGTCTTTTGTGGTGATAAATCCCTTAATGCTGAAGCCTGACTAGCACAAACGCAAAATGGGACTTCACTGTGTGTGCTGGCACACATACACAGCTTACATGACTCCAGCCTTTGAACACTGCTAAGGGAAGGGCCTCTCCTGCTTTATGTGACCAGTTCTCCTTATGTGTGAGGAACACTGCATTTCAGTGCGGATATAGCAGCCAACTGAACGTACCTGATGGTGCTCTAGCTCCATTTTGCTCTGCTTGATGATATTTTCCTTTTCCAGCAGCTCCTTCTGTTGCCTTTCAAACTCTTCCTTCCCCTGTTTTACACAACAAAAGACACTGTGTTAAATCAAAACTCCTCCTGAGCTAAATGACAACTCACAGGTCAACTAAGAGACTGCTTTGTATTGGCTTCTTCACCAGTAGTGCACCACTAAGAGTACAGAAAATAAAAGGGTGACGTGGCAGAGTAAAAAGCTATCATTTTTACATATGTAAAATCCTATTTGAGAGGAAGTGATCACCCTGGTGAAATTACTCTTGAATATGTGTTGCTGTGACAATCGATTGCTACTTCCTTGCAAGCACCTTCTGCAAAAACCACAGACAACTCTTGCGCAGCCTTCTGCAGCACAAGGCGTTGGGTTGACCTACCTGCAGGTGAACATAATCGTAGTCATCCATCCAGCTCTTCTCTGAGCCTTCACTGGAGGTACTGTAAGGGTGCTGACCCTGGCTCAGGAGCGGAGGAAGGGAACCGCAGTGGTTCTGTGCTTTCTCTCCGTGACGCTGCATCGGAGGATTGTCATAGACACAGTTGGGAGTGATCATTATATTCTCAGGTACGTTTTTGGAACGTGAGCCGCCCAACGCCTGTTTGAAGAGCACCTCTGCGTTGACACTGATAGTAGTGGTCAGCTGCTTGGCATCGTCCGGCACTGTCCTTGCCACCATAACAAACCGATCCAGGTCGTCACACTTGTTCTGCGCTCTGTTAACAGCCAGGATGTTCAAAGACCAGTTGTATCTGTTCAGGTCATGACTGGTTTGGGTAAGGATCTGGTGAGAGTCCTCCAGCCTTTGCACCTCCCTCCTCATTTTGTTAAGAAGGCTGAATTCAGATAGGCAGGAAGCATTGGCTGCTGATCCTTTTGCAAACTGGAGGTACTCCCACAGCGACTGCTCTACCTTATCCACAGCAGTGTGAATTTCATTGATGTGTTTCTCCATATATCCATAGGACCGCCAGTCTGGTGTAATGAAGGCCGTGAGGTTATTGACAGCTGTCTCCACCATCTGCTGAAGGCGATAAAGCCTCTCTATAGCAGTGTCTGGATCAAGGATTAGCCTTTTGTCCTGTGCAGTTGATGCTGAAAAAGAAGAGTCTTTTGATGTTGTTGAAGATGTGGACATATTACTCCTTGTGCTTCCTGTACTGGAGAAAGACAACCTATTCATCCCATCAGTCACATCCTGTAAGCCTCTATTGTCTTGGAGGACTGCTGGTGGCACGTCATATACACCTTCTCTTCCTTCTGCAATGAGACTTTTATTGAGTCCTGCCTGTTGTCCTGGAAATGCAATTCCCCTCGGGGTATCATAAACATCTTTTTCAGGTGCAATTTGCTGTCCAAGAAAATGGTTTTGGTGGTTCATAGGGATGTCATAAACACTGTGTGTCTGTGGCATTCCACCCGGCAAAAACAGGCTCTCAGGGGAAAATCTATTATGTTCTTTTCCAGTTGCTTTGGTGATGGGAGGAGGAATATCATATGCTCCTTCTGGTCTTACACTGTGGCCCGGTGAAGACGAAAAATCCTGCAAATTTTCCCTCAGGCCTGTATCATCTTGGCATGCAGACTGAGGTGTAGCATAGACCTGAAGGATAGAAAGTAAACCATGAAAAAACCTCTGACTAGAAAAACATACGGTTGTACCTTACATATGGCCTACAAAATGATAGGATGGAGGATCTGCTATTGACTTTCAAAGAGTCAGCTACTTACCCTGAGTTTGACTCAGATTCAGTTTTAGTATCTCACCTTTTATAATTTATCTTGATGCAATTTTCATAAGCAGCAAAATCCAGAGAGACAGCATGCTGCCATAAAGACAGTGTAGGTCTAATTATCAATTCACAGTCCATAACCTTAATTTTGGAGCAGTGCTTCATTTTACCAGCTTTAGCAGTTTAAGAACCTAAGGAAATCCTTGAAGTACTGAATCTCCTTTTCCTTCAGGATTATACATGGACTCTTGTTCCAACATGTCTTTGGTCAGATATGAAAATACAGGAACCCGTGGAAACAGACTAATACTTACCCCTTTGGCAGGTGGTATGTCATACACTCCTAAAACTTTTGCTTCTCCCACGTGAACTGGAAGTGCAGGCCCCTTAACTGATGTGGGGGGAATGTCGTATACCTGAAGAGAGAATAAATTGGTTACAGTCACCTCAGCAAAAGCTCTGATCTCAGATGAGTTTTCCTAGTTTCTGTGTTTCCTCTCAAACACTCTGAACATGATCAGAGCTCTTCTAGTTTGTTTCATATGGGAGAACTGCTTGGATTTGCCTAGTATTTTGGACAGTTGGGAGGAAATGCACTTTGCTAGGTCTCCTCTGGGCAATTGTGTAGACAGCAGGCTGGAGAGATGAAGTCACATCTGACTTCCATCCTGAGAGTTAAATCAAGGTCAGTCTACTATCGATACCTCTCGGGCTGAACAGGGGAACACACGTGACCAGGGGAACACACGTGACCAGAACTGATCACAACCATACTGACAGAGATTAGAGGGGTTGAGTAATAGGTCTGTACTAGTACACCCTGAACTCTCTGAAACTAATGCTGTCCCTGACAGCATCGCCCATCCACTTTATGGGGTGCAGTATCAGCTGTCTTTCTAGCAGACAATACAGCTGTCAGGTATTTCAAGCATCAGACTTGGTGGCTTTTTCTACATTACAGTGGGTTTTGCATGTGGTCTGAGGCCTCTGTCTGAATGTCTCTTAACCCAGACTTCCTAATGATTCCAGCCAGTCAGCATCAGTCTGTGTTAGGCATTTCTGGATTTTAACACTTTTCCCTCAAGGAGCTGCTCTGTCAGAGAGCTCTGGAGAGATGCAGGGTTGTTGAGTTACAGGTCCTGCAAGCACCCACTCTACATTGTGGTCCTGGGGATTGAATGCTAAAGCTGTTCCCCAGAACAAAGATATATTTCAAGTTCAGTAACATGGTGCAGTTGATATGTGGTGAAAACAACTCCCTGCATAGCAGCTGTTCATCTAGGCAATAATTTTACCCTTACTGAGTGAATTACTGTCAACTGTGCAACAACGAAGTACAGAAAAAAAAAATTGTTCCCAGGCAGCAAGTTTATTCTGTTTAGATATACTCTTTGATCAAAACACAGAGAACAAATGGGACTTTTGCGTCTGGTGTGCTGCCAAATCTTAGTTAACATCAAATACAACTTTGAAATATTTCTGTGATCTGTGAATAAGCCACAGCATCTAATTAAAACATACTTTCCCTGTGAAATGAGAGAATTTGCACTGCTCATAAAATTCTGGTAGAAATTCATCACCCTTTGTTCCCTGTCAGCCCTGTTGGCACTTTTATTGGTACCTACCCCTTGGAGAGGCCGAACAGGGGGGATATCGTAGGTATCCTTCTGGTATTTGGAAGGCAGTTCATAAACATAACCTTGTCCTGACCTCACTGGAGTTATTACCTGTGGATAAAAGAAAACAAGGAAACGTAAGTCTCTGAGGATCTTGGCATGTTCTCTTTGTTACTGCACAGGGTATAAACAATCCACTCCTATTAACGTTCACGCTTCATGTGGCAATATTAGAAACACCAGTCTCCATACACTTCTGAGAGCTGAATACCATAATATGACTGTTTGTAGCTACAAAGGCACCATGTTTTCTTTCCAGAACAGTCCTGACATGTCTGCTTGCTACTGCTCTACAATGTCTTCCGTTTGTCAAGCACAGATTCTCCAGCAGGTCTGAGAGCTTGGTCTCTTCTTCCCATTGATCTCCCATTAGCACAGACCACACGAGGTAATGGTTACACCATCCACTTGCTGAGATCAGGGCTATGTACATGCTAATCCTAGTAAGTGTGTGGCCCCACTTATTGTCAGAGGCTTAAAATACAAGGTTTAGGCTCTGTGAGTCTACCTTTTATTTGCAGAGGTATTTCCCACCTACTATGGCAGGATTTCTTATGTTACTGTGCTCCATAGCACAGCATCCTGGAGAACTGAGTGTGAGCTGTGGCTTCCAAAACTGTTTGCATAGAAAGGCTATGCTCAAACCTTCCAAAGCAGGACATTCAATTTTGCTGTCTCTGGTTTTTCTATGTTAGTGGCTAAGAGATGGGAAATGTTAAGCCATTCTTCAACTATATACTGAAATAACAGCCTCTGAAAAACAAAAAAGCTTAGAATTTACATTTTTGGACATTTTGGAAACCATTAACTACTGTAATGACTCCAAATAAAATCTTGTGAAAAATAAATGCCTTATGTCTTGGACAGCATCTGGACGGCAGAATTTCAGTACAGTGTGGTACAAAAGAAATGTTACCTAACCCCAAAAAAGAGCTGTGTTTGTAGTAGAAAGGCTGACAACTTAACTTCTGCTGGTACTATTTAGCTCTAAGAAAAAAATATAAATACTGTAACCCAAAGGCATGAAATGGCAAATTACATAGGCTCATACAAAAATGTGGCTTTGTATTCAGCTGGGGAAAGTTTTGTACCACAGCTACCTTAACTTTGGAAATGTATGCAAGGCTGGGCCCAAATGCTCAGTCAAAAACCTGTAACAGTTTTTGTTGTAAGCAACCCTAGCATATTTGCCCGATTTCAGAGTGAGTTCTGCTTGACTGAGGTCTTCAGGGAAAGTCCCTAATGCTAACCCACTAACTCCTCTCTGCTATGTTAACAACAGAGGCTTTCCTTCTTTTCACCTGCTGCCCAGGTATTGCTGGGCAATCTCTGTCCCTGTACCATGAAGCAGTCATTGAATCCTCCCCCTGAGGTGGCTGCCATACCAACACATAGCTCTGATGCAATCTCAGTAGCCCAAGGCAGTGCTCCTGGCAGCCCCAGCCACTGCACTGACTGCATGTGCCTTGAGGGGAGGAGAAACATTCATGACTGGAAGGGCGGGGGGGGGGGGGAGACAGCGGGTTTTGCAACTGCTCTTCCTTGAATTAGCAACTGAGGACAGGAACTGGAAGCGATACAGTCTCCAGAGAGCTGGGTCAGTTCACCTCTTGGTCAGTTCTCTCAGTGAGAGAACTCCTGCTAAATTGGGTGTGTGGTTAATAGGGCTTACATACGTACAAGTTTTTCTAAAAAGAATCTAAAAATGTATTGCATTTATGAGAGACTTATCCTCTCCCATGGAGTCACCTGCTGCATTGTAAAAGGTATCTATAGGCAAAACTTTTAAAGAAGTTCTTTCTCAAGTTACTGGAAGCTTCCAACAATGTATCACTTCAGACATTATCCCTCCCAGGCCACTCTCATATAATACTGGGATTATTTTGTTTCCCTGAGAAAATTCTAACTTGTATCAACGTCACTTCTTCTTCATGCTTTTTCCGCCAGTGAGGGCTAGTGATCAGACTAGTATAGTTTGCCATATATATTTTGCATCCTTTTCTTTTTTTCCGAGCTGTGTGCTGCCAGTCAAAGTGCTTTCTACCCAAGAATAGAAGAATTTGGTTTTAAGCAATGTTTACTCAGAGGTTCCTTCCAGGGGCTCAAAAATTACAATCATGAAGTTGTTTCAATGAGTCACTGGGTGTTCAAAAGTGTTCCTCTGGGAGAACAGACAATGTACAGTAAAAAACAAAGGGCTGTTTCCTGGGTAGCCCATCTCCATGAGAAGCCCCTTCTGCTGCTGTGAACACTGTGGCATTAAGCTTGCTAATATTCTGGGAAACTGCCTGACCATCCCAGAGAAAAGCAACAGTGCGGTGTTCAGGGCAGGCAGCAAGAGGCTCCATGCAGTCCTGGAAGTAGGGAGGACCAGTGCACTGCTGTGATTTGTCTCTGCTTTACCTGATGGTTGTTGCTTAGCCAGGCAAAGCAACAGTCAGGCAGTGTCAGGCTCCAAAAAGACAGATATTGGTCCCTCAGTCTGAAATTTTTAGACCCCCTTGCTCAGCTGTGTTCTACTCGAGAAGCCAAACTCCATCCTAAATCCATAGCAGGAGTAAAATTTGACTCGATCTCCTCCAGGTCGCAGATGTGTGACAGATGCTTCTGACAGTCCTGTCCATGGAGGCAACAGATGGCACCTCTGCAGAAGCTTTAGGACACCTTAGTTCTCAAAGACTTGCATAGCACTTTAGAGAAGCACCTTTAAGCAGGCTCGGCAGTAACTGTCCTACCCATCTTAGGGCTAAACTCATCCAGGATACAAGACACCACCACCCTCTTCTTGCTCAGAGAATTAATCTCCACGAGCAAAATCACAGGCCTCTAACATAAAAAAGGGAGCTGATCTGAGCAGCACAGGTAATAAGCCACAGAATCACAGAACGTTGGAAAAGACCTTTAAGATCATCGAGTCCTACCACAAACCTAATGCTGCCAAGTCCACCACTAAGCCACGTCCCTAAGTACCTCCATGTAAAACCACTTGCTCTTCTTGTTAAATGTGGCTGTTGCAGGTAAACATTGCTTTTGCAAAAACAATCTCTGTTGCAAAGCAGATGATATCCTTGCCCTGTGGAGCCTGGAACATATGGAAAAGAAGCTGTGCTCATGCCCAGCACTTGTAGAGAGATTCTCCCTCGCTCTGCATACAGGAGTTTCATGCAGCTGTATTTACTGCATGTACTTTTGAGACCCTTCCCATTTTTCACAAAATGCTGACATACCAGATGCAGTATGAAAGGTTTACAGTACTACAAGGCTGCTTTTATTTACTGCTGGTTTTATTTACTGTGCTGTGATACAATTCTAAAAAACTACACTATGGCTAGACAGGACAGATGAGGCAACCAGTTTTATTCAGCATTACAGTTTTTATATCATCTGTCTTGAGACTTTCACACTCTCCCAGACCTGACCAACTTGAAGCAGTGGTCAAGCAGCATCCCTCCTCATTTGGTTGAAACAAACTCCTGCTGTGGGTGCTTCCAGCTGTTGTCAAAGGAAGTGAGAGGTTAAAACACAAAATGCCTGATTCTGGGTATTCAGGAGTCCAGCATGCCTACAGGAGTGACTGTGGACAGAAGATCTGAGCTGTCTGCAGGGCTGCTCTGCTTAAAGTGACATTTATTTTCCAAATAAAAATTCATCAGAGGCCTCTACACCCGCTCCTTTTTAGCCTTCTGAAAAAGCTATATGAAAGGCATAAAGTGTGACCTTAAGAAACCCAGCAACAACCCAAGTTTGTTGATAACATGAAAAACAGCTTTTTTCTTCCAGTGACTCAGGTATATTTTCTTGTGTGGTGGATTATTGTCCAGTAACAACATGTTGTGAGCAATTCCATCATAAAATTCCCTGGAGATGCTAATTGAGTCTTCACTGAGTACAAGGGTGTTTCCTGTTGTACCTTTTCTTCCAACACTTTTTGTTAAGCCAAACATGCCTCTGGACTGCTTGTTCCTAGTCAACGCACAACAGAAGCAGCTCATCACCAAAACGTATATTGAGTAGACACTTTGTAACCGTAATTCAAAGAATACCCACGCTACTTGACAAAGTGAAAATGAGCAGTGTTTCTTCTTAGTCTCATTTCCCCCAGAGGTGACCTCACATGGGACGTCAGAACACGTGGCTGCACTGCTTCTTCTGAATGAGGAAGAGAAAAGTAGCTGGGCCGATGAAGTAAGAAAGGTACCAAACCCAGTCAAAAGTAACTTCTGATTTTGGATATTCACCCATAAACATACTAAATGAACTTGCTGCTTCTGGATGGGATGCTCAGCCCTTTCAATGCATTATTGAACCATTTTTTATGGTTTTCAGTTTTGATGGCAGTCAATCTTTGAAGATGGACTTTAAAAGGAAGGAGGTGACTGCAAAGAAAACATTCCCCGTGTCTCACTTCTAGAACAGGGATAGCAGCCCTGTCTGGTACTCAGAAATTTATTTTCTAACAACTGTCATTGAACTTCATACCTCATGAGGATTATTTTTGCTTTTACCTCTTCTAAGAATGCCTGTGGTCATCAAAGTTTAAATAATCCTGCATTTCAAACCAGCAATTTTCCTTGTTTATGTGTTAAAGGAAACAGATGGTGTTCCCACAAACTATTTGGCCCAACATTCTCAAAACATTGTTAACCACTTAATCTATGTAGTGCAACTAACAGGGACCACTTCTGGCTCTGGTGAAACATGTAATGAACCTTCAAACTTTTAGTACTGCAAAACAAAGACAATTGAGCAGAAAGTTTGTTCTGTTCTTGCTGAAGACCATGCTCTTTCAAAAGCAATTACTTGAGCCTTTTCCATGCCAATGGCATGTTCCTAACCAAGAAAAAGAGCTGAATGCGCATGTACTTTACAAAATATCCTGTCCTGTGGTTCATTAATCCCTCTTTCTTAAATATAGTGGAAAAACCCCCCAACATTCTATTTCTTCTAGGATTAAAATGGATATTAGCCTGTAATACAGAACATTCCTAACTAAGGCAACAACAAGGCCATTCTCGTGCTTACAGCAGACACACACCACTGTAGTTTACATTGTTTAACAAGGACAAAGAGCAAATAAACTTACTGAAGCAAACAGAATTACTCTGAATTTATAGCAGTACCGTGGAGGACATAATTTGGCCTGTTCCCATGAACTGCGATGCCTGATATGCAGAATGATGGGAAACAAGTGAGTTTTACAGGTGAGAGAACTGAAACAGAGGTATGTTTCACCTCTGTAACACTTTGCCGCACCCAAACCACAGGCAGAGAGGGGAGCTGAAAAAGGCAGCTTGCTATTTCCCAGTATGGTTTCTCAACCCCAAGAACCTACTGATGCCTGCTGACTGCACCACCTAAAATAGATCAGTGCTTTCTGAAAGTGGAAGAGGCATGTGAGGCAAATCCTATATATGTATTTTAAATCTGGACAAAGAACTGTATTAAAACCTATTTCCTCCCACCATGCTCTCCTCTTCACCCCATGGGCAATACTCAGCAGCTGATGAGCTACTGCCATTCACTGCTTACGCTGGGAAGAGTTATGCCCCAGATGAGGCCAAGTGGTGGTGCATAAAATGGGGCTGTCATAAAGCCTGGGGATGGGAAAAATTCATCAAAATGCAAGTAAATGGAAAAAAATCATGTTTGTTATCTGTTGTAAAGTATTTCTACAAATTTAATAAGAAACTATTAATTGTTGACATTCTATTCCTGAGCCTGTTAAGTAGATGTGTAACAGCTACCTGGGCTCTCTTAGGCTTGTAAGGAGCATGAAATAGACAAAGAGATTATGGGGAAATGATTATCAGAGAGAATTAAGGGAAAAAAAACCCTAATCCCTATTTTCTTGGACTCCTAGCCTTTTGCAAGGCAGTGGCAGGAGCCATTGAATGATGTCAGATTAGGCAGTGAAGCACCTCTTGGTCCTTCTTTCAGTTTTGCTGCATATACTGAGGAAGCCACATGTGTCTCCTTAAATGTTTTGGGTTTTTTTTTCCCTGGGAAAGTTGGTGTGGCTAAGTTGAGCTGCAAGAAGGTTATGTTAAAAAACACTGGATATTTGAAAGAATCTGTCCAGCTGGATAAAATTCTGTCCTTTTTACAGAAAGCACAGTGTTTCCACTCGTCTTTTGTAAGCTGCATCAAGATATCCAGTGAATGATAATGAATTTCCTGACAGTAATACCTATTGCATCGCTCTCTATTGTCTGCTCTGAAAAAAAAGAGCAAACTTATTTGTTATATACAATGACATAGTGTTTCCCTGCTGTTAGTGAGTGAAGGTTGGAGCTTCACTCTGACGTGCGCTAAGGATACTCACTCTTATAAATGTTTGGGTTTGTAAGTTGCTACAGGTCTTAGATTATGAACTCATAAGGCTTTATTTCAACTTACGTAATGCATGAACATTGGGCCACTATAAAACGTTCTAGTATAGTATTTCGTGCAAAGACTGAACTGTTGGAGAGCTTTGATCAAGGTTCACAAGCTGAAACGGAGAGGAGGAAGCCTGTAGAGGCATTTCTTCTAATGTACTGGGCTTGTAGCTGCAACTGTGCATTGTTTCTAGTGCTATGGGTCCAAACGCTTCTGCAAGACAAGAGGAAATCTACAGAAATGCCTGTATTAGTTTTCTGGGCTGAGTGTGTTATCAGCTCTACTGAGAGGTGGAAGGAAATGCGGCATCAACGCACACAGTGACACCTCTGCTTGTCTTTGAGTGGGTGTTCACCAGTGAATTTTCTTAGAATATTCAGATGTGTAAAGATAAGAATACATGACAACTACTACACTGATACAGAACTCATTTATTTGTTGATGTTGTTTTCTCTTCAAAACACCCGCTTTTCTCCTCTATTTTTTGTCCAGTTGTTGTCCAACACCTTTACCTGTGAAGATTCTGCTGTAACTGTAACTGCTCTCAGTGCTAAAGCATGTCCAGATGTCACTGATTCATGCTGTGCTAAATTAAAAATGCTTACCTTTGCAGGCTCAGGCATTTAAACATAAACTTTTAAATGTGCCTATGAAGTGCCTCCCTCACCAGTAGATGCTCAGTCTTAAAAAACACCCCCGTGGTATTGTAATGTAAATAACAGTAAATAATGGAAATGCATGTCTTGCTTTTGAGGTTGTATTATTTCAACAAGATTTATACTCGTTTTGGGTTGTGAGTCTTGAAGATGTAGAGCAGAAATTGTGAAACAAATTTAAAATAAAAAGTGTGAAATCACAAGCTGGCCTTGAGTCAAACCCTTAACTGGTGAAAAGGATACAGCGCACTGCTTTGCAACTAGCCTAATCCTGATTTTTTAACTTCTGGTGTGATGACCTCTTGCATTAACCAGCACACAAAAGCAGGGTTATTACATTGTTTTTCAGTTTTGTATTTTCCTAAAATTGAAGTGCAGGTTTATTGTCTTTCCAAACAATTTCTTTTTTTAAATCTGTGCAGCTACATAAATGGCCTACACTCTAACTAGTACAAAATGCCAGGGATGTATTAAGTGTGGTGGAATGGTACCGATGTGCATTAACCGGAGCTTTGAATGATGGCGTTGAATTTTTGCTTACTGGAGTTCATGACTGCAAACAATGCAGATAGAAAGGTCTCTCTCTCTCTCTCCAGACCTTACCTGAATGAGCAGTACAAAGCACAAAAAAGCTAAACAATTTTGTCACTGGCAAGATTTTACTGTTTTGTTTTTTTTTTTCTTTATTTTATGATGTTTTTGTGACCTGATCTCGCTCTTTCTCACATCAACTCTGGGGCTTTCTGCCAGTTATGTTATGAACAACATTTCTGCTTGCTTCAGTGGAACAGGCTTGGTGCTGGCTGGCCTTGAATTGCAAGGCTGACTGGGAAGGGGTATTTCCTAGCTTCTGGTAAGAGTCATTCTTGCTTACAAAATGTGATTAAAGAGAGTCAAATCAACACTTCTGAGAGTGTCCCATTTTTTTCAGGGGAAAGTAAGAGAACAAGAGAGATGAGCAAAACATAATACTATTAAATTATCGGCATTTTTAGGAGGGGTGTGAAAGAGGATAGTTGTTCAGTGCTCTTGCTAGGAGTTTTACCAGTGCCATGTCCACGACAGTTACTCATTTTTAGACAGACAGTGACATCATCATTTCTGTGCACGTTGGCCAACAGGGCTAAAGAGCTGACGCATTACAGTGATACTACTGATAGAACAGGCACACACTCTGAAACAATGTCTATGAATGGAGAAATAAACCCCTCAAATTATTGTGTGATGAGTTTTAGTGGAGAAATATGTGCATCTGCTAAAGCATTCTCTGGAAACCTGGGGTTAAATCTGAGCTGCAGTTTTCATTAATGAAAAGCATGTGGCAAAACTCAGCACCTCTGCATTAGGTTATCTTGCCCATGATAAAAAAGTAGCACTTTGCTTTGTCCATCCCAGCCTGTCTAGTCTTCCCATTTTAAAAAAGTTTGTCATGTGAAGAACCATTTGGCTAACATGCATGTGTTTTCTATGCTGGAAATACTCCAACTGTCTCTTCTCAAAGACATAAGCCTAAATTTAGGGCAAGTTTGGAGGAGGACAGGAAAGAAAGAAAAAGGATGAGAACATGAGGTGGTGGGACAGGTAGGGCAGAGAGTGTCTTATTGTGAATGACATAAAATCCTAGAGGCTCACAAGCAATAAACAAGTTTGGTTCAATCCAAACAACTAATTTTAATACTTTTGAGGGGCTTCATCTTATTTCTGCTATTTCTTCCCTCCTGTATTGAATGGAAAGTTGGGGGAGGGAAGCTTCATTTGGGAATTGTTGTAATAGGGTATTTCCATGACTTCTTGTTTCCCTTCCTTTCAGACATTTCTCAGAACAGATCCTTCCCTGTCAACAATTTCAGTTTTTGTGAATCGGCATTTCCCAGTGGGCAAAAGAATGATTGAGATGAAGCACTGCCAAAGAGTTTCAATTCCACAAGAGTGTTCTCGGAGGTACACTTGGGCAGAAACAATGGAAGTGTCCCTAAATCATCTAGGTTGGGAACCACGTTGCTCTGACAGAGGCAGGAAAACAAAACCTTCCATCAGGAAGAAGCTCAATTTAATTTGATTTGTAGAGGTTCTCTGGCTCACAAGCTATACTCTGGCTCTAATTTTGTATGGGTTTCTCTGGGAACGTGTACGGACATGTGCTCCTAGTAACCGGTGTTTAGATTAGCATTGCTTGCTGTGGCAAGTTTATGGAAGGTATAGACACCTTTTAAACCCAGATAAACTCCACCGTTAACTGTTTGTTGCACCTGTATAATAATTATATCAGATCTCAGTCATGACTGATTGTGCATATGAAAAAGTTGTGATGGTTATTCCAATGAGAATATGTTATTGTCGTAGGGATGGACTGTCTTATGGAAGGTTTCTGTCTCCCTAGAACTTAAGTACACTAATTTCACTTTATTTCCATTCTGACAAATCTGTCTGGGGAGAAACATTAATTTAGATTCAAGCTAAAAAAAGAAAATTAAAAAAAAGCAGTATTATCCCTGCTATTTAAAAAAGAAAAACTGAAACATTTCACGCCAGACATGTGGAATGATGATATTCTGGTGCTAATTAGTCTTTCTCCAAATCAAAACATCTCCAAAATCACAGAATGCCTGCCAAGCCTTTAGATTTCACTACAACTGCGTTTTCTTACGTTCAGCAACCTGTCTTCATCTACTCATTTCCTATCTCCATAAACCACACTTCCTCCTTATGATTAGATTCACTTTCTGAATAATCAGTTTTCCACTTGTGTGGAATTTTTTTTTTATAAAATGCTCTGCTGCTGTGCTTAGTTTTTAGTACCTAGAGGGAAATTTAAATTACCCGAATTTAGTGTCTGTTTCAGACATAGCCAAAGGTCCAGTTAGGTTTCAAACCACCAAGAAAAGAGTTTGTAGGCTTGCATTTTCCGTTTTTTTATTATTATTTTTTATTAAAGGTTTGATGCTTATGTCTGTGCAGGCAGATTTTTGTCTCTGGAGACCTCTGGAGTTATTGGAGGAGATTACAGGACTGGCCTTTTTTGTGATACTCCAGGGGAAAAATGCATGCCTCTGGTCTACAAATAGAACTGATTAAAATGAGCCCTGTGCTCAGGAAGAAACAGGGAGTAACGTTGAGCTCATATGTTTGCTCACCCTAATAAAATGCAGTCTTTTTCTTAAAATACTTCTCTACAAATCACATCATTGAATAACTACTGCTTACTCTGACTTGTGGATGAGGGTTTCTTCACTCAGTGGTTTTCATGAAGACTACTGAGAATAGATTAACTGCACTAAATTTTACAGTAAAATGGCTGTTCTATTACTGTCATGCAAAAATTACGAGTGAAACTCCTGAGTCTAAGAAAAAGGCTGTGAGCTGTTTTAACCACTGAGTTTCCATTTAATTTGAGAGATTTTCATCCTGTAGAGCACACTTTATGGAACAGAGCACTGAGTGCTGAGGTATGTGGTACCATTCCTGCTGCACTCAGCAAACTTCCTGTGTGTTCAGCACTTCTTACACTGAAGCAGTATTTTGTTATGAGGGGCACAAATCCCCAAAATAGAATTTGTAATGTGAAAGCAGGAAAAAAAAGAGGGACTATATGTTCACTGTTTGGGTAATTTATGTAAAAGCTATCACAGGAAACTGTGGTACTTCAGACTTGAGGGTAAATGGGGACATTATTCTAACTTTGAATGAAAATACATTTTGCTGACAAACTGCAGAATACAAGATATTCCGTTCTTTTTTCTAGATATCCAGTTCTTTTTGATAATAAAACGTATCTGCCACACAACCCTTTGCTTTGTTTAGTCTCCTCTTACCTCAGAAATACGAAAATAGGCAAGAAAAAAAAAGATAATAATGTAAAGGTAGGCTTATTTCTGGAGCAAACGTTACATGCAGTCATTTGTTTCTTCCCAGCTAAGACAGTCCTTATTTATTTGGAAGGAAAACCGTCATAATGGGGCTAACTGGCTCCTGTTACTGAAGCCTGTGCTGGAACTGTTGGGGTGGTGCTGCTTGCGGCATGGCGTTTCCACTTTCTAGTTCAGTCAACCAACATGAGTATAATAATAAAAAATATAATAATAAAGACCAGGGAACAAGGTGTGTTCCCTTAGCTATGGTTTACTCAAACCTCTTGCTGAAGGCAGTGACCTCTTGAAAAAGGCAGAGTTAGCAGGATGGTGGGGTGTGAAACCCTTGATCTGTCAAGGACATGTTTATGCTTGGAAATAGGCCAGGGACGAAGATGAGTTCCTCCCCTATTCTGCTCTATCCACTTTTAGAAGGTGGATAATTCTTAAGTGTTTCCTGAACTGCAGAGTTCTATTTCAAACAGACCAACATACAAAAAAGCTGGTGT
Organism: Lophotriccus pileatus; assembly: GCA_035583135.1. NCBI lineage: Eukaryota > Metazoa > Chordata > Aves > Passeriformes > Tyrannidae > Lophotriccus > Lophotriccus pileatus. Next base: position 63,748,181 of record JAWWES010000081.1, on the reverse strand, counting down.
GTTCCAAGGCATTAATCATTATTTTCCTGAGTTAGTCTGTGCCTTGTGGGAGCTGTTGTTCACGGCTGGTAACTTCTGCAGTGCAGCCTCTTCCCTGGTCAAACAGCTGTGGTACATAAGCCTCATTCTGTTTTGTGCAGAGTTCCCTCAATCAGCAGTTCTGCTGAGAGCTACTGGTTCCTACAGAAAGCTTTCAGAATTTGTCAAAATTTTCTAACAAGAAAATAATTCCCTTAAATTTTTTGGCCACTACTATTTTCAGGATGGCAGGGACAGCACAACAGACCAGCCAGGGGAAACACTGAACCAGACAAAGAGTGTCTAAATGATGCTGGTGACTTTTTTTCATGTGTAGCTTTCCCCAGTTTAAAGCTTAGGTGTGAACTAATGATTAATCACAGATGCAAGATTTTGTGCTTTGACAGCACCTTTCCCAGAGGATGCTCTTAAAGTAATCTGTACAGAATGAATTCCCTCGTAATTAACCCACATATTTCACAGATGAGGTGCAGAAACACCACTCAAACCCACGTAGAATTCTGAGGCAAGGATAAAATCCAGATTTCCTGAATGTCTCAAGATTCCTTCCCTTTGCTGGCTGCAAAGAGAGTAAGTTTCAAGGCAGAGCACACAAAGAGGGAATAAATTCTAAGATACAGCTTTCACATCTTTATGCTCCTCGGACGCTCTCCACACGTCGGGGTGTAACTGTTTTGTGACTAAACTTGCAGCACATCTATAAAGCTGGGGCTAACCAAGGCTAATTTTAAACTGTCCCTCGTTATCTCTGTCATCGGGAGGGTGAGTTTTAGAAGGTGCTATTTTATTTGATAGAGGGAGCAGATACAGCTCTGTTGTCAACAACCAGCTTGGTCAGAATCAATTAATCATTGTAATTACCTGCCTCAGGACTCCTTTTTGACTCTCTTTGCCTCTCTGGCTAACGAGATGCGTTACCTCAGCACAGCTTAATAACATGCCCACTGTCGATTTACTGCTGCTTGAGGCTAGACAATTCCTGCCTGACAGCAGTTCCTAAGCCTTGCCTGTAAAACCTGTATGGCAGCCAAGCCACACATCTGCACAAAGGAAACAGGCAGACGTGTGCAGAAATGGATAGGTCAGAGACTGCTGCTAGTCCCTCTTAAGAGTGGTTTTCTTCTCTACCTACTGCTATGGGAAAGGAAAAGGCTTCCATATAGGAAGTGCTCATATCAAAACTCTTCAATGTCCTTAAAACTGCCAAAAAAACACAGCTTGCTGACCAGATGACTCTACTGATGGAAGGAGGCAAAGTGGTTCGTTTAAGCCTTTGGAGCAGGTGTCACAAGTCTGAGAAAAGAGATTAATTATATTTGGAAGACAAAGTAAAGATTCCCCAAATTAAATCTTCAAGATGTCCAGCTTTTCTTAGTATTAAGGATTGTTTTTACTGATCCCTAGAGGAGGAGGGGTTGAAGGACAGATTGTTTCCTCAGACAAAGAACAAAAGTGCTAAAGTGCTTCCCTTTAATTAGGCTTTTCTTTCACAAACCCATTAGCACAGAGTTGCAGCTTTAGCATTAAATAGCAGTTTAGCAAGGTTAGGATGACAAAGAATGGAGTATGTTTTACCTCAGAATCCACCCTCACTAATAACCTTACAGTTCTCTCTTGTATACCATGATTTCAATCCCAATGGGCTCTATTTATTGTAGAACTAAGCAATTCCAAAGCACTAGAGATATGTCTACCTCTGATCAAAGCAGAATGCTGCCATGAGGTTTGTCTGCCACAAATAAATGGTGAATACTGAGACCAAGGGCTCTCAGGCTAAATAAATTTAAGTCATGATTAAAGCAAGTAGCAAATATTAGCTAGTGCTAAGCAGGTTGATATCCACTTTGATGAGGGTAAAGTGCTTTAGAAATGTACGTGTTTAGTTATTCTGCACTTAGCACCGTAGCCATTTTTTTTAATGCAGCATAGCTGGGTTGCAGGGAATTAAATGAAAACAAGTTATAAGGCAGACAAACAATTTTCTACAGAAGGTGACGAATTCAGAAAAATATACACACTCAAGGTTGCTGAAAAAATTCCAAGGCAGAAACCTGGATAAAACAGGTGCCTCACTGCTTCTGATTTTTACATCTCAACAAGAAGTTTGCACTTAAACAAAGCTTTCAGTTACTCAGTGTTTCAAGGGTTTTAACACAGTCCTAGTAGCAACCAGGTTTATGCAGAATGTCCTGTTAGTTTCAGTGGAGCTGGAGGTGCAGGAGGAGGGGATTTCACATGCAGTTGGAAAATTCTTTCTGTGTATTTCTGTGTAATTCTTATGCTAAGCAAACTATCCTAATAGTCATTTAGGCAGGTCAGGTCCTAAAACTATTCCACGCTTGGGCTTTTCAACAGACCTCTGCTGAAGCTCTGCAGTAACGCTGAAGCTCCTGTGACCCAAGATCGAGAGCTGAGGTTGTAGAACATCCAGTGCTCTGTAAAAAGTTTCCTACAGACATACACTAAAATGTGATCTCTTCTGTGCTGTCCCATCAATACGTATTTACCAGGAGCTCACTGACTATCTTACAGGATACCTAAATGCTACTGTGGATAGGTAAACAATACTGCCCCTGAAGAACATTTCACTATATCTCGTCTCTAGGGAAAGGAGATAAGGAGAAAAAATATGTGAGAGTTGTCAAGAAAACCCACATAATTGCTCCAACAAAGCTCCTATCTCTGCCTGTGCAGCAAGTAGTGCAATTTTCTCATTTTATCTTCCTGCACAGTCTGGAAAGCATAATTGTTGAAAAGCTGAGCAAGCAAACCTCTTTATAAATTGACTTGGAATAGTTTCACAGACCTTTTTCTCTTGCTCGGAAGGGAAAAAAATCCATTTAGACTTATCAGGGAAAATGAAATTATAACAAGGAAATAAAAGCATTAGAAGATGTCTTCCAAAAGCCTGATATGAAAAAGGCTGAGTTGAGGGAGAGGTGGGGGAAAAACATGAAACAGATTGTCTTGCCAATCCAAATTAGGAGATCAAAGTTTAAACCAGACAAGAACTTCCTGACAAGAGACATCATCTGCTCATGTAACTTGGATAGAAATGCTATGCCTTGAAGTCTAAAGGTAAGAAGGATGCTAATAGCTGAAGCTGCTGAATGGAGGGAATGAAAGAACTTTTGTAATAAGGGGTCTGGAAGCCCAGGAGAATCTCCTTCATTCCTTGTGTATCTTCCTTAATCCTTTTCCACCAGTGTGACTGTGCACGGTGTGTACCAGGGTATCTGGCAAGGTAAAATGAGGGAGTTGGCAGGAGATAGGGAGAGCCTCAGGACAGCAGGAATAAGGGGGACCCACTTAATGCAATGCCTCTCACTGGAGCCTTGGGAGCTGTCCATTGCTGCAGTAATGGCTGCATCACGGAGCTGCTGCAGCTCCCACTTTCAATCAAGAAATTTAGCTGTAGGTAAACATAAATGCACTGTTACAAGGTTTAGGTTCAGTTATCATCTCGTTATCATCATCCTCTTGTTCCCTCACTCTTACAAGTATGGCTCTTGTTTCTTAATCATGGATTCCTCTTTAGACCCACTGGGACTTCTCCAGCAACACAGCATATAATTTTTAATTAAACAAAAATTACTCAGGCAGATGATGTAACTGTTCATTAATACGTGGGAGAGTTAATCTTGCTACAGCAGCACTTCTGAACACATAATGCAAGAGTGCCATAGGGCAGATGTGCCTCAGCCTGGGAGCACATGAGATCACATTCTCCCCCTCACCTTTAGCAGCAGCTCCAAAATGCTCTATTGTGTATCTCCCTCGCAAATTAAGCTGATTAACCAATTTAATTACAAATAATTAAAGTTACTGCTGTAACTTGATAGAGTTTATATATACTTTTATATATATACATCAGTCCACAGGCTGGCACTAGACATTAACCACTCCACTGGTGAGCAGAACAAGAGAACTGCTTTGGAGCTATGATGGAAAAGCAAATGTACGCACCTTGTTAGCCAGAGCTGGACCATCAGCACACCTCTGCATGGAGGGTGGCACCTGGTAAATATCTTGTCCCACTAGACCATGAGCAGTGGGTATTTGGTAAATTCCCTGATTCTGATGGGAAGGTGGCACTTGGTAGACAGGGTCCCGTGCTACAGCATGTGAGCTTGGCACTTGGTAGATCTTTTGCTGGTTGAAAGATTGATTCATCAGTCCTGAACCGGGCATCTCCTGGCCAGACAGACTGTCCTGTACCACTGGGCCTATCAGGAGTTTCACACGGTTGCCTGGGACAATGCCTTGCCGGCCGTGTAAGGAGCAGAGCCACCATCCTTCAAGACCTTTGGTGTTCTGTTCTATCACCGTCAAAATGTCTCCTTTGCGGAAGGCCAACTCTTCTGCACATTCGGGGACGTTATCGTACAGGGCTCTTGCCATAAGATTCTGTGGAGAGAGAAGGGAAAGAACAGCAAATGAACAAACAAGCTAGAATTTTTCTAAATTTTCAAGAACATTCTAGGTGACATGAAAAAAGACCAGAATTTGAAAAAGAAGTGTGCAGGAAATAAAAATAACATGGAAAATAATGCAGCAGAGGATTTTTCTGTCCCAGTAGTAACAGTAGGTCAGATAGAATCTCTTTAATTGGCCTGAACAGACAAGAAGTCAGGAGAGTTCTGCACTTGGCATTGAGGTGCTCTTCTTGTGAATGAGGGCTTGTCCCTTCATCTCTGACACTGATGTCCATATGAGTGTTCTCTAAGCTAATTATCTGCTATTTAAACTAAAACTTGAACAGGACTCTCAGCGACATAATCCAGAGCAGTTTTTCCCAAACATTTTTATGTTTGGGGGGTCCCTAAAGACTTTCCACGTGGGTGCAGATCCCATTAATGTAAAGACAGTGGGCTGGCTTTTCTTAGCTGACACCAGCAGGCTCCTTAAAGTCAGGGATCCGTAGACCACCTGGTGAGAAAAACTGTCCTAAAATACAAACTGACAAAATGTCACAGGTTTTGAACTACAATGCTCATGTTTGCACATCGCTTTGTGCCTTCTCACTCTTTCTGTGAACTTCCTTGGCGGCACAGTACAGCACAGCATCAGTTTAATAGGCAAAGAGCTTCCTCCCCCCACTGCCTCAAAACCACCACCACAAAAAAATCCCTCCAAAACAACCTCAAAGGACATGGTTCCTCTGAGTCCCACTTTCTGTAGAAAGATCTGGAAGAGAACATTATTTAAAAAAAATAATGTGCCCAGTGACTCCGGGTGTTGTGGCTGTGCTACCAGCAGTACCCCTGCTAAGAAGTTTTAAGCCAACTCTGAGTTGATGTAAGACTGTGGTTGGTGATGTGCTACTAATGTGTTACTCATAATAATAAGCACCACCTCCTATCACAGATGGAACCAGCTCCCTCTCCTCTTCCTTTGCAGGCCGGAATGGCACATCTAGTTCTGAGTAACTGGCCAAGGTATTCAATGGAAAGTAGGCAGACTGTCTGTACTAACATTCTTGGACCCTTCAAAAAGGCTATGAACATTTAATTTCTTGGCTCTGGTGATATTTCCAAACGTGTTGGAAACAACTGCTCCATGACTGCCTGATTTTCAGTGAAAGCATTCAGCAGAGATGGTTATAAACTAATCATAAGCACTTGAAAAAATATACAGAGCCCTGGATTTGAAGTGCTCGAGCTGAAATATTTGGATGCAGTACACGAACTGAAATAGTGCTAATCCACCAAAAAGGATATGCAGCTGTCTGAAACATTTATCTTTCTTCTGTTAAACTGATAGTGTCGAGTACGGGTTAGTGTTTTTATCTGTCATATTTATGCTCTTCCTTGGACTTATCAAAACTTTTTTTTTTTTATCCCCCACTTGTTTTATCTTTCCTTATTGACACACACTTATGTTTTCCTATCATCTCTCTGCTTTATAAAGACAGCAGACTTCCATTTGACCTTGCTCAGTCAGGAGGCTGTATGCAGGGCTGACTGGTGGATGGAAAAAGGGTAAGCTCAGATGTCACATAAAAGGTAGGTGGACATGCTTTTTCCAAGACATTTAGTGTTGAAACGGGGTGCATGAGATCAGTTTCCTCTTCTCTAAATGGAGGATCAGCTTTCAAATGTATGAGAAACACTGGCTTTGCCTTTCATCAGCATCATTAATGAGGTCAGTATAAATTAAGCTCTGGCTTGGAAAAGCAGGATTGCCATTTTGAACTCCCCTGTAAACAGCAGCACTGAGGCCCACCATTCTCTCTGATGTACACCTACTCAGCTCATCAGTAACAAAACATTAAGAAACAAGAATATGGATAGAGCAGGGAGTGATTTTTGTCCATGCCTTGGCAGGACTGTAAAACTATTATTTAAGCATGGTCAAAAACATTGGTCTCTTCTTGAACACTATAACTATGCTCTTGCCATGTTGACCTGGCTGCTTAGCTGAGTCCTCAGAGCTCATAAAGCAAAAGCCCCTGCCTAGTATGACTATTCAAGTTACTCTTATATCTTTCTACATTTCTTTCTAGCATGTCTTTCACAAGGGAAATTTATTAACGTGACTAGGTGAGCCTATGTAACTCACTATTTAAAGAAGGCTTTCACAGAGGAGTTGTTTAACGGAGGAAGATTATGGCTGGGTTGGGGAGGCCCAAACCAAGCAGGCTAAATCAATGATAAATGCATATTCTTCTACACTTTGGTGATTAAAGGTATTTGAAAAGCTTGATTAGCTTTTACAGCAAAGCAATTCTCAGAACAAAGCTGGAATGGTGGTAAAATTAGAGCAGATAAAAGTTCCCATGTGAATTTTTCCCAGTTGCTCATTATCTCTGTCCCAGTGACCTTCTCACCACCTGGCACGCAGCATGTTAATACTTTCTGGATGTGCTTCAAGAACTTCTTTGCTGCAAACAGCTTCAGATTCTCATTGTCAGTGTTAACTCAGGCACCAGTATGTGAATCATACTAATTGGTTGCCACTTGTTTCACAGCAATTTCCCCAAGGCCTTTTAAATAGCCCAGAGCCATGCCACCAGCACCAGTCACTGATGGAGCAGTGAACCGGGCAAAATATTCCACCAAATAATGACTAGGACCAGAAACACTAAGCCTGTTGCTTGGTGCCAATAGCAAAGGCTTTGATCCTGCTAAGCAAACCTATGTTTTGGGTATTTCCCTGACTTCATTCTTCCTTCACACGATTGCTTAATATGAGCTTCAGAAACAGTGTCACAGTCACTTTCATCAGACAGCAGAGTCAGCCTGGAGAAAAATGAAACTGTCACCACAGAAGGCCATCAGGAAAGCTTTTGAAAACCACAGAAGTACCTTTAACCTGCTGTGGTGATCAAAACAGAAGTCTTTACTTTTCCACATATGGAAAGAAGTTCCGATCAAAGACATCTTTCAACAGCTGTGGGCTTTATCTCAACTGATTTGACAAATCTGAATATTTTTTTTATTCTGTGGGCATCATAGCCCATATCTCCATAGTCTCAATCCTTTGTCTCATCAGCTCAGAGACTAGGGAGAATTATACGAAATTAATTCAACTTGCTCTGAAGATGTATGGATCTGTCATTCACCTGTCTGTGAAGCAGGCATCAAATAAGCACTAAAATCTGATATGAGAAGACAAAGGCACAGCAGTGACCTTTTTGTGTATGTGCTAAAAAATCTTTGGACATTTCCTAAACAAATCAGCAATAGAGAAAGGGCAATGAGAAAATTATCCTGGAACTTGTTTTCACAACTGGCAAGTTGCACAGATTCTGTGATGGGTGCAGTGGTAGCCTTCTCAAAATCCAAAAGTACTTCTGGTCTCTTGGCAGCTCCATTCTCCTGAGCCCCCTGTGTTATAGCAGCCATGCTTCAATTAAGGAGCGCTTCTCTACAACTAATGGTTGACTGGAAAGATTCAGTTCAGCTTTTGTATCCTCAAGCCTTGCTAGCAATACTTGGGATGTCTGGAAGTTGAAGCTACGGTCAGGCCCCCACTGTGTTAATGCTCTGTTATAGGCAAAACAAAAAAACCCACATTTGTTCTCAAGAGGCTTGAATTCCTCTTAACCTTGGACTCATGAGTGCAGTAGAAAGCATCTTATGTAAAATCACCGAAAAACGGAAGTTTTTCAGTCTTCTGTTAAACAAAGTGCTATCTCAGTTGTCAGCAGGTCAAAGTGAAAGGGAGCCTGACCCCTATGACTATTGCCCCGGGGATTTTAGCTGGAACATGCTGCAGGAAAAGGCTCAGTTGACTCTGCTGATGCCTTGTGTCAGAAACTCTGTCTAAAAGAACAGAAACTGAAATGGATACTCTCCAGATTAAATACAGATTACAGTGCCCGTGGTCCCAACTTTCTGTATTGGTTGAGACAAAAGTAAAGCTTTCAAGCTCTCTCTAGGTAAAGTGAACCTGGGATTTGAAACTTCTAAGTTTTCCTTTAGTGTCAGTTGCAAGTCCATTAGATAAACCCTGGAAAGGTGCAATTTGTAGACTCTGCACACCTTAGGCTTTTCTTTCTTTTGCATCCAGGATGCATATCCTAGAGAAACCTGACTGAGAGCAAAAGATGCTGCTCTGAAAACTGTCAGCTGTTCTACTTGCAGAACCCAAATTCAAAAAAAAGACCCTATAAACTATTTTTCTTCTCAGACGTTGAAAGCATTACATGCCAAATTCAGATGCATAAATGAGGCCTATCATAGAACAGTCAAAGGTGCCTACTCTCTCCTTAGCCTACTGCAATTGATGGGTAACATGTCTGCAGCTGGATAAAGACACATGAAAATACTTTGAACACGATCTGTTTTGGCTGGCCTTCTCTGCAGTGAAGGGAACTGATAGAATTCTGTAATGTGTAGTTTGGAGGACGAGGAGGATGAGGCAGAGTGGCAGAAGAGGGAAGAGGCAAGAGTTAAAGAGTGGTGGAAACATCTACTACTTCTGTTAGAGTAAACACAACCACTGACGTGGGTAACAAGAGTGTGTGAGGTGCCCACAGCCACGGAAGCAAACACGGGCATAATAAATTACATGCTATGAGATTAAATACAACGGACTCTTTAAGGGTTGAGTGTTGCGGTGCCAAGCTCTTAGTGCAGGGCTGCCGACTTGACTCCTCGGCCAGCTCCACAATGAATGAATGCTCGAGGAAAAGGTTCAACCAACCGTAAGCAAAATGAATATCTGCCGCATCCCTCAGAGGTGCAATATGAGGATGCTGATTCCCTGCTCTGTGCTTGGATGATGAGGTGTATTGTTTTGTTCCGCTTTATCTTGTTTTTAAATATTGCTTCCTATGTGTGGAGTTTATGCGCCAACAGAACTAGGAAAAGTGCCTGCGCTCTCCACTTGAAAAAGGGTGGGACCCCTTTTTTCTATTACTGGACAAACTGTTTCTTAAAATGACAAACAGCTTCTCTTCTATGTTTAGCTAGCTTGGGAGTAGGAAGGGAGGAACAAAGGAAGGAAAGGTGGGGGGAAACACCCCAAAGGAGTGTCTGTGAACAAACGAGTAGCTTAATTTTCGTTGGGTCCCTTTTAATTATCCATCACATCATGTTTTTGATATAGATTCACATCTTTTAGTTTTCTCTAAAATAAATCACTGCCATTCCAGAGTAAGCCTAAGCATTTATATGCACTTTTACGGTTGCAGCAGACCCAACAGTAATGATTTGCCTGAGACTAAAGAACCGATCTGAAAACCCAGTAAAGAGTGACTTTTATTTTGAGAGAAACGGTTTGACTACAAGCAGTACTCGTATAAGAGAGGGAAGTTTGTGCTCCTCTTGCCTTCTGACACAAGTGATTCAGTGCAAGGGCCATTGGACAGTTTAACTTCGGTGCTTTTGAGCTCTCGCCTCCTTTTCTGTTTCTCATTGTCACTTCCCCTAAAATAAAGGATTTATTGTGCTGTGTTGGCAAGGAAAGCAACTATTGAGGCACAGTAGGTAACAGGTCTATCTATAATAAGCAACTTATCATGAAGGCTACTTAATAGAAGTTGGCAGAGATCACTGAACAAAACATTCAGCTTTGAAAAACGTCTTTTGCTGGTCTCCTCAAAGCTGGAAGAATACAGTGTGAACAGCAAAGGCAGTATCTGGTACACACAACGCTGCACTGGCATGTACTTACATATGTCCTTGTGGGCGGTGTCATGGGGCATGGACTAGTAAATGGCACTGCTTGGCCATACCAGCCCCCATACACATGCAGACCTTGAACAACTCCACACCAGCAACAGGCTGTGTGCAGATACTTGCTTTTTATCTCAAGTTGATAGCTACGCAGACAAGGCAGGAAGTGCTACCACAGCATGTATGAAAGAGCCTGCTGCACTAGTAGGGTGTCACCATGACCGCAGCTTCAGAAGGAGCACTCTGAGAGGCCCTTAGCCTGCGCCTGGCTCTGGGAACTGTGAGCTTCTCTGGCTCACTGCTAATGGAAAAATAAGGAGCCTGGTCGCAAATGCTCAGCACAATAATGTTTCAGTTTGCTCCTCAGGCAAAGTTCCACTTTTCAGGCACTCTCTTGCTTCCTTCCACCAAAAACCCCAAGTTTTGATTTAGTGAAGATACTTCTCTGGTCAAGCGTTGCTAGGCCAAATAATTACAATTCTGGGTGGAAACTAAAGCAGTTTTCCATGCACAGATTTGGAAGGCTAGCTTTACAGCTAATGAGAGACCTATGAGCTAACAGCCTGAGCAGAGCCCTAAGGAGGACAGGTCTCCATTCACTCTAATATCCTTGCATCCTGTACATCTCTGCAACAGAGGCTGTCAGTCATGCTAAAGCACACCACACTGCATGGAGGCTGTGATGTGGAAAACCTTGAGTTTGGAGGGCAGAAAGGTGTCTTATTTCAGTGTTCCACTGAGCTGTCCCAGCCTGTCTGTCTGGCCTGAGGGGCCTGAATTTCAGAGTTTGTTCTGGCTGGGGTTTCTTAGGTAGTGAGACAAGTTACACAGAAAGTCAAAGATGAAAAAATGGGAATATCCCCTCCTTAATGGATCCCACTTGAGTAAGCCAAAGTACGCACTATGGCTGTCACGCTCTGGAATATTCACTGACAGTTTCTGCAGGCACAATAGTCCCCCAATCAAGGGGGCAGGCAGCCAGGCAGCGAGTGGACCAGCAAGGGCTCAGGCACTTCATGCTTCTGCTCAAGATGCTGATGTGGTCCACTGATTCACCCAAATCTGGGATTCAAATGTGACGTAAACATGAGAGACTGAAAGCTCTCTGGTCTGAAAACACTTTTCATTTCAGCATAGCTGCTCTATTTCAAGTAAATAGGAGATATTTGTGCCTCCATTTTTTTCGTAGGCAGTTAGCAAAGTAGTTTGCAAAACTGAGGCACAGCAGTGAACCTGCAACTTGGGAGGGAATCCACACACATGACTCTGAAAGAAGGAATTATGAGGATAGAAGAGGTGTGTAGGGGGAAGTAAAAAAGGGAAAAATGTGAAAATGAAGGTTAGAGCTAAGATCCTAACTGAAGCTTTGGCCTGTGTGAATAAAATACTTCATTATTCTGCACTGTGTGCATTAACTTATTGCCATGCATGAAGTTTCAAAATGGACAACTGCGTTGGAAAAGAAAGTTTTCTGGCTCTGTATCTATTAAGAACAGCAAAATGATAATTTCTACATTAGCTAGAAGGAAAATAAGCCAGGCTTTCTTTGTTTGTTCACATGACATTCTTTTGTCACTTGATTTGAGTTTTGGGTTTTGGCTTGTTCTGTTTTATTTTATTTTAGTTAGAGAGGATGAGAGGCATTGCGAAGGTAATCACAGAAATATAATATCATAAATGTTAAATAAGGAGTTGATTTCCCCCTTCTGTTTCTGATGTGGTGAAGGCTGGATGTGCTGTACCACAAAAGCTCCGAGGTGCTTGGTGAGCACGTAGGGAGCGCCAACTCCCATAGCAACCCTGTGTTTGGCGTCTGTGCAGTGAGACGCAGCGGGTCACAGCTACGCGGGAAAAGGGCATATCTGAGGTAATGCTCCTTCGCTCAGCCGTGGGGAACACCCCTGAGATTAATGCACACAGCTTGTGCTGTCAGACCACCCACCCTGTTTGGGGCTATCACCCAAGTCCCATAGGGTTTGCGACAGTAACATTTACAGTGAATCAGAGCACTGATCCGCTGATGACATATCCTGATCTTACTCCCCTGCCCTCTGAATTCCAGGAGTTTACAGGAGTGCCGAAATACCATTTTCTTTACTCTTTCTGGGAACACAAACCACATCCCCTGATTTACCTTCAAGACCTATTAATATTTTGGGAAATTCCACCACACCTAACTCACTAAGTTTTCTGTATATGTTTCACCCTCGTAACCGGTTTCCTTTCCCCCCACCCAAGGAAGGGTGTGATCTAGTTCCATGACTTTAAAAGGCCTTTTCAAATCTGTCTAAGGGCTGTGTGCCTTTTGTGACATCAACAGGGAGAGTAAAAAAAAAAAAAAAATCAAGCATGCAAACAATAGCCTTAGAGCAAATATGATCTCACTGTGATTAAACCACAGTACATCAAAATCAAAAGGCAGATGGAAAACCTAACCTCTTTCCCTCAGGCAGGCAATTAAAAACTTAATGAGAGGAGATCGGATGTTAAATGCTTAAGAACTGAAGAAGCAGAGCAGAAGGTTGGGGGGGGGGGAGGACAGAAAGAAAGAATCCTGAAATGTGTGTTTTGAGTTCTCCGTTTTCCATTTTCTGGCGTTTGTGAGCAGTCTTCTCTCAGACAAAGTTTGCTTCAGGAACAACCACACCCTCTTTCCAAATTTAACCCTTCCTGTGCAGCTCTGGGGAAACAATTACAACCATCACAATTTGTCAAGAAACCATAACTGAGTAAACATAGACCCTCAGTATTGTCACCAACTTACTTATCTGATGTCTTCAGCTTTGAAAAATATGACTGCTTTTATTTTTTTTATTTTTTTTTTTTAAATCTAGAACTTAGATGAACTGGGACATGCTCTTCTTGCCCCAAGTTTCTCAAAAGATGTTTTGATAGTACAGAAAGCCACCCTTCTTTAGTCAATTTAGTGTCACCATCTGGGATACTATACAGCAAGTACAACTTGGGCTGAGCTGAGAGCTCAGCCTACTAAAGAAAAACAAGCTTGGGAACTCGTATTTCCAAGCTCCTACCAGCCCTCAGCAGGCTGATGGAAAGAAAAGATAGCATGTTGCCAGTGAATCAGACTTCAGGAGAGCCAAGCCTGGCCAGCAGATGATGCTTGTCAGGTCCGGTCAGAGCCATTTCCAGTCTACGGGGCAGAAGCAAAAAGCCAACAAGCCTTCAGGAAAAAGCTCAATTTTGGCAAGCTGACATTGCCTGGGTAAGCGTACCCCTGGAGAAGGGAGATGGTGAGTGCATTTTAACCACCTACAGTTACTTTGCTTAGTCCCAGGCTGAAACACAACTTTAACTGTATTCTCGATCACTTGAGACTAGTTTGTGCAGTTTCTGGGCTGCGAACAAGATAAAGCAGTACAAACAGAGAGAGAAAACAAAAAAAAAAAGGTATCTGCTTGTAAACTAGGCCATTCTACAGCAGTAAAAATTGGTTTATTACCTTAGCCATTTTAACTGGATGTAAAGTCCACAGGATAAGGGCATTCATGACCCTACCTTACTGTAAGCTGTATGTTAAACAGTCAGCGTGCCTCTAGTTATTTTGTACTTAACCCTTTGATCAAAAATTTCCTTAGAAAGAGAATCACTGGATTTTCATGGTCTGTATCTTTCTCTCACTGTCTGCAACTAAGCACAACATTTATTGGAAAAACTGAGATGTACTTTTAAGATCTTTCAGCATTTTCTAAGATTTTTATCTTCTTTATCATTCTCACCCATTGATTCATGGTACTGCTACTGCTAAAATTTTCAACCTTGCTGTCAATGAGGCCTGCTTAAGAAGAGGCTTCTGATGTGCTGATTGCATTCCTGTAGAGTAAACCCATGCTTAAACTCACTCTTCCTTTTCCAGGCAGGCTAATCCACTCTGACTGTGAATAAAGCGCTTTTAAAACAAACACAAAAATCAAAAGGCGAGAATTTGCCTCATCTCTATTGAGAAAAAAAAATATACAATTTCTTCATGCTATGTACTTGTGTTTCTAGGACTGCAAACTGTAACTTTAGCAGCCCTGTTTCATGTCAAATGCAAGCTACCTCCAAATCTGCTGTGGAAAAAATGAACTCCTTAAAATTAAGACAGTTTCCACTACTGCAATGTCTAGACCAAAAGGCAAAAGAAAATGGTCACTTGCCAAGAGCAGCCTGTGATAATCAGGCAGTAATATGCAAAGACCGCACTCTGAGCTGCTATAAAGTGACCTAGCTTCACTGATGCTGAAAGCTGCAGCCATTTACAGGCAGGAGAACCCTTAAATACAGCTTTACTCAGCAGTAGCTTGACCTAATAAATATTGCTGAATACATGCCATAAATATTCTTTTTGTAGAAAAATCCCAGATGACTGTCTGATCAAGCCTACTGAAGACTTGGCATAAAGAATTTTTCAGGGGTCACAGTACTGTTCTAACACATAAATGTCCACTGCTTGCATGGATGCTAAGAGAGCATGTATTACATAAAGAAGCATCTTGTAAAGTGATTTGCACATTTACGATTCCAAATGTCTCTTACAGAGATGTGTGGACTTCCACATCCTAAGAAGTTCAGCTACTTGTCTCAATCAAGTGCGGCCAGAAATGGGAGCAGTAGAAGATAAGGGTTCTCTACAAGTGTTGCAGCTAAGGCAGAGACTTGTGTGTGCTCCTCTTAAGTGCCTATGTCATTTCAAAAATGGAATTAAACTCTAGATCTTGGGAGACAGGTGAGTTCCTAAATGTTTATGGTATGAATGGGATTTAAGTACTTAAATGTTTGTGATAAGCTAGTCCAAATAAAATAAGCAAAAACGGAAGAGACTTGACTTAGGCCCTTAAGTGACCTAAGCCCATCTATTGTACAGAAGGCATTCTAATGCCCCTAACATCTTTCATAACAGCAATATGACAAGTAGGAAGCTCTATGCTCCAGGTTTTCTGCTTTTTTGTATGCAGAGAGACACAATCACTGTTTGCTATTTCCACATACTGAGGGAACATCCTCATCTCCCATACTTCTGTGCAAGACCAGGACCTCATGATTGGCTGAGGACTACCACGAATGCAAGCTCTTTGCAGGAAGACAAATAGACTTCTTGCCTCCTGCTGTTTCTAACATTGGCCAAAGCAGTCAGTAGGTACACCTGCTCCAGCTCTGGTGCATGGAAGCAGGATTTGTGAGAATTGCCTCTCACTTCACTCAGGTCAGCAGCCGCACCTGGTCTTGGTGCAAGAACTCTGGTATTTATAATGGAGCACAGGCATTTCAATAATACAAATGTCTCCCAAGACACCACACATAGCATTTCAATGTTCACTGATCAGATATCAAAGCAAGTATAACCTTTTCTAATCCCACTTGCTTCTGTGCTTGAGACTCTAAGATTCCAAAGATGAGTTTGTATGTGGGAACTGTGCTCCAACATTTAACCAGTTTACAATAAAGCTGCATGAGACTTCTCTGAATTCTATCGTATATTCTGAAAAATAGTCATTATTTGCTTAGAAAGGCTGCAGAACTCTCCTGAAAAGTGCTTTCGTTTTATCTTTGCAGAAGATGTTTCCATGATGTCTTACTACTTTTCTTGCTGTCTGATCTGGTAGGTCCCCCTTGATGAGGTCTTTTGATAGCACAGCACTGTTTTGAATTAGCAGTGTTGAATCAAGAAACCTCAAGGCCAAGTAAGAGTCTAATGTGCCTGCAACCTCCAGAAGGACCTCAAAAGCACAAGTAACCCCCCCCGACAAGTATCTAATGCCTCTTGTACTATTAAGAGTCCAACTGAATTGGAACTATTAAAGAAATAAGAAGACTGTTCATCTGATAGTTCTGCTTCCCCATTGAATACTAGGAACTAGTGAACAGAGACAGATTAGGCTACCAGCTTCTCAATTAAATAGATCTAAAGCTACATTACTCAAGAGCAGAGGGTAGCGCAAAAACACAGAAGTTTAGAAATAAAGCAAAAAACTTGCATGCTGTTAGGTCGAATTTGTGATGGCTCTTCTTCCTCTAAAACAAGTCTTGTAACATCCCTAAACCTCAGCACATCCACCTGTAAAATAGACTTAACACCACTTTGCTATCCTACAAGACTTTGGGAGGGCAAATGAATACTGTTGTGGGAGTTTCTCAAATACCCTGAGGTACTGAGTCACCTTTGTTGAGTATACAAATACATAAATTTACAGGGGGGTGTGGGAGTGGAGGGAGGGGAACACAGCGGGGAAGAATGGGAATCCAGAAATGACAGCGGCCCTCCAAGCTTTGTGAAGGAGACAGTCATTCTGCTACACCTCACTAGTGCTGATGCTGATTTAGGCCTGAGCCTACTAGACTCTGGCCACCTCATTTCGTACACTCACAGATGAGAGAAAAATCATGAAGCTTTCATTGTAAGAGAGACAGTACAAACTCAGACAGTTTTTCCCCTTGTTGGTTTGTTCCTCTAGTACTACATTTCACAAGGTTTTACAGTTCCTATTTACTTCTAAGTTTGATTGTCTCCCTGTGATTGATGGGATATTGAAAAAATGAAAACTACCAGGAGTGAGGAATAAACGAGGCAGAGAGGATTTGGTTAATAAAGTACAGACAGTTCTTTTCCCTTTACATGGTCCAATACTCAAAGTCTTTCATTGCCAGGGTTACAAGCAGCTTTTCACAAGCATTTCTGGTTGGGAATATTGTATTTCTTCCCAGGGACACTATTTTGTTTGTCTTGGCGTGCAGACATTGTAATCAAGTCTATATATTACAGGACTGTGCCTTAGCACAAATGGCAAGCATTTCAAACCCTATTTAGATTTCTTCCTTGCCCAACAAATTATCTAAAAATAGATAATCAAGACCTCATACTTTACATCTACGTCATTCCTTTTGGCTTAAATGAAGTAAGGAATGCAGGGTTTTTTTCCTCTCCTCTTTCACTAACAGTTTGAATGTTTTAGTAAACAGATAAGTCTCCCTTTCTTCCACTCCCCTCTTATTTTCTCTTGTTTGTGAACAGCCAACAAGCTACAAAAGCCCTGTTATGATAATGTCTTCTTCCTTTTTCTCCTGTGGCACTTTTACTTTTATGGCCTGAGATAAGAGCATTGGAATTGCTTGCCAGATATATCCTCTCCATCCATGTTGTTCTCTGATCGTGATAACCCACCGGTATTTCTCTTCCTACAGAGTATATTATAGCTGTAACTGCTCCATCCTTGGAATCATAATCTGTGTTTGGTTTCAGAAAAGGATGACCCTACATTCTGGATCACAGAATACTGGAATGGCATCCTGTGAGAACTTGATGGGATGCAGTTTCATGGTACATGGAGATTTAGCACAAAAGCAAGCTGCTGTCATTAAAGAGCTGAGGTATTGTCCTATTACAACTGCACTCCTACAGTAACTAGTTTCTCAAAGTAGCTTTTAAACAATTACTACTAAAACGTGCTAACAAACAACATAAATATTTGTTATGCTTAACCTTTCCTATCTATCCATAGCTTAGTTAGAATAACTTTTGTGTTCCCCAATATCTAACTAGTACATGAATGGTAGATTAGACCTAACCTGGGGTCAAATTTTTTTTTGCTTTAAACAGTCATGTCAATTCTGAACTTGCTTAAATCCTCGGGGATTTTCCCATGGCTTTCAGAGGATTCAGACTTGAGTATTAAGTTGGAAGAATGTGCAAAGAGTGACATGGGCAACAGAAGAAGCTTAGGTGAAGAAATAAAGAGAGGGAATAAGTTTTTAAAATGTTTGAATAAAAAATGGGTAGATTGCGTAGCAGAAAGGATTTCTACACAAGAAATGACCTTGGATTTAGTCACACTGAAAGCAAAGCCAAAAGTGATAGAGAGACGTATTCAGGGTCTCACCCATGAATCAGTTTCAGTTCTGTCCTACTGTTAATACTCTAAATTAAACTATAGTAAGAATGTCAATTATTTCATTAAATAAGGTCTTATGAACTATCAGAGTGAAAGTAAAGAATGACAGGCCCCAGTATAACACCAGGAGCAGTTAAATAGAGTCAAATCTGCACCTGGATGCTAAGCCTCTGAAGTGATGGTATGTCCCCAGGCATCATGTGTGCCATGAGCACTCTCTATTCCTTTATTTCATGTGTACAATATAAAAAATAACACATTTGTTTTCCTACAGGAAGATAAAAGAAAGAAAATACCAAAAGAACAAATACTAAATGAGCAGGTATTTTTTTTTATATGATACTCCAGGGATAAGAAATAGATCTAAGGATGTTTGTCACAGTTCAACAGTGTGAATAACTACTTCACATTTACCAGGGAAAGTAAACGGTCTAGTCTAGCAAGAAGGTTTTTGAGGCCAAAACCCTCAGTCTTTTTTTTTTTTTTTAATGGCTGTTTTTTCTGTATCTAGCTTTCTCTATCTAGCATTATGCAATCACACACCCAAACCAAAATTCTCATTCCCACAAGACAGGGCAAAGGAAACATTACAGAGCAGGAAAGACTTCCCCCTCTTAAGCCACTTTATCGGTCCCTATTCTTGTAGTGCCACTGGGCTACATAGGAAACAAGATCTCCTTTGCAGTCGAAGAGGGACTGGCAGTGACCTAACAAGAAATCAGGACCATTATTTTGCTACAGTGATACAAGAGCCGCTTAGCCATGGGCAGTCTGAAAGCAATTGGTGAGCTCTGGACTAACAGCAAGACTGCTCTTCTACCCTCAAGTGCCTGATGTAAGGTGCTCAGAGTAGCAGCCTTTCTAAGCAGGTATAAAGTCTACCTGAACTGATTAGAGGCAGAGTAGATAGGAGAAAAGAGATGCATTTGATCTCAGACCAGTCAGATGTTTGATATACAGTTAAAACAAAACAAAACCAGCCATCAGATCCAGATCAAATTTTCAAAGTTGTGGATTATCCGTGTTGATACACATCTTATACAATTTCTTTTTTCCTTATTATTCTTAACCACCATGAGATGGAGAAACCATCATCAGCTTTGAAAACTTAATTCTGACCTTTCCCAAAGTTTGGGTATGAGATATCCAGAAAGCTTGGTCTGAGCAAAGAGATTACAGAAAACCATGAAAATATGTGCATATTTACAGAGATATCACTTGTACTTTTCACTCTGCCCAGGTTTAAAAGCCTTATACAATGCTATAGCATCAGCACTCTTTCACACTACACTGCCTAAATTCAGTAAGGAGATGGACTTCACTTCCAAAGCAACTTAGTCTCCAAGTAAGTATATAGCATGCCATTTCCAAAATCACCTTTTTATTGATGCTGAAGTTATTTTTGGCAGGGGAAGGAAAGTTTTTCCTTCCCTCCCCCTTTTTTTCCAATCACACAAGATTACGGTATGTCTGTACGGTAATCTAATGCCCTGTGGGCAATTCTGTACCTTACCCAGACGTTTTTGAGTAATATTAAGATGAAAGCCTCCACATTTGTATCTTTTAGAGGAAAAAAACACCCAATCCCCCTCCAAAACGCCCCCCCAAAAAAACCCAAACAAACAAAACCAAACAAACAAACAAAAAAACACCCCCAAACAACAAACAAACCAAAAAAAACAAACAACCACCAACCACCACCACCTCTGGCAAAAGGTTGCTAAAGGCGATTATTTAATAAGTGGGGATAATGGGATCTAATAAGGGGGATAGGCTACAAACTTTTTAAAAAATATTGTTTTTCCTCTCGCTTGTGAACCATCAAACAGACCACACCGTGACACGGAAACATCCACAAAGGGCTGGAAAGGGGGTGAAATACCTCACGGAGAGAAGTGGCGGTACCTGCCCCAAACCGCATCTGGGCATCCCGCACCAATCTTCTGCGTGTCCCGCGATCCCGGGCTCACGCCGTTATCCAGCGCCAGCCCAGCAGGAGAGGCGGGGAAGTGAGCCCTTTTTTCCCCCTCCACCAACACACCCCAGCACTCGGGGTCCCCTTTTCGCTGCCCCCTCGCTTCCCGCGGGCACCCTGCCCGGGGACAGCGCAGGGAAAAGGGATGCCCGGCCGCCTCCCGCGCACAGGGCTTGCCTTGAGAGGAGCCCCGAGCCTTCCGCCACCCGCCTCCTGGCCGGGCTGCGGCCCCTGCCAAGCCCCCGAGCCCCCCACCGAGGACGCCCGCCCGGCAGGGGCAGCGGCTCACCTTGTACTTCATGGCTGCGGCGCGCTCCACCATTCCAGCGGCAGCTACTCCCGGTCCCGCCGCATCCCCGCGGGCTGTGCCCGGCCCGGCCCCCGCCGCGCCGCCAGCCTGCCCCGCTCATTTGCATAGCGCCCTCCGCATTGGCCGCCGCACGGCGTGGCGGCCCCGCCCCCGGCCCCGCCCCCGGCCCCGCCCCCGGCCCCGCCCCGCCGCTGGGGAGAGCGCGGGGACCGGGGTTCGGGACCGGGGTTCGGGGCCGGGGTTCGGGGCCGGGGTTCGGGACCGGGGTTCGGGACCGGGGTTCGGGGCCGGGGTTCGGGGCCGGGGTTCGGGACCGGGGTTCGGGGC
>JAWWES010000081.1:63612146-63727420 GCA_035583135.1 Lophotriccus pileatus | reverse complement strand
CGGGGTTCGGGACCGGGGTTCGGGGCCGGGGTTCGGGACCGGGGTTCGGGGCCGGGGTTCGGGACCGGGGTTCGGGACCGCGCCTGGCGGGTCCGGCCGCTGCACAGCTCCGGTGTCCAGAGAGAGGCAGCGCGCTGGGAGGGCCCTGCTCCCCGGGACCGCCGTCCGTGCCTTTCCAAAGATGCGTTGCTTTTTTTCCCGGAGGAAAAGGACCTGTGGGTGCTGGTCGGCAGCCCGGCGGAGCGTGAGCCAGGCGGACCGTGTGTCCAGGTGGCCAAGAAGGCCAATGGCATCCTGGGCTATATCAGCAATAGCGTGGCCAGCAGGATTGGGAAAGTGATGTTGCCCCTGTATTGGACACTGGTGAGGCCACACCTCAAATCCTGTGCCCAGCTCTGGGCCCTTCACTACAACAAAGACATTGAGGTGCTGTAGCGGGTCCAGAGAAGGGCAATGGAGCTGGTGAAGGGTCTGGAGCACAAGTCTGATGAGGAGCAGCTGAGGCTTAGTGGGAGCTTTATCACTCTCTACAACTACTTGAATGGAGGTTGTAGCCAGGTGGGGGGTGGTCTTTTCTCCCAGAAGGAGAATGGCCTCAAGTTGTGCCAGGGAAGATTTAGACTGGGTATTAGGAAGAATTTCTTCATAGAGAAGGTGGGTAAGCATTGGGCTGCCCAGAGAGGTGGTGGAGTTACCAAGCCTGGAGGTGTTTAAGAAGGGACTGGACATGCCATGCAGTGCCATGGTCTAGTTGACATGGTGGTATTCAGTCAAATGTTGGACTCAGTGATCTCAGAGGTCTTTTCCAATCTAAATGATTCTGCAGTGGTGTAAACCTTTTCCATCCATCCCTTCCTGAGCCACCTTTGTCATGTGCAGCTTTTGGAGGGCCTGAACACTGCTCCATTCCTGTCTTTGCAATTATATTTGTTCTCGTTTGTCCCCAGCAGATGATCTTTTTAACTACTACTGCTAAATCAGAATGCCAAGTGTTCGCTTTGCCTGGCTGCTATTTAAACACTGATTAGACACCAGAGGCCAAGAATGCTTTAATGGTCTAGAGATGTCCATTACGAAGAGTGACCATGGTAAATACGGATTATTTGGGCGAGAGTAATAATTAACTCTGGTATCTTGGGGGCAGGAAAGAGCAGGGAAAATAAAATGTGTCATGATCCTCCATGGTTTTTAAGTTAGATCCCTTAATCAGGCATGATTAATATGGTGCACATAATAGGAACCTTTGTGTATGGGACATACTCCAGCTTGTTTAGATGAACAGGAAAAAATTCTCTCCTTTTTGCCTGAGCTGGATCTTACCCAACTTTTCTGGGTCACAGATGGACTCAAGGCTATTTCTGGTAGCCTAAGGAAAAATAGCAAAGAATAATCTTGTACTACCAGATTACAAACATAACTACATTCCATAGTACATCATTATCCTTAAATTCTCATGTGACTAATCCTCTAGAGAGGGATCTTGTTGCTAAAATGGCTTTTTGACTGATAAAGAATGTCATATTTTTACGTGCAATCTCCTCCATTCTCTAATTACAGCATAAAATATGTGGCTGTACTGTACAAATTTACTAAATGAATGCAAAAATACTTTTTGTCATATTCTTGACTGCACATGCCCTAATAGCTCACTGGTGTGAGCCCCTGTCAGAACAAAAGATCTCTCAGTAATTAGTGAGAAGAGTGAGCTCCTGCTTTCTGCAGTGCAGAGCGTGCCACTGTGGATGGGTTCCAGATGCAGTGCTGTAGCTTCACCAGCTCTGACCCCCCATAGGGGTTTTTCCCTGGGTCTTTCTTTCAGTTTTTGTTGTTGCTATTGATTCTTCTGATCTTCCAAGAAGATATGTGAAACAGATAATATTTTGTATTCACTGGGTTTAGGACAGTGTTGTTTTAAGTGCAGCTTCAAAATAAATTTGGGTAGTTTCAAGAGAAATAAAACCCATTTGTAAGCTGTGTCCGTGGACACTTTAGTTAAGAAGAGAATGCTTCCAGTGATTATGTATTACCAGCTTACTCTTAGAAGAATGCAAATCTCTTTGGAGTATTTCTTAACTGAAGAGTTAAGAACCAAAGAACCTTTGATTTTCTTTCTGAATGTTTTTGCCCTTCATACTGCAAAAAGAAAATTTCTGCTAAGTACAGAGGATGCAATGGCTAAGGTGTTAGCATCTAAATCCAATTCCTTGAATTAACTCTGTATAATCTCCTTCTGTGGCACCACTGCCATGAAGATAAATGCGTTAAAGACTGTAAAATCACATCAATAAGAACCGGATAAGTACTGAAGAGAAAAATAAGAAAAGTAGCATCATATTTCTGACTTCACTTATATTTAAATGTAGTGTGCATCTGGTTTCCAGTCATCCCACCAATAGTGATGCTTTTCCTGTAATTGGCATTTTTTCATAACACTTTACAATCACATTATGAAACCTAAGCACATTCAAGAAGCTGTGCCTTCTGCTTTTGTTTTAGCTTGCATTGCTTTTAATGTGTGTAAAAAGTCCCTGACTGATGTTAATATGAGGTAACAGATGTGTTAATATGAAATTCTAGGTGGGTTGTTGCCTTGCATATATTGTTTTGCCTTTATCGCTCTCCATAACTCATATTAAAAACTTTTACTTAGATGCCACTGGAATGACACTTTGGACACAAACCCACAAAAGTCTACTAGTGTTCACAGCTGTACTTTACAGCACCGAAGAAGCAGGTGCGAGAGCTGGTATTTTATAGGGAGGAAAAGGGATTGCCATCGCACACCACCTCCGCAGTGCAATCCGACTGCTCATTTTATTCATGCACCCTCCTTCTCCCTCTCTCACCTACTCTGTTTACTTTGAGGGGGTTTTTAATTTCCCCAAGGGTTATGATCCTGCTTAGTGCAACACTTCTAGCGGAGCTAGCAGCGTGGTGGAGCTCTGTGGTCTATCAAAAATATCAGGAATTAGATATACCTTGAAAGAGAGATTTGTAAATGTGATCCCCTAACCTTGACGCATTACTGTCAGAAGTCAGGATTGCGGCAGGCACATTTGTGGTTAGTGCAAGCACTCTGCTGCTTTTGATGACCTTGTTGATGTCCATGCTTTTAGTACGTAATATTATATTTCAGGCATAGTATAGGAAAGTTTTGAGTTAGTTGCATAGGACAATCAGCTCAGTTATATAATGGAACTTGCTGATGAGAAAGCCGAAACCTGGCATTACTGATGTCTTTGTTTTAGAGGCAACTTGAGCTATATTGCCAGGATTTATAACTGCAGGGTCCTATTGAAGTTCTCAGGAGGATAATTCATGTAATGTGTCTTTTTGCTTCACGGCGCAGCAATGGTTTGATTCACGGCCTCCTATTTTATTCTGCTGCAATTCTAGCAGAGTAGCAAATGGGTTCTGTGACTTTGTCTTTTGCCTCTAGCAATGACTTTTGTTTGTTTCTTTGCTTTTGCTGAGGGCATTTAATATTATCCTCTGCTTATTTGGGCAACCTACTGCTTGTGTCCTTCTCTCATACGCCATTCCTGCTAAGCTTATCTCTCTCTTTATTTCTCAGCACACTGCTGCTCTGTCTTCCTGGTGCCCTCCCGTTTGCCGGCTGGGGTTCTGGGGTATTTGGGGGATGGCAGCAGGAGAAATGATAGGGCAGCCACAGGGGCTGCTTGTCATCTAGGCTCTGTGGCTGGTCTGCCACAACCCTTGGTGTACAACACGAAATGGAGCTGTCAGCAGGCTGGGAAGGGAATACCCATTGAAGCAAATCAGCCAGCTATCACCTTGTGACAATTGATAGGAGAACACGAGACAGATATCCTGCTCTGAAAGGTTACTCAAACAAAAATCCCTTGTTCCTGTTTCCCCACTGACACAACCTGAGAAAAGAGAGACACAGCAGAGTGTCTCCCTCACAGCTGAGAGAGTCTTTTCAGGAAGAGTCTGTGAGCTCTGTGTTTGGGAAACATTGAGCTGTCTTTTTTTTCCTCCTTCACAAAGCCCTAACTATCTCTTGGATAATGTTGTGTGGCATCTGCATCGCCTCTTGCTGTGATACTTGGCCAGGGGTTTGGAATTAAAATTAATTTAGTTATAGTGCCACTGCACTTTATGAGAAAAGGAGTCATGATAATTAGCCTCATGTCCTGCCACCTCTATAACGCTACCCAGACTGCTTCAGCGGGTATGCAGGGGATGGAATTTCTTTGGTACTGAATAGTTTTATACACACTCATAGTGGTGGAATTTGCTTACTTGGACAAATCTGTTAAAAAAGATGAAACGCTGCTGTTTCTTGAGAAGAACGTCAACAAAAGTTCACCACTGACGTGGACAGGATTCAGTGTCTTGTCTGCTCCCTCTCCCACCTCACTAGGAGATAATGCAAAAAAGGTTTCATTCTCACCCAAAGAAGGGAATATTTTGCATTTTAGCAAACCAAAACAAAGTCTGGTCTGTTTTAGTTTGACCAGCGATGGAAATCTTTTCAAGCAAGCAGTCTATTCCATTTAACAGTAACGGAAGTTTGTCGTGACAGACAGAGGGGTGGGTAGAAATTGCTGTAGTGGTAAGGTTTAAATGCAAGGGTCAAATTGTGAGAATAAAAATTATGTAGAGAATTATCTTTTTAAATTTTACTGCCCTTTGCCATTTTACCTAAGATCCCTTTTAACCACAGAACTATCTCAATTGCCATGCTTTAGAATTCTACATTTCTTTGAGTATATACAAACTAATCTTACAGGCATCCCACGTTTTTTTCATTATAAAGCACAAAAGTAGTTCAGATGCTTGAGAAGGGCATTTTATGCAGTGTTTCACCAGGAATCACTCATTTAACTTTGTAAGTCAACCTTTGTAAGGCCCTGTTTAGTGACCCTCCTTCAGATAAAGCGAATAAATGCAGCTCCCTCTGTCCTCTCTGTTTTGCTTCAAATGCCAGCCAGAAAGAAACATACTGCTGTACTCCCACCCAAAAGGTTTTGAAAGTGAATCCAGCCTTTGTAAGCTTGAGAAATCATGGAAGGCTGTTGGAATTTAGATATTCTGGCACTGGCTGTCACTAAGCCACCCGCCTGATTCAGTTAATAAAACCTGAAAAGTTTATTCATTTGTTTTTTTTTTTTGTTGGTTTTTTTTTTTTTTTTTTTTTTTTTAAAGGGAGGAAAATAAATACCACTACAATTTTCAATTCTTAAGAGATGCAAGCAGGCACCTTCCCAGGGGAAAATGACCATGGGAAAGGAGAACAATGGAAATACTATTAAAACAGCATGAAGGACACTCTCACTCTGGTGAAAGGAAACGAGAGAATGTAAAATCGAAAAGAAGTAAATTTATCTCTGGTCCAGCGCTGAGCACTAACTGCAGATGAGGATGGGAAGTAATAGCTTTTTCAGGTCCATGCAGCACAGCAGCTCCCCAGCCATCTGGCTGGTGTGGAGCACATGGGTCAGGAAGACTTCATGTTCTCAGCAGTGTTGGGAGGAATTTGTGGAGGACAACAGCAATTGTGGCTGAGCTGCCACATGCCCTTTGCAAAGCTGAGGCAAAGTAAGAGCTCTGCACACCTTGGTATGTGCACTGGTGCAGATGACATTGGTGAGAGGAGAGAGGGCAGAAGCCCTTGGCTTCTAGATGGGTGCAGGGCTGTGGCAGACAGGATCTCCAGCGCTTGCCTGCCCACAAACGGGTGGTGTTGGGAGGGGAAGAGGAATGCGAGGTATGCAGGGAAGACTGGAGAGGGAAAAGAATGTCAGCATGGAGCACGCACTGGCCTATTCCTTCCAGAGATACTGTCAAAGGCTTATTCATTTCCCAAACAAACAAACCAGTCTAACAGTCGTGCTTGCAGACTGCATGCCTTTATTTTCCCCTCCAGCACTGAATCTTTTTAATAAATGGGTTAAAAAATACAGGCTTGCTTCCAGACGTGTGGCGTGCATGCCATTCAACCTACTGATGCCAAAAGAGGGGTTTTTTTTTTGTTTTTCATAAGAAAAACAGAAATAGCACAACTATGGAGACTGCAAAAGTCTTCTGTTCTCTCTGGTTCACAACTGTGCAGATGAAATATGATGAATGCGATATAGCAAGGTTGCTCAAGAGGAAATGTGTGTTTAGATATCACAGCTCATTTAAGATTAAAGGAATCCAGAATTGGAACCGGAATTGTCTCAGACGAGAAACTTGGGCACAAAGCTTAGGCATGTTAAGCTTTTGATGCAATTGTAAGAAGTCGTAGTGCTGGCATCCAAAACCGCAGATCTTTACCTGAACTTTCTACTTGAACTTTCCCCAGTTCGGGTGAAACTCCGGAGCTGAGATTTTATCCATGTGGATCGTCTTACAATACACCACCAGGTATTAAAATTGTTAAAATAGGAATGAATTAAGTAAGGTTTTTCTTTTCTTTTGTTTGTTTGGTTTGGTTTTGGGTTCGGTTGTGGGGACTTTTGTTTGTTTGGGTTTTGTTTTTTTTTGGTGGAGGCCAACCAGCACATCTCAGCACTATGATCCCAGTTTGGAAACACACCAGGCTCTTTTGAATGCCTGTGTCCTACAATACTAGGGGTTTCTTTTGTAGGAACAAAATCCTGACCCAAATAGCACATAACACACCTGCAAAGGAGTTTCTTCATGAAAGCAGGAGTGTGAGTGTGGACAATTAAGTAGGAAACAGTGGTCTGGAGTATAAAGGTTCACTTTCCTGTGACATCGTGCTTGTAGTCTAGAAAGGTAAGGTCTTCTAGACTAGAATCAGTAAATTTTTCTCAGTAGATGTGATTTCTCTTGCCTCTGCACATGCACACACAGAGTAATATGCAGCAATTCCCATCCCCAGAAGCTTTCTCTTGAACACAGCAGTGCACAGCTGTGCTCTTTCCAGTCTCTGTGCCCTGCTCCTGTCTACTTTTCCTACCTGCCTCTGCTTCTGCTCCTCCCGCTTTCCCAGTCCTGCAGTTGGCAAGGTGGAGAGCCCCAGTTCAAAGAACTCATTAGCTCTTTCATTTGAACTTGTGTGGAAGGAGATAGCACAAACATGTAGCTATAAAATGGTGTATAAAGAGGAGTATGCGTTGAAGCCCTTAGATTTAAAATACTGCGTCAAAATCCTTGAAGTCCCATGAACCCTCTGTGCAGATCATTTCTGTGTCTTAACTCCATCTCAGGGAGGGAGGATGGAAGAAAACTTTGTCTAAATACTCTCTCCTTCCCCTTGATTTGCAAAATGCACACTATTTAATTTGGAAAAACATCAAAAATGACCCTAAAATACAATGTCTCCTTACTGTAATTTGTCCATCAGTTTTGCACATCATCCAAGGAATTGTCCTGTGATTGGACTAGCCAGCTGTGCCCATTTTGCTTGCAAAGCTTGTTATGTTTGTTCGCTCTGTTTTTAGGAGCCTTTTGTTGCATATCTCCCACACTTCTTTTAGGAAAAGTAATTTGCTGTTGTTATACTTTATATCTTCATGTTTTCATTCTCCCCATCTCTCACCAGCAACTCTTTCAAACCAAAAGCATTTCACTCTGGTAAGGCCATCAGCTCAGTAGTTCTTCATCAGCCAGCAGCCATTTTTTTTTTTTCCAATGGGAGGAGAAGCAAAAATAAGAATTAAATTAAATGAAAATTTGGGACTTAAAAATAAAATTCATTCTAAAGGGGAAAGTTCTGTTTTGGCTTTACCATCAAGCTTCCCATGAAATTTCACCTTGGAGGTGTTTTGAAGCTTGAGGAATTTCAAGGAAATTTCCTTCTTTTGGAGGTGTTGGAAGGGAGGATATAAGGAAAACGATCATCTTTTCTCCCTTTTGTCTCAACCAGATTTGTGGAGGTCAGTTGATATCCATAACAACAGAGAACAGCATGTGAAATGTCTCACACTGTCGACTTATTTTTCTCTTCTTTGGGTGTTGGTGTTTAAGCTCTCATCTCATACTCAGTGAAAATTTGCATCTCCACAAAACTGCCAAAAATGGTCATCTTTGCTGCCATCTAAGTCTGTTTATGGTCTACTCTCCCCAATCATTCTTTAAAGGAAAATGACTGATTTCCAAACCCCTCCTCCTCTTCTGTTATTTTTAACAAGCATTTCAATCTGATGTCATTTAAAGAAAAGATCATTGCTTTACTGTGAGTTGCAGGACTCTTAGAAAAC
Organism: Lophotriccus pileatus; assembly: GCA_035583135.1. NCBI lineage: Eukaryota > Metazoa > Chordata > Aves > Passeriformes > Tyrannidae > Lophotriccus > Lophotriccus pileatus. The sequence continues at coordinate 63,719,243 of JAWWES010000081.1, read as the reverse complement.
AATACTAGAAGACAAGGAACGTGGGAACTCTGTTCCCTCTCTTTTCCATTGCTATAGTTCACAAACTCTGAATTCTTCCAGCAGTGGGGTAGCCAGGGATGGGGTGAAAAGGACAGAACATGTACCCACTGGCAAAGCTTTCCTCAACTTCACTGGGACCAGGATTTGACCCACACTCTGTAGCATCACAAGCCTTAAGTTAGGGACTTAACAGGTTCCTTGTAGTAGACCATGTCTGCTGAGAGAGGCAGCACTTGCAGATAATTTGACTCTCATGAGTAGCTACCACAGTAATTCTTCTGCTTGCTTCAGTCTGGACACTTACACTTGCACAGCTGATTGAAGCGTAAGTCTTCGGATCATATGAAAGGAAGTCTCTGCATAAGAGTTTGCTGACCTCTCTTTCAACACCTCTTCTTTGTCTGCCCTTTCCCTCACATCCCAGCTGACTCATGGTGTTCCCTTCTGAAGTCTGATGAGGGCTTGAGTCATAAGAATTGAGACAAGGACTTGACACCTCACATCCTCAGAGTTCAGCCCTGTCTGGGAGCTCTAAAGATTTGTCTCCACGTGTACTTACAGCATTTGAGGAGGGGCTTAGCTCATTTGTTGTGTCATGAAGTCGTGGAGTATATACATCCGGAAGCCATGAGTCAGGGTACTGGAGAGGCTCTCCTTTATCTTCAAAGTTTTGAGATAGAGTGTTTCGGCTCTGGCTCCCTAACCTTAAGTAGGCACTGTAAAAGGACCTTAGTCGTGCTTTCCAAAGTAAGTCACTGTAGCACCATAGTGAGCACAGCTCTGTGGTCCAGAGTCGCTCTTGCAGAAGTTGTTGCTCCCAGTGAAAGACCATGGTATGGCTGAGTGTTTGTCCAAAAAGAAGACCATGAAGGATGTATGTATGCATGCAGTCCCCTCTCCTTAGACGGGGGAACTCCTTAGAACATAAGCAGTGGTCTGGCATGACTGTCTAGTGGTGTAAACCCTGGCTAAGGCACGTGAAAGCCAAAGATGTGCTGAAAGAGCAGGTTCCAGGGATATACGTGTAGATAGCATCAAAAGGTTTGGACTAAAGCCAGTGGCATAGGCTCCTGTTCTTATGATTTCATTTTCCTTATTTCTCAGAGATGGATATTCTGGTGCAGAGATCAAAAATGGGATAGCATAAGGAATGCAAAGTCCCAGATGCTGACTCCTGACCTAAACACATGGGTGAGAGAAGTCTGTCAGACCAAGAGGCTTTTATAGGAGCTGGAACCACTGCGGGGAGGAATGGAGAGAGACTTTCCTTAAATTTGTGGGAAAAGGGAAGAAGGGCAAGAAAAGGAAGATGAATAGAGAAATAGACTATTATTAATCAAAATAATGAGAGTGAAATAGTCAGCAGGATGAGGGGTACAAAGCACCCCACACCTTATGTGGATCAGTACAGATTGTGGCCTTTTCTGTCTTTTGAGAAATCTGTTCCGCTCCTTACTTTGATAAATAACGAAAAACATGGTCCTTAAAGACTGAACCACATTCTGGTAGCAGCCAAGATAACTTTATGAAGACAGACAAACTTGTGTTAAATTAAAAAAAATATATATCACACTAGAAAGTTATGTAAGATTCTATTTTAAAATCATCTGGTCCTAATTTACTAAATTTACTACCTCAGAGCTAATGCCAAACTGCTACATTTGATTTATAGAAATACTTTAGCACATTTTTCCATCAGGCTATTGTAGAGTTTTTTGTTATAGTTAAAAATGCAGACTTCTTTAAAGGAAAGGAACATTTTTTAAGAGCTTATTGATAGTTTCTCACAGGATGCCAGAAGACATGCAGATAGTAAACAATGCTGTATGCTTAGGAACATTCCACTCGATTTTCAACTCCTTAACCACCTTTTTTTCTCTTTGTAATTGGACAAAGTGATCCATCTGGTAAATGGATATTTGAAAATGTCCAGTTTGTGCCAAACCACTTTTCTTAAGCACAGACTACATTTTTTTCAGGCAAATATTTAAACAGCAGCCGTACTGTGATGCATTGCTAACCATTAAAAAACACACACACAAAACCCAGACAGCGGGCAGGGGGGGAGTCAGGGTGGAAGAAAGCTTAACAAATATTCCATTAAAAATCTATCTAAAAATATCATGCTAAACAAGCCTCCTTTTTCCCCTTTCTCTCCCTGACTAGTTTCCAAATGGGAAATGACTGCTAAGGAGTAGAACCTATGCTCAGTGTTCAGCAGAGTGACTGAACACGTGCTTAACTTTATGCATGCGCTGAAGTCCTTCCTTAGTCGTTTGTGTGTCTGTGCTTCACTGAACTGGGTCCTTGATAACTCTTTGTCTGCTCGTGCAACAAAATTGTGTTCAGAGGAGTTAGTTTTCAATCTTTTTGAGAAGTCATTGGGCCTTTTTTTTCTCCTGCATCCAACTTATCCACAAAGTTTGAACCATGTGCAGCAAGTTCTCAGATTTATGGATATTGGATAGGGCTCTGGTTCAGACCCTTCTCCAGTTTTTATTCATCTCAGTGTACTGATCTTTGGAATCCAGAAGTGCCAAAATGCCCAAGCAGAGGGAATTTTTCCAGTATTTCCAGCTTGAGCAGAAACAGGTGGTATGAGACATCCCCTCCTCTTCCGTGGTAAACTCAGATTAATTCAGATCTAATCTAGAAGTCATGCCAATGACTCTTTTTAAAAAGTTCCCATGCAGTTACCCAAAACTGGCATTGCCTGATTTAATTTTGATACCTCTGTTTCCTCATCTATCTCTACAATTGCTCTCTGTTGAGTCTGAGATTCAAAATCATGGTCTCCTGAAGTCACACAATCAACTAACCAACTTCAAGGACTTTAACTTAAGCCCTGTTTTGAGTCTATGAACTCTCTCCTATTTTCAAGATCAAATCTCTGAGTAATTTTGCAACTCCAGGGAGTGATATTTGTTGACTTGATGCATCAAGACATCGGACTCTTAATGCCAGCTTCAAAAAAAGCATCAATGATTTTAAAGTGTCTGGTCTCAGTAACAGTAAAAGAATGAGAGGGTAATCCTGGTCCTATCAAAGCTGACTTAAGTGTGGCTGTGACTCCACTGTGTCATCAGTTTAGTGTCAAGATAGAGAAGACTTTGTCAGCTATCACACTTTTACACTGCCAAGACACAATTCATGTCTATTTTGTATGCCTTGCCAATCTGCTGGTTTGTAACATCCCAAGATTTTAGGGCATTTCAGTTTTGTGAAATAGATTACTAAGCTGTTGTGGGGCTTGTAGTTGTTGCTATGGTTATTGGAGAAGACAGTCAGAAAAGGGCACTGTGTTTGTTGCCCAACATGAAAGGCTCCTGGCTGAGAAAATTTCCCTGCAGCTAATCAAGTACAAACTTACTGAATCTTCCCAAATGCTTCTGTGATACAGATGCATGAGAGCCTCTCATGAAGAAATGGACTGACATGAAAAGGAAGGAGGGTAAAAAGGTTGCAACAAGGAAAAGAAATGATTCAGCACTAGTTTTTGAGGGCTGGCATTTGTGTTTGCAGGTCAAAGTCAGTGTAAATTTGTAAATATTCTTCTGTGTTCTGCTCTGGAAAGGAGATAACACTGCAGGGCAAGCAAGAGCTTAAGTCTAAATTTTATTTGACACACCATGAAAATGAGACAATTGTGTGCTAGCTGGTTGAAGTCCAGAGATGTCACCTCACATTATTGTCATTTGTTGAGTGCTTGCCAACGTTTGTCAGTTTTCACAGCCCCACCAATATAGAAGAATATTTCTGGGGCTTCTCGGCAGACTGAGGAAGAGTGGAGCTTTGTTTTTCGAGAGCTAATCCCCTTAAACCACTTCCTCTTCCCATTGGAGCGAGGTTTTCTTTAATGCCTTTTTGTGTGTTTTGTTTTGTTTTAATGACCAGTGCTCTTGGGGCTGTTTCCAGGTTTCCCTGAAAGGTCAGGTCTGCTTTTTTCTTTGCTTGCCATTCATATGGTGAGTAGCAAGTGCTCCTCCTGCCCCCTTCCCTCAGGCTTTGAGGCTGCTCTGTTTCTGACCGCAGTTCTTGTCTTTGAGGATGATAGTAGATATTTCATCATTTCGGTCTTTAGAAAAATGAAATATTTCCTTAAAAACTTGTGAATTTGTGACACTTTTTGCTATTTGTCTCTACTGCACGCAAATATCTGGAGAAGTAAAAAGTGCATCTGCATATTTCAGCCTTTTCTTTGCATGGTGATGCAATGAAAGGCATATGATGTAGAGAGGAATTTTTCCACCTTAAACTCTGGACAGCATTCAGCTGTGCTTTAATGTCTGTCTTTGTTGTTTTCTCTTGCAGGGTTTGTTCTGCATTTCAGAAAATGAAAACAAACATGTGTGTGGCCTGTTTATATAGTCATGGTTATAGATTTCAGAGTTTGTGTGAGCAGGTGTCCCCAGATAATCTACAATATATCAGGCATGCCATTTTTAAAAATGTATATGATATAATCACTTAATTAAACTGCCCATACATCCTAAAAACTGTGCTTGTCTCTGATTGGTTTGAGATCTTGGTGGTGTTGAGAACCCAGAAGCTGCTCTGAAGCTGCTTAGTTTTATGAGTGATTACTGTCTCTTGACACCAGTTGATAAAACTTGTGTTAAAGTAGCTGGCAGTTGCATTCATATTTGTAGGGTAATAATTCTAACTAACTACATATAGACAGGGCTGCGGTACCTTCACTGAATCTCCTCCACTATATCCTTGCCTGTGTTGTAGTGCTCCAAGTAGCACTAGCTGGATTTCTCTTGGTCCTTCCCCTCAAAAATCAAAGTGGTTTGTATGTTTGGTTCACTTAGGCAGGTGAATGTTGAGCGCTTAACTTTCAAAAGTAACTGTGGGTCCATCAGGGATGAGACTGGGTTGCCTGTGCATGAAATCTATAGACAGCAGTATTCCATTAGTCCAAATGCATTACACTCACCCTTGTATGGATGCCTGAGAACTGGGGGCCTGAGCCTTTTGAATCCAGCCCCTGAATGTTTATTGGGATCACGGCCAAGATATCCGAACACCCTGGCTCAGCAAAGCTGAGCTGGGATTTCAGACCTGCATCTCCCTGTCCTCCCTGTCTTCTGGCAAGAAACAGCCATGCAGAGGAGAAAACACATAAAATAATAATCATCACATCTTCAAAATATGTTTCAGCTGTTTCCAGGTAAAATTTTGGTCCAGGAATTCTCGGAGCAGGAAAGATTTGGTAGTCAGAGTAGTAGTAGTAGAAAAATCTGGGTCAGTTTCTGGTTCCTAAGGTTCAGCCAAATGAAAAATGTGAAACTGTCACAGCCTGCTTGCTTAGGCGACCATGACCTCTGCCACTTTGATCCTGTAAATACAAAGTGGCCTCTTCCCTGGTCCAGTGAGAAACAGAAGATGATTCATTGCAGTCAAGCATCTCAGGGCTCAAAGTAGCCAGTAAGTTTTTCCCAGGACTTCTGAAAACCCTGTTCATGTAATGGAATGCACACAGAAGGCAAAAATACCATAGAGGGAAACTACTCTTTCCAGTTTTCTGTTTCAACTAATTTATGCCATACGTAAAAGACCCTTAAATCCATTACTGACTGATTCACTAACTTACGCATCAATATCCTGCTCTGTGCACCACTAGTCTACCCACTGTCGCTGCAACGACAAAGTGGGTCTTTCTGGTTTTATAAAGTGAAGTCACGCCTCACACTGAGAGTTTCCAGGTCATACGCTTACATTCAGAAAGGATGTGGTTTTCCTGCTCTGTAGCTTGCAATACAAAGCTGCACCAAAATGGACTCAGAAAGCTTGCTGTGTCGTGCCAGCTGTGATCAATGCTTCACCACTATTCTTCACAAAGAGGTGAAATCCAGTGTTTTAGTCCTCTGAACTGCAGCTGGTCTACTGGGAAGGCTAGACTCGGGTTTAGATTGCACACTGGGAACCGTAGGACAATAACTAGAAGGACAGGAGGACAAATGGAAATATGCAGCACGATGATTCTTGCACAAATGCTCAGTACAACAGACCCTTACTTATTCTTTGCTTTGTTTTCTGCACAAATGGAAGGTGCCACCACAATAAATCTTGACTCTTTCATCCTCTGTGGCAGGTATCTAACTACACTGCACCCTGTCTTGACTCCATACTCCATACTCTATACAAGGAATCCTTATATGCCATCTTTTTGGTTGCCAAGTACCTACTAAATCCTGACCAGTGCTTAAGACTGATCCCTCTTGCTTTGGAGTCTGCACAGGGCTGCACTGTGCTTCCAGGAGCTACTTTCTGCAACCAGTTCTCATTCAGTTGCAAGAGGCCTAGCAGAGTTCCCAGGGGCGTGGAAGAAATGTAGGTGGGGACATCTGCTCCTTAAACCCAATGATAGGGAAAAACAAATGCAGTGGTTCTCCTGAAGCTTCTTCCAGAAGGGCTGGTTTCTAGGAACACAGGGCTAGTTCAGCAGGGACTAGCTGTGCTCCTGAAGAAGTTTTATTCATTTGGTCAACACAATCCTGCTAGATGTTGTAACACAGAAAAGGAGACTATCTTTCCTTTTTTTTGCCAGCAGGCAGTCATTGTTCATTGTCAGTGCAGTTATATTTTCAGGAAGGGATACGCTCTTTCCTGGGAGCTCAGCAGCTTTTGGGTGCTTGTACATGAAGACCAAAGGTTCTCTGTCCTCTTTCATGATAGATTTGCTAACAAATTGAGAAGAAAAATGCTTGTACATGAAGACCAAAGGTTCTCTGTCCTCTTTCATGATAGATTTGCTAACAAATTGAGAAGAAAAATGTTTGCCACATTAATGATATTCCTCCACTCACCTGTTAACAGTAGAGCCTCTTGTGCTAGGTGCTGAGGATAGCCCTGATGTAACCAGGAGATGTGCACAGCTGTGCAACTAAAACATCCACCAACATCCTGTGGGCATTTGCCAAACTCACTGCTGGTGACCAGAGGGCCAGTGCCTGCTCCTTGATAGATCTATGGCAGCACCACATTTGACACAACTGGAACTGCTGAGTGTACTCAGCACAAAGTTATTTACTGCTAGCACTGAAACCAAGTCTTCATCTTTCTTCTCCTTTAGAGAACAAAGGAGAAAAAAAAAAATCTTTATAATCTAAAATCCCACAAAACCATGGTTTGAAACTGCAAATCATGATTTCATTTCAAGGAAGACTTGATACTAAAATAACAAGACCAATTATATGTATTATAATTTAATAATCTTCCAGACCATCTCATTTATGTTAAAGTAGTTTCTCTTTTTCTCAAAAGAAAATATATGGAGCATAATCATCATACGTAGGTTGGGCTCTTTTTACCGTAAATATGTTTTGAGTGTGAAACATGGGCTTCAAAGCCATTTACTTTTGGTCTTGATTAAATCTGGAATCTAATGAATTGTACAATGATGTCAAAATGGTTTCTGGCCTAAGCATCTCATCATTCTCCTGGTATGGCTGGAGACCACATGGGGTGACTTAAGAGACAATAGTTGCTAGTGGATCTCATATAGAAGATGTTACTGCAAAATTTCATACTGAGAAAAACCTCCAGTCTGAGTCAAGGTAGACGTGGTAGTATGGAGAGTGCGAAAGCAAAGGGCTGGCTCAGGGAATGCTTGCATTAACCCAAAGGAACTAAATACATTCTCCAGCTCTTTTTTTGTTTGTTTGTGTTGGTTTTTTGTTTTGTTTTGTTTTGTTTTGTTTTGTTTTGTTAAACACAGCCTTGGATCTGCTGAATCATTCATAACTTTCAAAAACAGAGAGTTCCTAAAATCTTGCATTAGTTGAATTTTCGCAGTGGATATTACAGGTCTACCCATGGCAGCATGCAATATTTATATCTAATCTGATATTTACGGCCCTGTTCTGCGATTGTACAGCTTCTTCCTGAAACCCTGAAAGAGCTTCAAGGGGGCTCCCACTCATGGGTGGATCTTGTGGTTATTGAGCCAGGCCCCCAGTTTAACAGCGAGGCTTTTGATGTGCTAATGTGTAAGCATGTCTCTTCTCTGTAATATAATTCTCTAAATTAATAGAACACTAAACACAGGTGAAAATGGCCCTGAACCCTTCTACCAAACCAGCAGTATTGTTCCATATTTGCGCTCTAGTAAGTATTTCTGATAATGTGAAGCCTGCCCGACTCTATGTACATTTAGCTGCACTTTGTTCTGCTAATAGTGTAATTTATTTCAAACAGAACAAAGGTTGCCAGGGGAACTAGATGCTCTTCCCTTTGAAGAGCACTCTCAGATTCTGCTCCCAGGTCATTCTTGTCTCTGAATATTTTCTGAATACTTACATTTCAAATTGTTCCCACCAGCCTGGCATGCAAATATCTCAATGGTGATGGCTGCAGCTGCTCTTGTTGAAGTTTTATAGAAGTCCACAGGCCAGATTATTAAAAATATCACTAGAGGAGATTACTACTTCATTTGTGAAGCATCGTAACTAATTTCAATTATGGTACTCATTGACTGAGTTGTTGTCAGCCAGAATAATAAAATATTGGGTTCTGTACCTTCTAAAAAAGATAACTGCTTTCAGTGCTTCCTAGCTGATAATGAATATTAAAATGCCTTCATGTGTGCAAATTATATCCACATGTAAAGATACACATTTTACACTGTAACCAGTTTACAACTAATATGGTAAAAGATTTCTCTGGTTTTTAAATACCATACATGCACCTCAACACAGTCAGTAAGTACTGCCTACGTGCTTCATTCAAAGCACTGGCATCGCCTTTCTTTACTCATGTTAGGCAATATTCATCTTAAGTTGTCTAGTTTCTTTCGTAAGTGCAACTGAGAAGTAAATATTCTGGTTGAGAAATGAAGTAACAAACTCTGGCCCAAGCACCTGTGTTGATTAATGTAGCATGTAATTTTGCAGCAAGCACCTCAAAGAAAAAGGAATGTGAAATCAATTTGACACATTTTTTTCCCTATTTTATGCCATATTACATTGGGAGATCTTATTGCTCTCTACAACTACCTGAAAAGAGGTTATAGCCAGGTGGGGTTCAGCCTCTTCTCCCAGGCAACCAACAGTAGGACAAGAGAGCGAAGTCTTAAGCTCTGCCAGGGGAGGTTAGATATTAGGAAGAAATTCTTTACAGAGAGAGTGATTGGGCATTGGAGTGGGCTGCTCAGGGAGTCACCGTCCCTAGAGGTATGTAAGAAGAGACTGGATGTGGCACTTAGTGCCATGGTCTAGTAGACAGGGTTGTGTTGGGACAAAGGTTAGACTCGATGATCTCAGAGGTCTTTTCCAACCTGGTTGATTCAGTGATTCTGTGATTATTGAAAGGTTGAGTTGAAGAGTTGGAGATTCCAACTTAAATGGTACCCTTCTGAGTTAGGAAAAGGAAATGGTGGATTTTTTTTTTTTTTCTTTCCAAAGAGCAGCCTATAGAATTTGGTATCAAGTGCAGATTGAAGAAGGACTGTAAAAATTTCAGGCTTGTCCCTTGGCTTAGTGCAAGTCATCCTAATTCCACTGATTTGAATGAATCGACACACATCTTCACCAACCAAGGACCTGACCTTTTGAAATGGCTGTGTGAAATGACCTCTGCTTTCACAGCATTCATGGCTGAATATCCATTGGTTTGCACTGAATTAAGGTCCAGTGCCTTTCTACTAGATTGCAAGAGATACCACCTCTAGTGCACGCTGCTCCCCACCTTTCAATTACTTCTACTTAGGGAATCAAGAAAAAACTTCTTTCTTTTCCCTTCTACTTTTGTTTCGATCTTTGACTTCTGTAGTTGTTGCTAGTCCTCTGCAAAAGGACAAGAATCAGATCAATCAGAAATACACGGGGTTCTGGTTGGAAGCTGTCTCTATTTCTTGATGGGATGGGCTTCTGGCTGTCTACTGAGAGAAAAATTGTCCCCCTTAATCCCTTTCCCCCCTTTTCAAAAGCTGCATCTATGAATCTTTCCATCATTGTAGTTCAGCATTTAAAGAAACAGTAAATGGATGTGGAGAAATTTAACCTGGTCCCCTTCTGGGTGACTGAACAAAGGAAGATATGGAAATGTCAATATTGTCACCATTTTCTTTCTGTACGTTTTCTTAAAAGCTGGGGCCTTGTTTGCTGAAAGTCATTGTCTCCTACCTTCTTGGGTTCCTTCAAAATGTAATTTAGAATTGTAATTCACCTAGCAAAAAAATAGTATTAAGGAGCTTAGGAATTTCCCCTTGCCTCTGCAGGTGTTTTTAGAATGGGTAGCCTTCATTTATCTTGTAATATGAACCACTCACATCCAACTGCTCATAGTTTTGTATCTATGTTCTGTTATAAATGGCTGCTGGTTTAGGACACAAAACTGTTTATTCTTGCTTATCTTAAAACATTTTTTCTATGAACTAAATTAACTTTATAGAAATTATTTTCTACGTCACTATTGAAGGAAGACTTTAAGACAAAGGAGAAAGATATTCCTTCTGTTCTGTGCTATATTTATGAATATTGCATTTCCTACTAATGTTGTCCTCTTATACTGAAAGTGCAGGTGGATGAGAACATAGCTAGTGACTGTAGTGTATCAGAATTTTGGTATATGAAATCAAATGAACATTGTGTCCTGACAACAGTGACACATTGTCAAATAAATTCTGTGTATTCAGAACAATCTGTATACTACAGGTAACAATCCTGAGGCAGATTAAAAAAAAGTGCCATGTTTTTTACATGGCATTGTTAAAGTTTTGCTGGCAGAGATTTTAAAATAAGCCAAATGACCTTTATTTTAATGTAATTATTTAGTTTCTGGGGAGAGAAACAACACACTTGTATTTTGGGGTATTTCTACCTGTTTTCTCTCCTATTTCTCTCGTGTACAAAAGGAGGGTGAAACTTAGGGGTTTCTGTTCTGAGGAAGCACCTTATTTGCAGTTGTGAAAACAGTACAGATGTGTGAAAGTGCTTTATTCCCTTTGCCTTCTAAGATGATAAAAATATTTCTGTGCACATTTAAATGACAGAGCATAAAACCTCTATAGTAACTGGAAGTGTTCTCTTTTTTCTTTTTTAACACATAAAGAAATGTAAGCTCTTGATCTACTTCTCCCTCCTGCAGGAAGCACTTGGACTGCTGGCACCTCTGATTCCTCTAGTCCAGTATTCTTATGAGCATCCATCATTGTAAACAGCATCCACTAGAAGACTAAAACTTTGTGATTATTACTCATCATAGTTTTGCTTACAACTGAAGTAGTTCATTAATTCACATGAACAAAACAAGATTAAGGCTCTGTTCCATTACCTAGCAGAGCAGGTCTTGCTCTCTCAGGTAGTGCTGTGAAGGAAGCTGTTGTGAACAAGACCTAAAATCCAGGCTGCCATAAAGGAGGTAGCTAGAAGCATTTTCAGGGCACTGTAGTTTCTGGAATTCATCCATAGAAATGCAATAAAGTATTTTTAAATACATATGAATCTTCCAAATCTTTAGAAATTGGAGCAGCTTGCTTTGAGAGTACCCATAAATTAAATATCTCCCAGACCTGCAAACCACATCTGTTGCCAGAGCCTAATCCTAAATACCAAAAATGCAGAAAAAGCTGGCTCATAAAATGTGCAGGGATGCTCTTAGGTGCAGACTGATCATCTCCTTTTGCAAAGTCCCTGACAAATCCCCAACATTTTCAGTATGCAAAATCAACTTGCAGTTGCGTAACTGCTACAAAGAGGATTTGTGCATTGCAAAGAGATGGTTTTCTTGGTGGTATTGGTTTATCTACATCAAGGGCTTCACAGGCAATTTGGAATTTCTTCTCACTGGCTGAGGCTCTGAATGAGCTACCAGCCTTGCCTCCCTGGTAGTCAAGAGCTGTGAGTTTCTTAGGCTCAGATAAATCGTCATCCACACACATGGTGAAGTTTCTAAGAAATGTATATATGTCCATCCCTTAAGCTTTCATTTCCTTAGGAAAGCAGGCACACACACAGCTCACCCGCACAGGTGCACACACATGCAGATGGGCATTTTGTAGATCGATTTAAGAATTGGTTTGACAAGTCTAATAAACTGTACTGGTCCCTGGGGTGCTGTTTTGTCCTGTGGCACACTTACATAGGCTGCACTGGTAACTGACTTTCGGAACTGAACGTGTGTGGTTGGTGTAATACTTTCAACATGTGTATTACTGCAAATCTCTACTTCTTTACATGGTAACCAGACTTGTGGGTTTGGGAGTACTTTTGCATAACTTCTATTCATGGAGCTGAAAATCTCTCCTCTTTCTGCATAATCAAGTTCTGACCATTAAAATGAGAACCCAACAAAGAAGGTCAGCTTTTAATAGTCATCCAATGTATGAAATGTCCTAATGTTGTTTCCTATTCCCTCCCTAGACAACCATGATAATTTTTAGGTACTTTTTGTCTGTCAGTTAACTCGTGTTCATCATATAGTTTGTGTCAGTATTCAGGTATTTTGAAAGTTGATTTCTTGATTGCTTTTGTGTCATTTACTCTATGTAAGGAAATGAGGGTCAGACTTTTCCACTTGTTTCTCAAGAATAAGCTAATTTTTCTGTTGCTGCCAGACTGTTTATCCTGTGCTGAGGTAGGACCAAGTTAGACTGTTCAGCTAATGTTTAGTTCCTCTGATCCTTCCAGCAAGTGAAATGTGCAATTCCTCAAGTATTCAGTAGGATAACATTATGAAATCATGTATTATTTTTTTACCAGCCAGCAGATAAAATGACAGCTCTCCTTGTGCTCTGGAAGTCATTGTGGTGGCCTCTTTTACAAGTTTTGTCAGCTTAAGTAAAACAAATACCCTACTCATTTGCCTGAGGTCACAAAATAACAACCAGGCATTTAGTGTTGTTATAGGGAGCCATAATTATTATCAATTACCAAGTATGCAAACGTATTTTGTTTACTCAATGGATTTAGTCCTATTTTCATTCCAGTCTAATTAGAAAGCTACACGGTAATCTCCAGCCTCAGGCTTTTCCTACCCATCCTTGACTTATCCCTTCAAAACAAACAAAGAGCTGCCACATCCACAGCAAAGCTCCAAAAGGAGGCCCCATACACAGTGACACAGCATTAAGAGATTACTTTTTTTTTGTTTTAAGCAATTCCCTTTTATTTTGCTTTGAAAAATTCTTTACTACTTGCTTCAATAGGAAGATTTAACTTTGAAATTTAATTTTAGTATTTCTATACAAAGTTAATATTTTCTTTCATACATAGTGGGAGAAGAAGAAAATTAACTTGAAGCAAAGATTCATTAATTGACTATATAACAAAAAATATAAATTCTTTGAGTATAAAGTACTGAAGAAGGTATCTGAATGAGTTTGTGGGCTCCATTTTCTTGTATGCCTTCCAGAGCATGTTAGATAAACATGTGTTGGGGTTAGCTCACAGATATCAGCCCCTGCTTCTGGGCAGAAAATGATAGCAGCTGATCTCATGAGGTCGCTTTCAGCCGTAGTTTTCTAAGATTAATTTCCAGTTATACAGGAGGCTGAGCTCTGTGAGTCACTGAACTTAATCCACTGCTTCTAGAAATCAGTGCCCACTGAAAGGTAAGAACAGACCCTCCATTTGAGAACTGTGCTGCTGTGGGAGGAGGTAGACCTGGAGATGAGAGGCCACTGGCAGAACCTCCCCAGGGTGGAAGCTGTGAGCAATGCTATTCACAGTGGGTCTTCCCCCTGGCCTCTGGTGGGGTATCAAGGCAAGGGTTCAAAGGCAGTCTGCGCACTCTTCCCTAGGAAAAACAAAGAACTGGCTGGTCCTAAGGTTTGGGTCTCTTTTTCCCTGCTGGGACTTGGTGGGTATCTCTGAATGTTTGTTGGAAAGCAGCTTGATGCTCAGCTTCTAGCTGACCATCCAGCTTGATGGATTACTGATCTTCCCATGTTATTCTGTGCCAGTTTAAGTGAGGGAGCAGAGCGGAGTAGATCCATGTAGCCAGAGCCTGGGAGGACCACTCCTGGATAACAAAGAAGCTAAGGCAGCCTCCTAGGAGCTTGTGAAACTGTGGTCAAGAACCAATTTGTTTCACATCAGACAAAGAAACATTTGAGCTCTCTCTTCTGGTGTCTGAGAAATAAGATGTAGACACTGACCCTCTTTATAAAAGAGCAGTATAGTCCTCATAGTGTCTTCTTGTGGCATGTGGTTGTTGTGAAAAAGACTGATGTAGGAACAGTTTTTAACACATATTAGGCACAAAAATCCTAATAAACAGTTTGGAGCTAAGTGAAAGAGAAAACACAGTTCAGTGTCTTCAGGCTGATGTTCTCAGCCTGCAAACCACAGACTTTATGCAGAACATGGCAATTAGGCACCAAAACCACCCCCACAAATCTCATCCCATCAAACTGTGGTGTGTTTATGTTTACAATTATGGTTATATTTATATTTTAGATGTAAACACAAACAAACCTCTTTGGAAAAAAAAAATCTCATTGCACAAACAACATTTCTGTCAGGAAGAAGGGGCCCCATACTATAGAGATGGTCACACCACCTGATGTGCAGCCAGGAGGTATTTGATACCACAGCAGTGATGCTTCTGTAAGATTTTGGGTAGTTTGGGGCAGATTAGATTTGGGGTAGTTTAGAAGTTTCAGTCTTCATTGAAGGGCAAATGGGCTGTCATATATATGTCCTCATGTTCATTGTTGTGTGCATGACAGCACATGTGTCTTAGTTGCAGGATGGATGTGTTTCATGGGAGAAGCCAGAGTGTCTCATGTCTACTGACAAGGTTTTGTAGCCAGACTCTGGCAAACAGTCAGACTCTGCCTCTCTCTATCACGTTAATATTTCCACTCAGGGTTATACAGTGGCTTTAGGACCTCAGGAAGACATGTTTGTGCAAATTACCAAGCAATTCAATGGTATGTGCATTCCAAGGGCTCATAACTCAGGCAGAAAAAAAAAAAAACAAACCCAAACTCAACAAATTGCTCAAAGGAACTTGTTTAGGGTAGCAATTTCCTCGCCATATTTTAACTCTCTGTCTCCAGCTATTCAGGCTGTCTAAAATAAATCACTGTCTTCTTTCTTCTTCTTTTTTTCCTGAACAATGGGTGAAGTGTGATGAATTTGTTTGTGCTCTTTTTTTTTGTTTTGTTTTGTTTTTAATTAATTTTCCTTCTCCCTAAATCCAACCAAAACCTTTGACTGTTTCTGTTGACAGCTCTGCTCTAAGACCTTAACATGCAAAAACTTTCAACCGGCTTAAAGTAGTATTTTAACCAGGAGAAGTCAAAATAGCTTAGCTGTTTTACCACCACTGGAATGTAACACAAGCCATGTAGACAAACCAGGCCTCACATATTAAAAAACATCAATAAGAAGTAAGATCCATTCTGCCTTTAGAAGCTACAGATTTCATCCTATGCTGGAAGGATGTTGAGTCCAGACTCCCGTTAGGTGGCCTCATCCCAGACAGTGGTGAGTCCATAGAAAATCATAACCAGTTGTGGGTTGTGTTTTATTTTTGCCAAAGCTGTATATATTTCCCTTTGAAGTACTGTTGGTGCGGAGCACGCTTTATTATGCATGGTGTTAACAGCAGTTCAAAATTTTAACTCATTTTTCATATTAAAATAAGTGTCCATGAGAGCTTCAGGCCAGTATTTTAGCTACAAGCTGCAACTCTTTTTATCTCAAATGAAATAAAGGCAGTGCTTGGGAGCAGAAGACCAAAAAGATGCTTCTAAGCTGAAAGGCAGGCAGAATAAGCTTGGCTTGTCACCAAGTTGCAGTGAATTTGACAAATGAAATTTCATTAGAAGTGCGGGGGCGGTTGTGAAACTGCCAGTAAATAACTGTCTCCCCAGAGTCTCACACTTTTTCCAGAGGCTGTTTTCTCTTTGGACAGTATTTTAAAAGCAAAAACCAGAGCTAAGCATCAGCATTAGAAGTTAGCAGATGGAAAAGGTCAAACATATTTCTTCCAGAAGCTACTGGAATTTATGCCATTGTTTTATCTTTTCTTCCGCCCTTGCGCTTTCCCTCAGAGTTGTTACCACTGATGGGTCCAAGCCAAGGCCGTGAATCTAGACAAACTCAGGAATGATTCCAGAGCTAAACTCTGTAGCTGACCGCTTTCTCTCCAGTGACCCAAAGCAAAACCCAAGCCTCATGCCTGTCACCCTGTACTCTGAAATGCTTGGAGCTGTTTCAGACCTGGATCTGAACTTCATGGCTGAAGACCTTCTCTAGTCATCATCTTTCAGTAATCCAAAATATAAATGCACATCATCATTCATCCCACCAAACCACATCTGTGCATGAAGCTACTTTTGCCCTCTCAGGGCATTACAAAACCATGAAGTATCTCTCTTGGCTGTTATCAAGCAAAGGAAAAGGGTTCTTTGTCTTATTTCTTGCTGCTTCTGTAAGGGAGGTTCTCTACCCTTTTGGGCTCAGGGATGTACGGCACTTCAATTTCCAAGCAGGAGCCTCTATCATGACAGTGTGTGTTTTCTGTAAGGATTAGCTGTTGAATTTATTCTTCTGTACCACCCCTTCACTGCTTCTCAGCCAGAATGTCAGCTGAGATGGCCCTGACAATGCAGCTTCGTTTGCTCTGAATCTGGGGCATGAGGTCCAGTGATTGCCCAAAATGTAGGAACACAGTTTTCCTGCATGGACTGTGTCACTTTTGAGTGACTGAGACTAGCTTGAGGGATCGCCTGAGCTGTTTCCACAGGAGGGTCCCCACTCAGTGACACAATCTATATCTCTTAAAAATGGTGCTCCGAAGGACACCCTACTTCTGAAACACATCTGTCTCTCTGTGTTGTTAGGTGCAACTTTGATCATGCTAGACACGTTCCATAAGTGAACTTGTTTCTTCCCTCCGTGCAAGGGGAGAGCTAGCTTTTCTTGGTAGCAGGTCAAACCAAGTGTATGAACCCCCCTGTTTCTGAAGTGCACAGCAGTGTCCTCAAATGGCCAAGAGATGGAAAAGGAAGCGTCCTCCAATTAATTTTCTAGTTTTCTTTTGAAAAACTTGACATCATGTGTTTTGGGAGAAATTATTACCTGCTGCTGTCAGAAGAGCAGAGCTGGCATTTCAGATCCTTAATTTGGTTGCTAGTTTAATTTTCTGGGAAACAAGTCCTGTGCATCACATGCTTCAGCTGATAAAATCAGCAGAACTTTACTACCTTCCCTCATCAGCCCATGTCACTGATGTAAATGGAAGTCATTACCATGACAGTTTATGGGAAGAGGATTTAGAGTATTGAGATAATAGAACACTAGTCTTGGCTTTTCCAAGTTTCTTAAGGCTATAAATGCTTGCAGAACTAATGTGAAGAGCATATTTCCAGTGCAGATGAAGCTGAAGGACTCAGTTTTTTGGTACGACTTCTGTTTTCTAGAATCTTAATTAGAACTTTTAAAAATCACTGATAACATAAATGTCATATCACTGCTTTTAACAGAGGTAATCCTACATGACTTTCCACAAATCCCTTTTAATTAGCCTCTTTCACAGGGTGTGCCATGCCAGCAGATGAATAATGCATTAATCTTACTGTATTTGCAGCTGATTCTTTATTCTTTCTTTACAGAGGGAGTTTTATTTTGAGGCCCCATGAAGTTACAGCTTGCAATCATCCACTGCAAAATCCATTGTCACCCTTAAAGAGTCCAGTAACGTTTTGTGGAGGACAGGGGGCATGATCTAAAATAAAAATGTTGCAGATGATATTGCACAGAACAACACATGCAATTGCATGCAACATACACAGTGCTGCCAGCAGTCCTGCTGCTTAAGACCAAAAACTCTCTGTCATGAAATCTGGATTTACAAGTTGATTGTAGAGCTATTGAACAAGCTAACAAATGCCATACCACTGTACGAGCTCACCCAGGAGGCAGTGCTAACACATCCGTGAATGATACTGAATGGTGTAGATTGTGAAAAGACTTTTTAGTCTTGAGAATTAAGAACTCATTTATGGTGCTTATTATTGAGGAATAATATAAAATTGGTCACATGAGAAAAAAATTTCCATTGTTGCACTTGATATTCACCATAGGTCTGGATAGAAGATAGCCACATGAAAGAAAACATGGGGGTATTTAGCCAATTAGATTTGCTAGAAAACATGCCCCACATAATTTGTACCCACTGTAAATTTGATCCAAGTTTGGGTCATGAGTCAGATGTTAGACTGAAATGTAACATAACATTAGGGAGGGTCAGCAGAATATTGAGCTTTTTGTTTAAAATATTACCATCTATGTTCTGTGTCAACTACATCAGCTGCTATATATGGCACTATGGAATGCCTTTTGCAACTAGTCTCAGTAACTCTGAAAACATTTTCCCTGAAACTTTCTGCTGGGAGGGGAAAGGTAAAGAAATAGGTAAATACACTTTTGCTGTCTCTGGGTGTTATGGAAGTATAGCTTTCCGGATGGTCATGGGGAGTGAGGATGGCAGGGTTCTGGGTAGCAATTGGTCGCATGGCCTTGGGGAGTCTGGAAGGACAATTGACAAAACTCTTTGTTCAAATTTATCTGTCCAAGTGGTAATCTGGGCACCAGCAGGTATTTGACAGCTTTATGGTAGGCATGGGTTAGAAGACACTGGAAGGGCTATAAATTTTCAGACCTGAGAGACAGGCTCCCCAGGGAAGTAGTCACAGCACCAAGCCTGACAGAGTTCAAGAAGCATTTGGACAATGCTCTCAGGCAGAGGGTGTGATTCTTGGAGTGTTCTGAGCAGGGCCAGGAATTGGACTCAATAATCCTTATGGGTCCCTTCCAATTCAGCATATTCTATCATTTGGTGATATTCTATATAACTGGTAGAGGTTAGGGAGAAGCTCCTCCTTTGGGGAAGCTGCTAAGTTATTTGTATCTTAGCAAGGCACCGGATTAGATTTACATGGATTAGATGGACAGGTACTTTTTTCAAATATGGTGTTTCCTATGTACTCCAGCTGTCAGGCTGGGTAGGGAAGCTCTGTCAGATGGTGAAAGCACACTGTGAAAGAGATGTGGCAGTGACTTCTTACAATAGCTCTGTAGATACTGTATAGTTATTGCTGAGAATCAGGTCCTACAAGACCCTGCCAGTGCTGTCATTTGCTCAAGTCCATGTAAACGGAGGGTATGCTGTACATTGCAGAATGGGAACCTGGGGCACCTGCCCTTTGAGTAGCAAAGGGGAAAAGTCAGGGAACAGGGAGATCTGATGCCAGAAAATCTGACCCAAGCTCCAGAGAAGATTCTCAACTGTGGTATTTTGCATTGTTTCCTGCCACATTCCAGGACACAGTAAAGATTTCTGAAGATATTTGCTTGATAGAACGCCCATTGCTTGTTTTAATTAGCTTGGTCTAATTTTTAATAGGCACCAGCTGAAATTTTTGAGTGGGATTTTGCATGCATTTCAGTGTTAATGCAGAAAGATGGTCCTGACAGAGTTGAAGCTTGCCTCTCAGTTATTGCAGGTGTAGTTCCATGAATCTGGTCTGGTACAGCATAGGGGGAGTGGCAAGACCCAGCCAAATTAAACTGTGTGAGTTGGCACTGTCTTTTGTGTTTCGCTTGAAAGACTTAAAACATATAAAAGCCATTTAGGTGCCTTTTTGCTCATCTCTGTTTAAAACTGCTGAGGCCTTCTGTTGAAAGCAAGTAAGTGCTGCCTGTAGTGGATAGCTTTTCTATTAAGAGAGAGTTAAAACACGTCAGCAATCTTTGACTGATAACAAACAAACCAAGCTCTACTCATGTTTCCTCACACAAAGCCTTTAAGACTTATTGACATGCCTGGAGTTGAAAAAAAAGCCAAAAAATGAGCTGTGATAATGGCTTGTAAACACAGAGTGTGGCTGCACCGTATAGTGTCTGCAGCTTAAGGGAACAGATCTGCCAACCTAGACCTGCCCCAAAATGCCAGGAAACAAATCACTGGTAATAAAACACAATGGCTATTCTCCATCTGCAATCAATTTGTGTTTAACTAATGATGTTAAGTGGAAAATAGCCACAGTCATCTCTTATTAGGTTCTTGAATAAACAATGGCTGTAGCTCAAGTGCTTCATTAACAGGGAGGGAAGCAGCCAGCACTACGTTTTCCAGGTGTCTGTAGCTGCTAGGGTTTGCAAAGCTGTGGGCAGGGAGGCAGGCAGGCAGGGCTCACGTTACTGCCGTCATCCTTTGTGTGATGAAGGGAAGTGTGCCTTTGTTTACTACTCGGCTGGATAAGTAGGTGTGCTTGTAACCACAAGGTAAGCTCTGCAACCCAGTGAGAAGACTAAAGCCTTCTGCTATTTACAAATGGCTTTGGGCTTAACCATGAAAAAAGCCCAGTGGGGTCTGGGAGAACTTCTGGGAGGAAATTACTGAGCTATGTTTATCTTTAGGCTCTCATACAGAAAGCCTGACACAAGCCACTTTATGTGTTTCCTATCTCCCCTTGACCAGGCTTGAGATGCCACTGCTGGTGGCATTGCAGTCCCCTCGAGCAGGCCAGCTGCATATGGCTAGGATGTTTTTCCAGGTTCAATAGCAGAGAGAGGTTCAAGATGTAATTTTGGGATCAGGGCAAAGGCAAAAGTTTTCTAAAGCTGACGTTGATGATATGACTTTGACTTGTCTTGCCAAAAGCCATGCACACATAACACCTCTCAACTTTTCTAGGTTTAAGGTTATTCACTCCTTAAGTTAGTTTTCTGTGCCATCTATAAATCACAGAACCTAGCTTTCTTAAAGTGGAAATTCTGTGCTATGTATGCACACAGGGCTTGGCTGTTCCCTTACATCAAAATGCCATGCCAAATAAATAATCATGAGCATATGGAAATTTCATGAGAGAAGGGAGAAAAAGAATAAAATTAAACAAGGCTACTTGAAAATATTCTGGGAAATGAACAGACATGGTGAGCAAAGACAGTATAATTTGTAGGCCGATGAGTGAATCTGTTCTTTAGTGGCATTCTAATGCTGCCAATAAGGAATGCATATATTCATGGGACTTAAGTAGATGCTAGAGACTCTTGCTTTAGTATTAAAGCAAATAAAGCTTTAAGGTGCTTTCAGTGAGCCACTTCACTTCTTGCCTGCTCTTTGTTAGTTTAAAGAGAAAAAACAACAACAATAAAAAAAAACCACAAAAAAACAAACAAAAAAAAACAACAAAAAAAAACAAACAAAAAACACACAAAAAACACACACAAAAAAAACAACAACAAAAAACAAAAACAAAAACAAAAAAACAAAGAAACAAAACAAAACAAAACAAAAAAACAGAAGAATTTCTAGAGAAAAATATTTATGTTCATTTGGAGCAACCCAAAGCCTTTAATTTGTTTTTGTTGTGAAAGGCAAATGTTTACCCTGAGTCTGAGCCCAGCCTGTAGGTATGATGGCTGGTCCCATCTCCCTGCATGCGCCGGCTCACGTGCGGGCAGCTCTCAGGGTGGCCCTCAGGGTGTCCTGCCTTGCTGCGCTCCACTGCACTGTTTGCATTGCTGAGTGTGTTGTAGAGCCCTCTTTCTTGTGAAAATCTGAGTTTTCCTGGCTTAGGTTACATTAGAGAAACTGTGAAAGGAAGGTGCTTTTTGTTCTGGTTTTCTCTCATGCTTTTCAGACCTAATGGCGTCAGCCAGTTCAAAATTGAGAAAAGCAAAAGGGGTTTCTCCCTGGTTTTCTGACTGTTTCTGACCATTAAAGCATTGGTTCCAAGCATTTAATGTTGGCCCTGATCTATTCCAGCCCTTTTATACGTATCTGAATTTAGTTAGCTACTTTGGATACCCCCATCTCCAATGGAATAGTAACGGTGCTCGTGCAATTGGGGTTTAGGTAAAATAGCCATCAAAAAAAATAGGCTATATATTAGTGCAAAGAGTGTTTACTTTGGTTGTTTCTTAGGTGAATCCTGGTGATCCCAGTGTGCACTGTGGTAACCTCACACAACAGTGAAACAAAACAACTAGACGCTGTCTTTAATTGTCCAAGGTAATATTAAAAATTTTTGTGAGGAATCACTGGAAGAGCTTAGCCCTTAAATACCAGTTTGCTCAACAGCTGATAACCATGTCATCTAGATCCCTGTTCTACCTTCTGCACTTATCCTTGATAACTCAGTGGTACTTTCTCCAATTGGTCAAGGATGTGTTAATCTATACTGTAAACTTCAGCTAAATCTCTGTATCTCTTAACTCTGCAGTTGGCTGGAGGTGGACATGTGCCTCACTTGCATTTTCTCATACTTGGAAAGGAGGGAGGACTAAGCTGGCTTTAAACCTGTACCTGGCTGCAGTCTAGGAGTTACTGGGTTGGATGCAGGCATAAAAGAGAGCAGACTTGGGTTTTTTTCCATGCTTTGTTTTGTCTGCCAGCATCCCCTGAGGGCTGCTCTATTTTGCGTGAGGATTATCAGGGGATGGACTTTGCGCTTATGAGTTGTCCCTGAGGCCTTACTGCTGTGTTGAAGAACAGCAAATGCAGGAGCTGCTCCCAAGGCCAGGCTTCCCTTAGATAAACTGTGACGAATGTGTGTTGATGAAGCAGCTACTTGCACAGCACATGGAAAGCAAATGGAAAGAATACAGAACTTTCTGTATAGCTTGTATATTTTCTGCCTCCACTGCTAAGTTAGTCTAAAGCCCTTATTTTTTTCCTTAAAAATAAATAAATGTAAAATCTAAGTACGTGGTATTTTCTTCAAGATCCGTTACAAGGTACTCTGTTTTCCTTACTGCTTCACTGGACACTATACCCAAATCTCTCTAAGGTGATTTTTAATCTAAAGGTCTGTGCACAACATCTCTGTAATTGGGTATATTTCAGGCACTTGCTATTTCAGGCCTTTATCTTTCTTTATTTCAAAGGAGATGAAAACAAACCATCTCTGTCAACTGGAGGTAGAGGTTGTAGATGGAAAAATGGATGAAAGTATTATTCATGGCACGAGATGTAATACCCAAAATCCAGGCTGGGAAAACTGCTGCTCAGCTGAGATGAGTTTTAAAACCTTTAAGGCAGCTTGTTTTCCTTGTAAACTCAAGTACAAAGAAAAACCAGATTGTTGGAAGGTACTGGGCTCTCTTGTTAACTCTCACCCTCTTTATAGGGACTTTTTCTAACCCTCCCACTCTTAAGGTCTGGGTCTTAATACAGGTATTGACTGCAGTTTCCCTCCATCCTTGGTAAGGGGCCTCTCCCTTTGCTGGCCTTTGGTCAGAAGGCTACTGAAGCCTGATTCAGAACTTTCTGCTGATGCCAAGCCTGTGGTTACATATTGTCTGGAAACTCTACCAGCTATACAGGGAAGCCAAGGATCTAGTGTGGAAGGTCAGGGGATGGGGAGTGAGTTCCCGGATGAGTGTCACAGAGCAGCTCAGTTTACTGTAGTGCAAAGCACCAGGGAATGTGGAGAGAAAATCCAAGATGGCATGTTGGGAGAGGACATCCTCAGGAAGGGCATGGCTGTGCACAAACCAGGTGGATTGGTTTTGTTGTCTGAACCGCAGAAGCAGATAAGGCACTGAGGGCTAAAAAAAATTATGTATTTTTCTCAAAAAAAAAAAATTGAATGTTGGAATTCTTGCAAAACGTAGAAGCTGGAAGGGCTGCTGTAGAAACCAGTACGTATTCTTGGTCTTGTACTCCAGAAAGTATATCATAAGCTGGCAGTGCTGGACAGTGAAAAGCTCATAAGGGTAAAAAAATTAATGCTGTGTGCTCTAAGCTACTGCATGTCAAGACGGTGGTGCTTGATTCAAATACAACTCGATTGGGGGTCATCTGAGCCTGCAGACTTGTTTCAGCTTGTTACTAACTTCTGTGTCTTGTTTCTGCCATCTACCTCCAGATAAGCAGCTAAGAGGACAACAATTTAGTTATGCAGCATTCCTGAATCCAAGTGTGGGCTGGATTGTGCACAGAGAGGAAAATGTTGCTCTTGCCCCATTACCGTGCAGGCAGAGCTTAGTTGTCTGTTTTTTGGAAAATGCTAGTGTTAGGTACAAGTTACATTTCTCTGGGCAGGAAGGCTGATATGTATCCTGCCTAGCCGAGATGCTGAGAGTGAAGTGTCTTCAGGGGCTTATTGAGCCTATTGCCAGATTCTATTGACTGTGGAGACAAGAACCTAGGCTACTTTGTTAGGTGAGGTTAGGATGCTAATGCCCCAGAACCCTTGGGTGCAGGGCTGGCAGGAGAAGTAAAACCCTGTGGCGCTACTGTCTGTAAATCCCAAATGTGCAGTTGGGGGATATGGTGGGAGGGGACGTCTGTGCGAGTGGACATCGAGGCAAATGTGATTGCCCCATTTCCATTGACTGAGGATGGAGTGATCTTTCTCCTCTCTTTGTTGGGCTATGAGATGTGTACATTGCCTCTGCTGGGCAGCACTGCAAGGCAGAGACTTCCCTTCCATCATGGTGACTTGGCATTTTGGGCAAGGTGCAGGGAGGTGGTTTTGGTCAGTTTTTGAGAGGAAGAAAAAAAAGCTGTATCTGAATCCATCTCTTACCGGGCACACTCCTGATGCAAGCAAGCCAAAGTTCCTTATTTGACCACAATTTTTACCTTCCTAGAGAGAAATGCACTCTCTGCAACTGAGAGTCCTGACTAGAGGAAAGCAAAGTCTGCCACAAACATTTCTCTACCTGTTGTAGTAGCAGGAGAGAAAAGAAAGTTTCTGCTTAGTGGAAGAAAGAAAGTGAGTGCAGCTAAAACCTTGCTAAACATAGGGAGATACTTGCTACCTTTCAGCTCCTGCTTACTCCCTGTGATTTGGCACCAATCCATTCTGCCCACACAATTTCTTCAGTAGGACTTGGCTTTGCAAAGAGCTCCTTAATCCAACACAGAAAGGTTTAGTGCAATTGCATCCAGCACAGTCCTATTTCACTTGATTTCAATGAGAAAGTTAAATCTCAGTCTAGACAGAGTGCTCTCTACCTCCTGTGAATCTTGCACCCTGCAAGCTGTATCATCATGAGTATGTTTCTCATTTTCCAGACAAGCCCAGGGGATCTGCACCCCCACTCCATAAAATTCCTGTCTGCGCTAAATTGCCTGGTAGTCCTGATTTATACCTCAATAAAACACATCACAAGAAGGAGAAAATGTTTAATTGTATAACTGTCATACTTATACAGGACACATTTTTGGTGGTTATTTATGCACTTATCTTTTTTAAAAGGGGTATAAAGAGCCATGACTCATTTACAATGGGAATAGCAAAGGGCGAGGAAAATAAATGTCATGAAGGGCAAGGATTAAACTCTAAATTAGTATGGCTTCTGGAAAAGTACCTCTGTTAAAAGATTCATGGAAAAAGATGAAGAGATGCAGGTTGGATTTGAGATCTTAAGGTATTTCAAGAAAACTTTGAGATTCTTCCCGTCCTTTATCAAACGAAGCCAGAAAAAAAAGACTGACATTGAGGCTGTTTGATGCTGGAAGTTGGAAAGTGTTTCTTTTTTCAAAGCAGTAACAAGTGGAAAAAAATCTTTTATGTTTCTCATGGAATCATCAATTACAAGTTCTTATTTGATTTCTTTCATCCAGACCCCTTTCAAAATTGTCTGCTGGTTTTCTTTTAAAATACTTTTCTCAAGAATTAATACAATGATAGAATACTGGGACAGGGATGCAAGCCTTGCTTCAGGTTTCTGCTGCTAAGTTTCTATTGGCAACCATGTTCTACTGACAAAGCACTCTGGCAGCACCTTAAACAAGTGTTCAAGCAGCACGTGCAAGGTGAGACAACTTTAGGATGATTAGAAATTGTTTCATTACTGGGATACCAGCATGTTTTACTTAATTACGTCATAAATGTGCTTCCTTATCTTTCCTATCGCCTCTGTAAGGATGTAGTTTCTACAACTGTTCTTTGGGTGTCAAAGCTAAGGAGCAAAGTTAAGATTGTTGTTCAAATCCAATTTGGTATAATTACTGATAAGATGTTTTTAATGGCATGGAGTTTGCACTTTGTTCTGCATGACATAATTCTTGCCTCAAGGGCCATCTAGACTTCAAATGCTGAAGAGTAGGTGTGTGGTAATGCACAGACATGTCATATGTTTGTGTGTTAGTCAGGCTGACAAAAAGAAGAAATACTTAATTAAATGTGTAGGTCAGCAGCATTCTTAACCTCCTTGTCTTTCACTGTCTAAGCCTTGAGCCTACCTGCCTTACCTGTGGCATTGCCCTCTGCAGGGAAACTTGGCTACTGTGGTGCCGTGGACCAGCAAACGGGGAGTGTGAAATCAGGAACCTGTGCAGGTTTCAGAGTGGCAGCATACAAGACCTCCTAAAATGTCTTATACTGTCTGTAGGAGATGCTGAATTTTTCCTGTTGGCATCTAGAAATTTCCCTTAAATACAAGAAATGACCAGTGCAATCTTCAGAAATTCAGCTCTAATGGCAACATGGACCACATTGCTCATGTCTTCGTATTTATAGGCTGTACCAAACCCCTGAGACATTGTTTGCCTTTCTGTTCTTTCCCAGAGAAAATCCTCCTGGCAATATGTTCAGTGAAAATCCATTTACTACCAAGACTTTCAGCATTATCCCTACCCAGGATACCAGCTCTTGCTAGCTTTGATGCTATGATTTACTGCGAGCAAGCTTAACAAGGAGCACTCTGCCTGGCTTCTGAACAATGTGGGTGTTCAGTCAGCCTCTGAGAAAGAGAGTATTTTCTTCCGGAACTCAAAAGAAAGGCAGCTACACTTCTATTAAAACAGCTTTTGACTTTGTAGAAAGTGAAACTTACCATTATCCAGTGTTTTTGGCTTCCACCTACAGTATGTTAATTGAAGGAACACAGGAGCTTTGTGCAGCCACGATGGTTATCTCCATAGGAAATCCAGCATTGTGGTTACACTGGCTGGTTTTTTTTGCCTTTCCCAATTGTAGAACTTCTTTTCACTTGCAGGATATCCTTGTTCCAAACATTTCTTCTCAGACCCATGTACTTTTTTTCCCTCCTCTGAAAGAAAAGGTCAGTGAAACAGAGATAAGCAAAGGATGAAAATGTCTTTCCATTTAATTTTTGTCCTGCCAGTTCAAACAGTTCTATTCCATCCACACAGGGTTTCCCTGCATGCCTCTCCTGATGGTACAGAAGGCTGTCCTCAGGGAAAAGCTCTGATTCTCTCCAAAATATGATTAAATAACTTTACCACTGTCAGCAGTATGTGTTTTTAATCAATGGCACGACTTTTCTTATATCCCTGTTAAGGTCTAAGGAATTTTGGTAGGTATCATAAACTGATATATGCTTCATGGCCTTCTTTCACTGCTCCCAATGCATTTATCAGGGAGGCTGATATCCAGAGCTGTTCAATAGCTCTGGAATGCTTATTCAGCAGTTCCTTCATCTGCGTATCTGTGACCTATGTTGCAGCTCTGTGCTGGGGAACCAAAAGGACAAACAGACCTCATCTGGGGTAAAATCGTCTACTTTGTAGGATTCGCCAAATAAGCTTTGAGAGAGATGTAGCTGTTAAATCAAAGCACAATCAAATCACAATTTTGGTTTGAAAATATAGTACTTTATGAGTTTGAATAGCTCAGCCTTTTAAAAAATATTTTTGTTACTATTCATATTGGGACAGGGTCTAGAGCCAGACCACCATATGGATTATGCAAATCTAAAACAAAGGGTTGATCTCTACGCTAAAGATCATTAATCTAACTCTAAACTGAGCAGTCATGCTTTTGAAGGTCATTTTAGTTTGCTTTTTAAACCTGCTTGTTGTCTTGATAACACAAACAAAACATTGCCGAGGCCCTGCCCTTATTCTGATAAGGGATACAGACACCATCATCAAGCATGGAATTTGCCTCCTAAGCATTAGGTGTGTGGCTGACTGTGCACTGATGACCAGTTCTTTAGTGTGAATTTTCTGAGACACTTCATGTTTCAAAGACTGACTTGAACTACGTGGAAAAAAAAACTACCAAATGACTCATGGGAGTTGTCAGGAAATAGCTGAGCAAGCTTGTGAGAAAACTGTGAACTAAAGGAATATGCAAAGAGTTTATGCCACGCATGAGGGTGTGAAGTTTTAAATGGGCTTAGGGCATGGTTGCAGTAAGCCATAATGTAATCCTTCTAGCATGCGACGTGCAGGATGAGCTAGAGGTTGAGTAGAGTTACTTGGCTTTGGGATCTTTTCTGTTTGCCAGGAGAGTCAGTCTGAAGGAAACCTTGGAAACAGAGCACACTTTTTTTTTCAAGATCTTGGTAACTTTCACTACTTGTACTTCCAAATCCAGAAAAGTGGTTGTCACAAATGACTCTTTCTCTTGGCTTGTTGGGGGGGTCTCTGAGGTGTGACAGGGGCTGTTGCACTTCAAAATGATTTTGATATTCTCTTGGTAGCATGTGGAGAACTTGCAAAGCATGGCTTCCTTCCTGCCCTAAGTTCTTCTAGACAACATTAATGCTTTGTCCAAAATTATGAAAGACATGACTGCACAAAATGACTTCTGCCTTAAAGTATGCTCCTGACATGGCACTAACAGCTGCCCTCACTCCCAACCAAAACAGATTTATAACAAAGGCCCTGAGTAAGCTGTAGGGTCCTTCAGCTGACAGCGAGACTGCTGGTAAAGGTTGCACAGCAGTCTCCTTTCTCTGTTCCCACAAATGAGGAAAACTGATGTCCTGGCAAAGTCTTTTCCTGTCTGTCTGGGTCTTAAGCATAGAAGCAGCACTTTCCAGGGAAAAAAAAGAAATTACATTTTTGTGTGCAAATAGCAGGTGGCTGCTGGTTGTATTTCTTCTTGTTAATTCCCCCATTCTTTATGCCCCCTCAACTTCTAAAAACTTTTTATCGCGTCAAACCCAATTGCTTACACCTCATCCAACATGCAGAGGATTTAAAGAACAGGATCAAAAACCCTGTACATCAAATATGTCAAGTGTCCTGGGGGATGAAGGGGAGAGATGTGATTTGTTGTCACAAGCCCAGTGTATTTAGCTCAGTATGCATTTGGAACTGTGATCAGACACGGCAAAGAGTTTGGCCAGCTGAGAGACAAGTTCAGTGGGACTCTTCACGAAAGCAGTGTGTACTGCCTAGCTGCAGGACCACTGGTTTTGGCTTTACTTAGTTCATCTCTCTCTGGACTGAGTTTTGTAGTACCTTCATCAATAACTTTTGCTCTCCTCTTCCCCTTCTTCAGCCCTTGTGGTGTGACCCAATGCACTGCTTGTGGCCCTTCCCCTTGGAACAGAGGGCAGGAACCTTACTTCCTTGTCTGTCTTCCCACCTGGCAAACATTTTTTTTCTACAAGGTGTGACCCTGAGCAAGGAAAGCCCGTGCCTGTGTTTTCTCCCTTCAGGGGAGTGATGGTCAAACAGCTCGTGCAGGGTCTCTTGTTCCTGCTGAATTTTCATCTCTCCTGTGACTTGGGATCCATACAAGAGTAAAGCAGAATGGCCTTTTGCTAAGGGCTTTAAGTAAGGAAGTCTGTTGACATGTTATTTTATCTGTTGTTATGGGGGTTTTGCCCAAGAGTAAGGCATGAAGCCTGCTTGTGAAGTGACTAGAGCATTCATCACTTTCTTACTTCAGAGACTCTTGAAGGGAGTTGCATTACTTGCCATCATGTCAGGCAGCAGTAACCTCATGCTAAATCCCATGAACTGCAGGATGATACTTGAGCTTTCAGCCAGCTCTTGACTTCATAGCTTAGGCAACCAAATAGCACTCCAGAGGTAAAACAGGGTTTCTCAAATGAGTGCTTTGGGATCATTACCCTTACATTTCAATTAATACCTTCATTCGTTCACAGTCTGAGGCATACAGAAAACATTTGTTTTGCCCAAATGGTACCAAGAACAAAATTACCCTCCTATGATTCATGTGGTTTACCAGGGTAAATCATAGTACTAAAAATGACGGAAAGACAGATCCAATTAAAATCCTTTTTTAAATAGAAGCACTACAGAATTTCTTGTCAAAGGCAAACATAAAATCTTAAGCTCCCCTTCTCTAAAGAAGGACAACATTGTACTGAGAGGGCTAACTGCTGCTCTATATACTGCATGATTTTACTTTGTACCCTTTCATAGCAGTGAGCAAGGAAAGTAAGACACAACCCATATGCCTTCCAGATTTGCCATAAGGCATTTCCCCCCCGCTTTCTCTTGCTCCATAATGAACAAATGCTCTGTGCCTTTGCTTCACAAACAGGTTATTTACTTCTTGACACTGAATTCCCCTTTTATTTGGTATGTTATTTTCACCAGTGTATTTCAAATGTTGTTCTTTCAAGTATGAATGAAGTACTACAGGAAATTACTGGTTTCTAATTAGGAGAGCAGCCTGAGGAACAGGCTACAGAAGCAGTCCTTGTGACCTGAGCAAGTAAGAGTGAGAAAGCAAGCAATGGTATGAGGACCTGAAGTGACTTGTAATGGTGGCTTTGACAACAGAGTCCACATTTTCTGCATTACAGAACGGTCTCATCTTTGACAACTCTTCATATCAGGATTCCAGCTGCAGTCACTTTTAGCTGGAAATAGCCGTCTAACATGCTCTGTTCACAGGGTAATGGATCAGAAGAATTCTTCTGGCTAGGTGTGAAAATGCAGAGGAAGTGTTAGTAGGTAGGGGTGAAGAGAACTGGGAGAAATTGGCTAAGTGCCAAGGGATAGATCATAGAATCAAAAAAGGGTTTGGATTTCAAGAGACCTTAAAGATCATCTAGTTCCAACGCTCTTGCTATGGGCAGGGACACCTTCCACTAGATGGCTGAGGCAGAAGCCTTGATTAATAAGTGTTGGTTTTGCTGTTCAGAAAGTGCATGGGAGCTGAGACATTGCAGGGGTGCATTTAATTTAAACTATAGAGAATGTACCCTGATTCCTGAGTAACTCGCAGTAAAAATCACCTGATGCTTCTCACTTGGAAGATCCTTCCTGAAGGTGCTCATAGCTCTGCCAGGCTTTGACCAGATGGTCTGATGGCTTTTAGATCTAACCACAGGCAATGATCTTGTAACCAATCCCAGTTCCTGGAACAAGACCCCCTTTTGACATGGCTGCATGGGACAGGTCTGAACTGCAACTTTACCTCCACACTTAGACCACAAATACTTCTCAATCTACTGAGCAATCTCGAGAGTAACTGGTTGAAGAGCATTGCCCCAGAGGTCACCTTCCTTCAGGGCTGTATTTCCTTTCTCAGCAACAGGCTGCAAACCTACTGGAAGCCATCTGCCTCACCTTTTGTGAGGAGGACTGTAAGGGGAATAATGATGGCGTATTGCACTATCTCTAGTAGAGAGATGTAAAAGGTACTCAAAGAGCCCATTTCACAGGAGAAAATATTTATCATAAAATATTAAGAAAGCAATATTAGAAGCATCCTATTAATTTTGTTTTGTGTTTTTTGATTATACTTATGGTACTTTCAAAAGCGAATAAATGCTAAAGTCAAGGTCATTGGTATGACCTTCACTTGAGTTTAATTTCATGGAATAATAAGTTTTTCTCCTTGTCACTCAGTCAGTCTCTGTTTCCTTTTCACGCTGTGTGGCTCCATGCATTATTCTGGTATATACTGCATGTCCCCTTCAGACCTGAACCTACGTAGTTATCTTTATGTTTGGCTGTCGGGTAGTGCTGCTGTTGTAGATGCCCATGCAGTGTTTATCTTCCTAGTGATGAGAGGCAGTTTTTTGGAAGGAGCAGAGAAGCACAGAAAATTAACTCATCATCATCCAGGGCAGGATGTACTTCACCTGCCATCAGGCATCTCGTCTGAGCCACTTCTCAATGGATAAGGAAAGACATGTCTAAAATTTCTTTTCAGCTGGAGTATGCTACTTTCAATTCACTATTGTGAGTTTTGTTTCGGGAAACGGTAAGGCCAAATGTTTGAACTTTTGATGATGCTTGCTGAGAATTATTTTCTGACTTTGACCCAACTTTGCTTGCAGCTTGTTATACTGAAAACCAGATTTGTTTAAGGTCAAAATTAACTGTGAAATTGAGGAAGAAATCCCAAACCTTTATTACTTGTGCCTAACATTTTTTTTATACTACTTGATTAATTTAAGTATAGCCCTATGTTTTTGGTTCTTGCTGTATGTACTTACTGTCCTAGCACAGTAGGCCAAAAATGTTTCAGTGTAACTAACTGGAAGTAGATGAAGTATCTATTTTCAAAGCCTGGGGTTAAACAAGGTAATGGGCATTTTGCAGCAACCGTGTAAATACTATGGAAACTTTTTTGGTACAAGAGACCATGACTTTTCTTTCAACAGTGTTCACTACTTTAGCAGTACATTATGACTTTTTACAAAAAGTAAAGCAGAGGTCTTACAGACCTCTACTTTCTAGGGCATAGCCCTTGACTATTGCTTAAGATATTGGCACTGAGACATGTACGGGATTTATGGAAAAACAGTATGTGACAAAAGGCATATGGGTGAGGACTAAAGCTAAGAAATACAGTTATAAAGGCTATTTGTGCAGTGTGGACACAGGGTACTTGACTTTGTAGCTATAGTGTTCTTTTTATTTGTAATAATTTTTGATGCTAGGGCTACTGGACTGAGATGTGGCATGGAGGATTGATGTGTGTGCACATATACATGTGTGCATATATATATGTATGTATGCATATTTAAAGAATATATACTGGTATGAAATGCATGCTGGGTTATTATTCTGACATTTGTTTTGTCTGCGTGGAGACAATTGAGGGAGTGGGGACCTAGACCTTCTCAGCCTTCGGGAGAGGTATGAGCCAGCAGGCTGATGCAGGACCCTGAGTACCAGCTGAACGTGGCATGCATGATGCTACTTGGGTTGATAGGGGAGCTTCACTTGGACAAAGGAGAAGAGCAGTTTTGGTGGCTGCCTGTGCTATTTAGCCACATTCATTCACTAAAAAAAACAGTGGGCCTCACGTATGCTGCTGACAGCAAGTGTTGGTTCTGGCATGACAGGTTGTAGCAGGGATGGTAAGTGCCTTGCCTGAGGTTAGCAAGAGGAAGAAAACAAAACCAAAGATTAATTTTTCTAGCCCTTCCTTAGCTCCTGGAGGTGGATGACATTTGTTTGTGTTTCCATGTCAGATGGTCATGGGGATGTTGCAGCTTCACTCCGTGTGGCAGAGCAAATGCTGCTGACACTCTGTTGACAGCGTGCTCTGTAGCTCCTGGGTTGAGCTCTGTCAGCTCCCTGAGCAAACTGTGCCAGGCCTGTTTTTAAGTAATGCTAATTCACTGCACAGGAAAAACAAATTGGGCTAAGTCTTGGGAATGTAAGCCAGCTTTTTCCTATCTGTTGCAGAGCAGTAGGAAAATGCTGGAAATTCTGCATGGGCAGTTATAACAGATGGATGCAAGGTCTTAAATACACTTCTGTATTTGACAGTTTTGTGAACCTTCAGGTATTAGCTGTTGCTTTGGGCGTCTGTCAACATATTTGCAAATAGGGAACAATGATGAAGAGATGGATAATTGTCCTGGGTTTGGCTGGGACAAAGTTAATTTTCTTCCTAGTAGCTGGTACAGTGCTGTATTTTTGGATTTAGTATGAGAATAATGTTGATAAAACACTGTAGTTAGTGCTTACCCTAAGTAAAAACTTTGCAGTTCCTCGTGCTCTGCCAGTAAGGAGGTGCATAAAAAGCTGGGAGGGAGCATAGCCAGGACAGCTGACCTGAACTGGCCAAAGGGATATTCCAAACAATAGAACATCCTGCTCTGTATATGAGCTGGGGGAGTTGCCCAGGAGGGGCCAGTTGTTGCTTGGGGACAGGCTGGGTATCAGTCAGCGGGTCATGAGCAGCAATGTTATGTACCACTTGTCTTTCTTGTGTTTTGGGTTTTTTTTGGTTTTGTTTGTTTGTTTGGTTTGGTTTTGGGTTTTTTGTTTGTTTTTTTCCTTTTGTTTGTTTGTGGTTTTTTATTTTTGTTTGGGTTTTTGTTTTGGTTTTTGTTTGTTTGTTTTTGTCTCTTTTTCATTACAATTATTGTTTTATTAATATTATTTTATTTCAAGTATTAAACTTAGCTTACAGTTTGTTGTTTTCTTTTTTTCCTGTTCTCCTCCCCATCCCATTGTGAGGGTGGCAGGATATGTTAGTGAGAGGCTGGTGGTACTTATTGGCTGGTTGGGATTAAAGCACCACAGTAGGGACATATTGCACCAGTAAGCACTCAGTGTGCGCCAGGCCATGCCACTTTCACATCACACTTTGGGAGGTACAAACTGGTAGTGGAAAATCTGTAGGCATGCTTCATTGCCAGGGTTCAAACCCATACCCTTGCTGAATGAATTGCCTAGGGAAGATTATTACACCTATACATGTACTTGCTCCTGGGCAAAATCTATAGACTCACCTTATCCCACCCACAGTGCGGTGAGCATGGGGTTTGCCACCCACCAAGTCTTTAAGTGTGCATGGAGGTAGGAGGAGTTAAGTGTCATGAAACAGGGGGTAATAAAGAGACTAATGAACAGCAAGCAGAGCAGACATGAGTTAATGTAAAAGTAGAGTAAGTATGGTAGTTAAAAGCTAAGGAAAAATAAGCTTGGCTGTCCTGTTGGAAGTGCATGTATCAGCAGGAGTCTGCATGTTCTAATTTAGGTGAAGAATTAGTCATAGGCAGCAGAGCAGAGCCTCAGGGGGGTGCAATAATCTGCCTTCTGGAGGCCCCAATCTTCCTATCAGCATGTCAGGAGCCCCCCTGGTGCCTAATGGAGGGGAAATAGTCATCAGCCCATATCCTTCTCCAGTCCCTGGCTCATAAACTCAATTTATCAGGGACCAGCTTGGTCCCAGGCAATAAACAAGCAAGAAAGGTTGAGATGCCAGTGGCGAGGAGCTGCAGGCACTTGTCGGGGTCTTTGTGGGCAGCTGTTAGGAGGATGATGTTCCATGCTATGTAAGCTCATGTATTCGGAAGGGGGATGGGAACACTCTGAATGGCACCAGTGGCATATGGCCAGGATCCTTGAGGAAGTCATCATCTCGGACTGCTCTTGCCTATGTGAACATAACCCAGAAGGGCAGCTGTGATCCTCGCCTGACCGTACACTAGCTTGCACTTGCTGTATGCTGTGCCAGAGGCAGGAGAAAAGGTTACAGGTCAGTAGCTCAGTTTGGCTTCAAAGCTGATGCTATAAAGAAGTGCCTTTTCCCACCCACTCACTCCTTCAATTAACGACTATGAATAAGCCCTTCTGCAAGACAAAAGTCAAACATTTAAATTTACACACGCAGCCCTCCTGAGCTGGAGACATAACTTGTAGTTCCTCTTGGGCCTGGTTGCAGCAGCAGATGATGATATTGCCATGCTGGTGTGTCCAGCCCCTCCGCCAGAACCTATTGCCACTGTGGCAGAGACGACGGGAGAAGCAGCCTCCTTCCCTCTGTCCAAGGCAGTCTGCAGCCTTGCACGCTAACACCGGCTGAGGTCAGCGCCAGTGTGAAGGGGGACGCTGGGCTCTGATGTGTGCGGCTGAGAGACGTGCTTCAAATATTTCTGTTGTAGCAGTAGTAGCTGAAGTTTATCCAGCCCTTGGCAGGTCAAGAAGCAGCTTTGGGCCCATAGGGATTGCAAATTGCTTCTGACCTTGCCTGTTCTACTTCAGCAGTTTTATATTATGGGAGGTAAAGTAATTGCTATGCAGATTTCTGCCCCAGCTCTGAGGCACACACTTCGTCATCCCTGCTCAGAAAGCACGCATTAGGGGATATCACTGAGATCCAGGCTCTCATCCTGCCTTAAAAGCTTTGTCTTCTTGAACTCCTGTGGTTCTCTTGGTCCATTTACTTCCCATATTACAACTTCATTTCTTCCTGGTTCCTGTTTTTATTTGTTTTCTCCCACTTTCTTGGGATTTCTTGGCTCCCTAAATTCATATTCTAAACCGCGTATAAGAAAAATGAGTAAAACCACAGCAGAGCTTCCAAGTTTAAAATTTATCATGGTTTTCCATGAGGATTTAGTAATTGCATTGCTTCAAGAATTATTTCCAAAATTGGCACTGAAAGCTTATGACGATGTGCATGTCTTCTTTGGCAATGATGCATCACTGAATTAGTACTTATAACATGTCACTCAACCAGGAGGAGGAAAAATAATCTAATTAAAAAATAATTTAGTTTGGTTGTAAGATGCTGGGGTGTTAGTGGTTTGGTCTAACATGAACTTCCTATGGGAAGGAGCATGAAATTAGAACTAGAAAGAAATGTAGAAAGTACCATAGTTGGTGGAATAACGATTAATCTCATCACAGTTTTGAAATGTTTTTTATATATACATATATAGTATATTCCTCCACCATGTGAGGTGAACTGGGAACCTCATAATGGCTCTCCTGGTTTTGCCCAGTGATGACTGGCCCTGTGGCTCTGGCAGGTTCTCTCAGGTGGATTGAGAACCTACACTTGCAGGCAGCTAGTATGAAGAGCTGAAGGCAAACCAGATGAATAGTCCCTCCTTCTCCTTTCCCTGCAAGACTTTACAACTGTGTGGTCTAAATATGTTCGCAAGAGTTGAGGCATGAGTGATCAAGTGAGACAGTGGAACAGAATTAAACACTAGTTTCCATGCATCGCAGCTGTGCTGCAGGGTACAAAGAGAACCACAACCTCCTCCAGTTTTGCTTTATGCAAACCTGTGAGTAATTACTTTAGTACTCTGCTAATCTGAGCCTCTTAGATAAACTAGGCAAATCAATTCTTAAGTCTGTGGATCCCTTCTGAGTCTGAACTTGAGCATGACAGCGGGTCATTCAGCTGTAGTTTTGTTGACCAAGATGTTTGTCACCCCTGCTTAGAGCACGGTGCTAATAACAGCAGGGTTGTGCGTTTGCTTC
The DNA here is from genome assembly GCA_035583135.1 of Lophotriccus pileatus. NCBI lineage: Eukaryota > Metazoa > Chordata > Aves > Passeriformes > Tyrannidae > Lophotriccus > Lophotriccus pileatus. The sequence goes on along the minus strand of JAWWES010000081.1, from coordinate 63,682,385 downwards.
CTGTAATGGGCCATACACTGAAGAGTTAGACTTGATGATCCTTGTGTTTCCTTTCCAACTCAAAATATTCTTTGAAGCCTGTGAAATTACATTAATGTTCTGTGAAAAATGCCTGCCATGGTGACAGGATATGTTATACAAGGTGGACAAGGGGCTTGATGAGCAAAGTCTATCACGCAAACTCTCTGTGTTGCAGTGGAGTAGCTGCCTTTGACCAAATGCTCCTATACTTACAGGCTGGCAGAAGTATTCTGGTTCCCTCCAGAACTGTGAATCATTTTCTATGTGAGGTTGAGACTTAACTGGGCTATCTGAAAAATTGTAACATTAATGGAAGGAACTTCCATCAAAGATGATAGAAGTTTATTAGTGATGTGTCTCATGAGATGAATGACTACTAATGAAGTCAATTACAGTTTGAGCTGTCAGGACAGTAATTGCAAACAAAAGGACTAGTTTGAACTCTCACGTGTTCAAAAAAAAAAAATAATCCCAAGCATAAGTTTTTATTGAAACCAAATGTCTTTATGTGAAAGGCAGGAGTTACTTAAGAAAGATACATATTTAAATGTGCATAGTTAATTATGAGTTGTCAACTACTCATTTGAAGCCCTATAAATAGTACCTCATTCATGTTTATGTTATGACGTGCGTATGATATTTGGAGGTTAACTTGGATGTGCTGTCCTCTAAGCACCAATCCAGTTCTGCATCAGGAATATCAGTTCATTTCATTTCATGCTTATTTTCTCTTGGCTTACTTGCAGCACTATCAACTAATCAGAATTTGAAATTTTGCCAAAGGGTAATTGTTTTCAGCATTGGAATAAATACAAAAACACCGCTGGTGACATTTTTTGTCATTCATTTTCACTCTGTGTTTTTGTTTTTGTGGCCTTTTTCCTTCCCCTAATCACAGCGAGTTACATCCCTAGATAAGTATCTCCTTAGCATACCATTTAGATGGTCATCCAAGCCCAAATGTATATGTTGGTTTTGATGTCATAAAGAAGGGCATACCACTTAGCAGCAAATGCTTCTCCAAGTTCAGAAAACCTCTGACATAAATGTGTGTGTGATGTGTGTGTCTATATATACATGTATGTATATATACATTCATAAGGGGGGTTTGGTTGTGGTGGGCTTTTTTCCCTAAAGTTCTGGAAAGTATTTTCCTTAAACTCCAACAATAATGGAAACCACTTTGTAGCAAGGTCTGTGTTGTTGCGTGGGATGCTTACCTGGAATTCGCTGGTTTGGGGGTCAGGTGCGCTCAGGACACAGACAGGGAGGTGGGTGTGTGGTGGCAGGCGGGGTGAAGACCCACCATCAGGCAAGCAGGGCTGCCAGCACCATAATGAAATGCGGTGTGTGAGGTGGTTCAGCAGCCCATGCAAATAACCCTGACATTCACAGTTTTCTCATCTACAAAAGCAACTCTTAAGACTTTCATGCTCCAGCAGCTCTGCTGCAGAGTGTACCAACTCTAGGAGAAGGTATGAGGAACTTATGCCCAACCTTGACTTGGGCCTGCTCCAGGGGAATTCAGCTCATGAGAGCCCAGGCTATGGTTCAGAGTGGAGCCGAAGATTGTTCTCGCCCACAGTGGTGCAAATGTGTTGTCATTCAGCAAGCTGGATAATCAAACCAGAATGTTTCCCTTGCCAGGTCAGTAACTCTAAAATGTAGTCTTAACGGCTGAGTCCAGTGTCGTGCCACACAGCTCTGACCAGGAGCTCTATGGTCTCCTGTGAGAAAGACCACCCCTTGCCCCTGGGGCGTTCAGGACCACACACAACCACACTGTTTCTAGTGGGAACAAGAGCTGTTGTACCTGTTGCTCTGATCTCTGGGCCGTTTGAACAGTAAGTTGACTGTGGAAGAGTCATTTCCTGCTTTGTAGCTACAGATAGATCTGATAATTGATGACTTAGGTTCATTGCAGTGTGGTTGTGCAGAACTAATCGGGGCAGAACCTTGAACACAGTGTCATGTCTTCACTGCAAGTAATTCAGTGGAGGAAAATGTCACCTACTGCAGCACTGTGAAGAGCTGTGGTTTCTCTCTTCCAGAGATTTGCCTTTGAAAACTATGTGTTCAGTTGCAGTGGAAACTGATTTCAAAGGGAAAAAGTCAGTAACAAATGAAAAGGAAGGATGACATTGGGTTTACTTAGCTTAGCTGACCTGGTTGTACCCATAAAAATGTGTGGTTGCCCTTACATGTACCAAATGGGAAGCAGGTGTACTTCTCAGTTTTTCCCTGACTTGGTGCCCTGGTTCTGTGGGAACCATCTTCCTTAAGAGGAGTGAATCCCATTGCTTGTGCCAGCTCTGTCAAATCTGCCAGCAGATTCAAACCTTGGGAGAGAGGACATGGATTTGCCTTTCATCAGGTGGCACATTTTTCAAATGTGCTAAGTGATTAACACTGGACAAGACTGGGATTTGTAACCTTCTTGTGGCCCTGGTAGTGCTCAGGTGCACATAGGGGCAATCAGAAAGCAGTTTCAGTATATCTGCTTCAGGCTGCCAGCTGTCACAAACCCATAGTTGCATATTATCTTGCTTTTTTTTTTTTCTTTTTTTTATTAGATAGATGACAGAGGAGGAGATTGTACATTCAAAGGAGTTTTATGAGAAGTCATTTTTTTCTGGTGGCACTGGAACGTGCTTTTCTAAGCGTGGAAACTGTGGAGGTCAGAGGAGTCTCTTCCTGCTTTTGCAATAGCAGTAAGTTTCAGTTTACAAAACAGTTTCCCTGGGACACAGACGCAAGGCATTTGACAGCCTTGTTAGAGATAAGCTGTTTGGGAATATTTTTTTTCCAGATCACTTTTATAACAGTTATAAGAACCCTGAAACAGGAAAAAAATCAATATATTTTGGAGTGCTCAAAGCTTTTAAAAAAAAAAAAAAGAAACCAACAAATCAATGGGGGAAAGAAGGGCTAGGTGTATTTTCTTTCTTGTCCCTCTAGATTTTTCTTTCAAAAAATTCTCTCAAAGCCTCAAATATTTTCTCCCACATAGAAGAATTATTTTTAGTCCAGTTTATTATTCAGTAGTAAAGCAGTATTTTCCATGATAGATAACTTTGTGAATGCTCTTTGAGAAGGGAAGGAAATTTGACCCAGTCAGTCTCTTAGTGGAACAATTCAAACCAGAGCCCTTTCCAACATGATGTTATGGGTACTTACTTTCTCTCTGATGCTTTCCAGACAGCACTCATAAAGTAAAAGGGATAGTGTCTCTGAACAGAGGGGTGTGGGGCAGTTTGTGCTCTGCAGGGGAGTGCCACTGAATGCATGAACAGGTACCTTGAGGCTGGACAGAATGAAAACTGAGTTTTGTTGAGCTGCATCCCGATCCTACCTCCATTGCTCTCTTCTGTGACTCCAGCTTTTTCTGAAATCTTCAGCCCACGGGAAGGGAGATCTCCCTGGGGGAGGTGGGGGCCCAGCCATGATAGCTGTGCCCAGACCTTCTTTTGCCATGCTGAGGAATAGGATGTGTTTGACATCTTTGACATCTCCTGTGATGGACATGAGGCTTTTCAAATGGGCTGCAAGGGCCTACAGGGTTTTCCAACAGCATGGGGTCACCAGGTAGGACTGAAATCATTCACCCTCCTTACCCACTGCTTGCCCTACAGCCACCAGTAATACCATGTGGCCTGTAGGGCTGCTGGCATTGCCGGTAAATGGGCTTGTAAATAATCTGGACAAGATCCTGGGAGAGACAAGTTGTCTTATGGGGTTGGAAGTGGTAGAGATTGACCTACTCTTCTGTTCTCCCACCTCCCATAGGACTTTATTGCAAGAACTCTCCTCTCTGTCCCTTTGCTTTGGTGCTTTATTCCACTCTGTTTTCCTCCTTGAAAGTTTTATTGTTACTATTTTTACACGCCCCCACACACACTTTCTGCTGCTCTTGTGTTTTGAGAGCCAATGATGACAACAGTCACAGCCTAGGACTTGCTATGAACAGAGCCGGAGCAAATCCATCCTTTGCTGTTATCAAGGGCTGCCTTATTATTCATTTGTTCCATTGAAATTTTTAAATTTCCAACAAAAAGTTTTGGAGGATTATCTCAGAGGTGGGAGCATGGCAGTAGAGCTGCTGGGGTAGTCCCAGAGGACTTGCCCTGAGAAAACAGCATGGACTGGGTTGAAAGAGGCTTTATGTAATAATTCTTGCTCCACCTTCCCCTGACACTTCAGATGAGTGGTCCTTGCCTTTTCCTGAATTAAAAAAGGCTGACCAAAGAGGTCCCTTCCAGCAGGTCAGTGTGCCTGCTGCTTCGTGATAAGCATGCTTTATGTCAAACAGCTTAGGTCAGTGCAAGTTTTCTCTGCCCTTGGGCGTCTCTCCTGTTGTGATAGCTGCTGCTGCCCTTCCTGCTGGGAGCGGATATGCTCAGCAAGAGGGGAACGCCATGGCAGGTTGTGAGAGAGGAAGCATATCATGGATGAAGAGGAAGAAAAAGGTGGAGACCAAGACTTTTTGCAAGACCCCCTCCCAAATGCCTCTTAATCATCTTGTGTCACACCCCCAGTGACTCCTGTTTAATTCCTGGAAGTCCTTAACTCTTACCTAGTTTCCCAGCTATTGCCATATGCAAGAAAAGGGTGCTTAAACCAATTGCTGCTGAGGCCTCTGGAAGCCTTGAGTTGATCTTTGATGGCTTGATTCTGTTGCCAACCAAGGCATAGTTGATCAGCTCTTGAAGGTTGGTCATCCCCAACTCCGTAAGCTCTGTAAGCTAAGCCCAGTGAGCACATCGGTGCAGAATGGCTCCATGCTGCAAAGGCTATTTCATGTTGTTTTAAACTCAAAAGTTGGAAAATTCAGAGCCAGCACTAAATATTTGTTCCACTTTCAAAGCTGAGCGTCAGGGAGCCATTCCTTAAATAGTGGATGTCTGTTCTCTGAGCCCAGATGTGTTTATAGCATGGGTCTTGCCAGTGTTTTCCTTTCCTCCTGCTACCCACATGTATGTGCATACAGCTTTCAACCCATTCATCTTTACCCTTTAAAGCTGGTGTGAGGGGTAGCAGCTGTTTCTTCTTCAGTACAGGTGGCAATGATATTGTACAAATTGTTTTCAACCCTAATCAGTAAAGCTTGCCACACAAGTGATCCTATTTCTTGCCAGAAGCGATAAATTGGACTCAATTTTGGAGCAGATGAAATGTTAGACAAAATACATTAGTCAAAGACACTTCAGAGTATCAGTTACTTTCCTGTGGTATGTAAGTAATAATTCAGCTCTTAAAACCTTCCACCTGGATTTGAAAGTACCTGAGCTCCTGTTGCAGGCATTTAGCTGTGAGTTAGTAAGGTAGCAGTGAAGTGATAGATTGCACCGTGTTACCATTTATGTAACTAGAAACAGCAGTAAGCTTCAGCCTGGAATTTGGGATATTGGTCTTTACTAATCCATCTAACTGGGTACAGGCTGGGATGTTCCTGTCACTCACTGTCATCTTACACAGTCAGCCAATCTCAAATTACCGCAGCTTTATCCATTCTTTAAATAGCCTAAGTTGGGCAGATCCACAGTAATGACAATGCACAGAGATGCACGAAGCACAAAAGGACATCTCTTGAAGGTCAGTTGTTCCTTCCCTTCCACCTTCAGTGGCTGCCTTTGCCCCAGTGTGTGCAATGGAGAGGTTATCCTGAGTGAACCAGAGGAATCGAGAGCTAAGATGCTTAGGAGAGGGGAGCTTTTTCTTTCCGTAATGTATCTGCCACCTTTCCTTGCCGTGAGTTAAACCTGCTGCTTCTCTCAGGGAAAGAAGGTGCTGAGGGAGGGCAGTAGGATTATCCTCTTGTTGCTGGCGACATGTTCTACAGTGCTGGTGAACGGATCTGTCAGGTTAGGATTTTTTTGGGGTTAGGTGCTGCACAAAGCTTAACAAACCATGTGGCTTGGAGTGATGGAGTTGAATCACTTCAAGTAAACTCAGTAAGAGGTTGATGTGAGAAGGGATAGATTCCATCTGCAATTCTTACAGCAGGTTCCTTCCCCTGACCATAAGAAGACCAAAGGTGAAAGTTCTGAGAATTTAAACAAAGTTTTCTACTTCTATTTTTAAAGCAATTGTACTTGTGTGTAGAAATTTTCTTTCTAATCCACCAGAGGAAACAACATGTAGAGGAAGTCAAAATGGCCAAGACAAAACCTCGATTTTCTCTACTGCAGTCTGGGAAAAATCATGTTCTCATTTACTGCACCTGTACCTCCATCAGATTTCAGCACCACAAACTGGAAAAGAATGAAGTCAAATGTCAGGATGTTTAAGCCAAAACAGCCAGCTGAGTCAAATAAGGAAAAGATGGGAGTTATGACTTAAATAGTTGAAGAGTAGGTGGTAATCTTATAAATTCATGGGCAAGTCACAGGAAAGGCAATGTAGAGTTGAAGTTAGAAAGGGATTAGAAGAAGGTAATAAAATTCACAGTAATCAGTGTAAAATTGCCTTGTGATGCAATTTTGGTAAGATGCTCACTCTTTGGTTGGTAGAGGTAATGTTTTACTATCTACTTAAATATATAGCTATTAAAATTTCAATGAAGACTGTGATTTTGTTCCACATGATGTTCTGAGTAAAAAACAAACCAACATAAGACTAATTAAATGCATTAAATTAATTGCAATCAAGCTAATAGTCATACTTTCTAAAGTAATTGTAAATGAGTAAGGATTCAGAATCAATGTTCCTGAGAGATAGATCAAAGGGCTCATTCTTTGAGGCCCTGAGGCTCAGAGTACTCAGTTGCTTGGGTTTTGACCTGAGAAGATGTAGTATTTCGTTAGACAAAGACAATGCTGATGATGTGACGAGTGATGAAGTAATAAAGGACAATGTCAAGGACAGAACTGTTTTTTAGCACTCTCTGCATTGTCTGCTAAACTAATCTCATCCCAAAAAATGTGTATTTAAATCTTCAGTCAAATTCAAGGTGCTTACAGGCCAAATATGGGCTTTTAGAGCCATGCTATTTGACTGGGAGATAGTGTTTTGGAAACCAGTGACTCAGGCTTGTTTATAATAGATAATCAGTCTAACACGCACTCCCTGTGTGACAGGGTATACCTGAAAGCAAATGCTACTGTATTGGATTAGAGCAGATTGCTGAGTAAAGGTCAAGGAGGTGATATTTCCATGAGTACAGCATTAATGAAACCATTTCTGAAATGTTTACGCTTTTAAAAGGATTTTGACAGATGGGCAGAGAACAGAGAATGGCTGAGCTGCATGAGCATAGGTTGAACTGTGCTGTCTAACAAGAGACGAGAGAATCTCAATCAATTTATTTTGTCAAAGATGACATTTTGTATTCATCCATTAACGCCTGAAAACAGAGAGAGAATTAATAATTGCAAATTGTCTCTGGGCACAGCAAGGGGGTCAGGTGCTGGAGGTGAACAAATCCAGATTAGAAAATTGGCTCCTGGAAATACCTTTTGCTTTCAGTGTCAGCAACTAACTGCTTAACTCAGGATGCAGGGTTTGCCTGTTACATGAAGTCTAAGAAAGCATTGCACCCATTTCAAAAAAAGGAAGTATTCTGGTAAACAAGAGCTTGTGGTAAAGGCACAAGTGTTTTGCTAAAAATGCTGTGGCCATTATAGTTCAAGCAGGTCAGGCTAAGTGAATTTACTACTTTCAGTGGCTCTAGACAGACCTGATTTCTCCCATGTAATTTTAGCAATTTGGAGTAAAACCACTGAATGCCTGGAAACAATCAGATGTTTGATTGTTGAGGGTGGAAGTGTAGGGAAACTCTGGTCTGAGCATCTCAGGTGAAAAAGGGAGAGCAGGCAGGGAATGTCATCTTTCAGCCTGCCAGCTGATGAGTGTGAAGCTCCTTGGAATCACTGCCAACAACCACCAAGCAGCCACCCAAGTACTCTGTGTTTAGCTCAGTTCCCCTGCTCACTCAGTGCCATTCCTGGTGTGTGTTAAAGCAGGCAGTCTGCTTAACTTAGGGCTTTCCTGTGGTCTCTTGAGGAAGGGTGTCTTATGCTTGAAAGCTGTAACATGTTAGAAGATCCAGCAGAAGGGTCAATGGGGTGGTTCTGTGGTAGCAGTGTGGGGGCCTTAAGGGAGGAAAGGGTGGCAGTGTGGATGCTTTGTGGTATTCTAGTGATTAAATTCCCTGGAGAGAGAGTAAGCCAGACTTTGGGTCACTATCTCAAGTCTGTTCAAAACACAAACAAGGATGAAATCAGCATTTACTAATCCCTTTCACCTTATACCTACCCATTATTTTTCTGGTTCCACAGCCAGGGCATTGCTATTGGGTTTGTTCCACTTGTGAATACTGCAAATACTGAGTAAAGGTGAAGCTTTTTCATAGTAGTTCTTGAGCAGCAGTCAGCCTTTCAAGAGGGATGCGGAAGGACAAAGTTCTTAATATACAACGGAAAATACCAAGATGGCTCTCTTGTGGGCCCTTGAGCAGCTGAATATTTATGTCAACTTACAACTGTTTTTCAAATTTGTTATGTCCTCAGAATATAAATCCTACAGAACACAATATTAGCCAAACTGTATATAAATACATTAAGGGCTGAGTGGTAACAGACATACTGTACCTATATGTATAGGACAGTCTATATCAGGCTGAGCTTCTTGGTCTTTTGTGGGAAGACCCAATCCTAGTTTTGCGACAGCAGGAACCTGTCAGTGACTGAAAGGATGGGTTTGTATGCATGTGAATCAAGATTAGCCATCAACAGCTTTCTTCTGTAGGTGCAATAGGAATGGAAATGTTAGGCATTTGGCTGCATCTGGATTTAAGAGGACACATTTTATGTTAAGTAACATGCAGCCTGCAAAGCTATTCCTTGCTAACTTAGGAGACTGAAAGGAGTCGGGTAGCAGGCACACCTATCTTCATGGTAACTGCACTCTGGAGAGGGTGATGTGTGGTGGGAGTTAAGTAGGAGTGAGAGTCAGGGGTTCACTAATCTCTCTGAAAGCGAGACAAGGGTTGAAAGAAAGGCACAGAGGGCCATTACTCAATGTAGAGATAACTGTCTCTTAAATGAGCTGCCTCCATCACCCTGGAGGTCAGCATGGACAATCTATGAAGCTTGCCTGGCATGTGTGAGCTGCAATGGTGTAGTAAAACATGCCTGAGTATCCACGCTGTGTGTGAGTATTTGGTACCTGAAGAATTCTGCTTATGGTACCATGGGCTCGGAATAAGCTTTTGCACCACAAATACGCTGAAAAAGCCTCTTGATTCCTTCTGAAAGGCCTTCCCGGAAGAACCTTGACTTTACATTCATTTGCAGCCCACAATAATTTCGCAAAAGGAATAAACATTGCAGTCAGAAGAAGGACTTGTGATGTTAGTATGATTGTGTCTGTACTGGGGCCTTCCCTATGACCAGATTTTAGATGGGATGATTTTTAAAAGGTATTCATTTTCACAGCTATGATAGAGCCAATGTACAGAGTAGGTTTAAGGACTGGGGTCCTCTATAACTTCCTTTCACAGCAATGGCATTGCCCCTGTGTTTGTTCTGCTTCATGGGACGGATTTAGAAAACCTTGTTTTGATAAACTCTTTGCTTGCTTGGCTTGGCATTCCCAAACACTGTGTCAACTTTCCACAGAGCTGTCTCGGTTGGGTCGGTTGGGGAATTCAGCTCGGCAGTGCTCAGCCAGCAAGTGGCATGACTCAAGGAGAAGATAATTTGTTTTATTTATTTTTTTTCCCTGAGTAATTACACAAGAATTGCAAAGCTGCTTTCCAAAAGTTGAAAGAGGGGATCTGAAATGGATTTGAATTTTCTGTTGGGTGCATGGGAGTTGAGATGTGATGTTAAAATTGTGATAATTTTGATAGTGATGGTAATTGTAATACTTTCCTTTGGGTGGGAGGTGTTTCTAGATGTGCAGTTCATTCATTGCGTGTTTTTGTGTGGCTACATCTGCTGCACAAGCCACAGTTTCTTGTGTGGCTGCTGCCAGCTACTTGGAGAGTGACCACTGGGGTGTCTGCTCTCATAGCAGCAGAAGGAGGGGGTAGAAACATGCAGGGAGAAAGCTAGGATGACACCTAAACAGTCAGCAACCGATCTGTATCAGAAGATTTCCAGAGTATAAAAGAGAAGTGTCTTGGCTGCCTGGAGGGACCTTTATGGCTTACGCCGTCTCTCTTGGTCATCTCTCTCCCATTTTAAACACTTTCTGTCCTGAGTTCCATTGTGTAGATACACAGGTGGTGAGTACCTGGAGGTGGCTTAGTAAACATAGGAAGAAGGGAGTGATTGGCCACTATAAAACTAAGTAAAATAAAATGAAACCCAGACAGTGGAATCCAGAGACTAAACAACACAGAAATTAGAGGGAAGGCTGATAGGGTAGTTTGCACTTTCTAATAGGCTGGCATATTTGCTAAGAGAAAAAAAGTAGGATTTGGGCACGTGGCATTTCTTCAGACCTGTGTACCTGAAAGCTTGTCTATTTTTTTCTTAATTTCAGTTTGCTTAATGCAAGGTGTTGCTTCTGTGAGACCTGTTAGTCATTTACATCCTTATAGTACTATGGCTCTGCCTGTCACGAGGATGCTGACAGAGAAGTCATTTTGCAGGCATTTGCTAATGGAGAGTAGATGCTGGAAGGATTCTGATTTGGGCATTGTTTTATTTGTGGAGGCAAAAATGCTGAAGACTGAAGAAAATAAATGAAATTAAGAGGAAATGAAACCTTATTCTAATTTCCAACCAAAACATATTACTGACCAGGATAAACACATTGTCAGTGTGTGGGAATGACAGTGTCTTTCAGCTTTTGTCACTCACTCTTTTTTGTGGTATTTCCCCACCACTGGGGGTGTTTTGGGGCAGCAGTCAGACCCTCCTCCACCTCTCTTCACTCAGGTTCAACTACTCAGCCAGATGGGTTTCTACTTCAAGAGGTCCCAGCCAGCATGAGCTGGTGTCTGCCGGGAGCAACAGTCCCACCCTTCATCCTGTGCCACTTCCCAGGCATTTGCCTGGCTGGAGCAGAGCTGGCCACTGCCCTCTTCTCCTCACCCTCCAACAGCTCTCTCCTCCCATGTTGTTATTTTTTACCCTGATTGGAGTCTTGATTCACTTCACCCTGTGGCCTCCTGCTTCTGCCAACAGAAACAGACTGTGAAATTGCAGAATTAACCCCAGTCTCTTCAGGCTTCCCAAAGCCCTTCTCAGCCTGGGCAGCTCATCCCCATCTGCTGGAAGTATCTCCCCTGGTAATGCAAAAGGTGGGACAGCCTTTTCCACTACGTCACATAAGGACAGGCTCATATTCCCTTTGTTGTAGGCTTGGGAAGAAGCCTGGCACAATAGACCTAGACTTCAGTGAAAAGTTATTGGATCCCACAATACAGTCATAAGTCGTAAGATATGCTCATAGTCAGGTATTTTTCTCCTCAGCTTTCCTCATGTTTTTCACTATGAAATTTCACCCAGTCTCTTGGTATTGTCCTAAGGACCGTTCTACCCATGATAGTCAAGAAGGAAAATATATTCCAAATAAATAACTATTACAATCACAGATTGTGGGAATAAACCTCTAAATTGGAAAATGCATCAGAAATGTATTTCTGCATGGACTTTCTATATCTTATTTCGGTCTGACTACACTGACCTCGATAGACTTCAAGCATAATCCAAGCCCTGCTGAAGTCAGATGACTTGGTTCCTACCCCTATTAACTGTGCAGGTGTGCACTACATGCAGCTATATCTGGAGTAGTCAGACTCCCTTTGTCATCAGGAAGAGAGTAAATGTGTTTTGGCTCTAATCAGTCTGACCTGGTTTAGTTTTCTGCCTAAGTATGTGGACTTACATCTTTTCATGGAGCATAACTGAGTTGCCAATGATGAGTTCAGGTTTGGACATCTACGTCAGCTGATGTCTTACCCTCAGACTTTCCAGTTACTTCACGTGGCTCCCAACCAGGTCTTGGCAGATCAGCATTTAGTCATGACCACTCACATAGTTATAGCGACAATCATCTTTGAGTTCTTGCCTCCGAAGATCCTTAACTAAGTGAATATAGTGCTATTAGAGAGAAGGCCCACAGGTTATTATCATTTAACTGCCCTGTATGTGGTGAAGAGCTGTTCTCTGATGACTGATACTGTTTCTACACATTTAATGACAAACAACAGTTTAGAGTACCAGAATCTCAGAATAATTCGGGTAGGAGAAAGGACCTTTTGAACTGACCTAGCCCAATCCTAGCTGAAAGCAGGGCCAGCTATGGCTTTGTCCAGTCGATCTTGAAAATCTCCAAGAATGGAGACTTCATGGTGTCTCTGGGCAACCTGCTCTGCTGCTTTGGCTGTCCTTGGGGAAAATGACTGTCCTCACATTAGGTCAGAAACTCTCCTGTTTTGATGTACAGCTGTTGTATCTCATTCTCCTATCAGGCAACTCTGAAGAGCCTTAGGCTATCAGTGTCTTTCCTGTATTGGTGAGGGGGGTAGAATGGGTGAAACTGGACAGAGTGTCTAGCTATGCTATAATGAGCACAGAGCAAATGGGAATAACCACTTCACCATATCTGCTGGCTGTGCTCCTGCTGGTAGGGTTTTGACAGAACCTTTCTATGACTGAGAGCTGTGGTAAGAAGTAACAGTCACTCTTATTCATTAAGTTGTGCATTTAGTATGGCTTTAAAAAAAAATTAGAAGTCTGTTGGTATTTATTGGGAATAGTTCTCTTAAGCAAAATGCTCACTGGGATTCATTATTTAGCTGAATCCTGATAGAAATAGAACTATGAATCTGATGTGTGAACTCCCAACAGCTGCCATAAAAAGAACAGTTAGTTCTGTTTCTGGGAGATGCTGGAATGAAAGCTGTGAAGTGCTGGAGTGCTCAAGGCTGGTTGCATACAGCCTTTTTATTTTCTTTTTAGCCCTTGGTGTGCACGATGTGCACCCACTGTTGAATTCACCCTTGTGACTCTCTTGTGAAGTAGGAATGAGTTTCACTCACTATTTAAAAGGGAGAAGCCATGGTGCAGAAACCCAGACACATCTGACCTAATTTTAATTGTCAGAAAGTTAGACATGCAGTCCCAGGCTAGGAATCTACAGTCCTTCTAGAAAGAGAGAAATGGGTCCCTCCAGGGTTTCCTGTATTTCACCTCTTCCCTACTTGTTTTCAGGGTGAGAAATAGCCTGTCTGTTTTCACTGGTGCTGGCAGAACCTGAACAGTCAGTCTAAATTATTAGTATTTAAGTGAGACTTGGGGCAAAATTCCTAGTTAAAACTAAGCCTTGGCATTATGATTTAAGTGGTTCTTCCCCAGACTAGTCACAGAGAACTGAGAGTGCTTCTAGGTTTTCCTCCAAATCAAACAAAGCCTCCAGACCATCCCTTATGTTGCCTGAGGGATGCCATGGAGATGAGGGGGAGCAGGCTGAGGGAGATGGCAAGTAAATTATTCTCTTCCTTCTCTCACACTCCCACCTTTGGCAGGACTTTTGCCCTCCATTGGTGTTGGCATGAATTTATTACTGCTGGGGAGATGAATAGTCAGTTGTACCTGGTGTTTCCATTCCCATCTCCTTGCATCTGTGTATGATCCTGGCGAAGGGGACAGAAACTGCCCTCTGCTCCTATTGAAAAGGGACCTAAATTATTTTGCTATGGAAAATGTTGCCTTTTGGCTGCCAGAGTTCTTGGATGTATTCCAAGTTATTGCAGCAGAAATGTCACTGAAATATCCCTAATTTTTTCTTCTGAGTCAGGATCTTGAGTACTAATTTCAGTGTCACAGTCATACAACTAAACCACTTGTTTTCTTCAACACCTCTGCAGACACCTGGATGGAACCCAACTGCTAGTGAGTTTTGGTGGGGGATGGAAGGTTTTCCTTTAGTACAGTTCTTGAGAGATAAGCTGAACTCTGATGTTGGGGTTGGGGGTGGGGGGAGGGGGAAACCCCATATGTGTGAAGCACAGAGTGAAACAGCCCCCTGGGACAAAAACCACCAGGTTTATTTCCAATCTGTGGGAATCCTGGCTGGCTTACACTGTTCACAGGTTTGAGTAGGAGAACACTTAAAATTAAGAAACTTTAATACTGAAAACTAACTTTGGTTGCTTTTTTCTATGTATTGGAGAGCTCTCCTGCACAAACAGCTCACATTAATGTGAAGTGCTGAGGGTCCCTGTCTCAGTGACTGTCCCAATCCTTCCTCAAAGGTTCCCTGGTACTTTGGTTATAAGGATTGTGCAGTAACCTAAATGACAGCTAGCTTCAATTAAGATTTAATTTGGAGACTAAAAACTATCCAATGATTTAGTCTCAGGGATTAAGGAAAACAAAACCTTACCGACGGCTGGATGAAATTCACATTCCTTTCAATTGTGATCATCCTACATCAAGGAAATGTTTGAAATGTTGGCAGTCTCCTACGATATGCCTGTGAAAGTTATTATATTTCTTTAAGTAATTTAAGAAAAAAGAACCAAGAGCTATAGCCCAAATGTGTTATATAAATCTTCATTTTTACAAAAATAGTTTGATTGATGTCAGGTCCCAGTGGGTGACCTTTAAAAGAGACCACATCAAATGGAGGGGCAGAGCTGCAGCTCTCCACCCCCACATTGGCTCTTCTCCTCCTCGCTTCTCCTCACCAGAGTGCCTCTAGACAGCTATGTCATCTGTAGCCATAAAATAAATTGAAGAATGTCTGTCTCGCTAAAGGCAAAAAAGGAGGCCTTCTCTCATCTCCATTGAAGTGGGCCACATCTTTATCGGGGCTGCAAAATGAACTTTGTACCTGCATGGAGGCTTAAATGTCTGTAAAATCTCCTCTGTCTCCTCCCTCACCTCAGATCAAGGCATCCTGTGTTAAGAGGGTTTTTTTTTTTGGTGAGGTCTGGGCAAGGAGTGCCAGGAGTCCTAGCTCTGTGCCACCTTTAATTTGCTGTTTAATTACTGTAGGAACAGCATCATTCTCTACTCCTGCCTTTCAACATCAAAGTGTTAATTCTAGAGGAAGAAGAAAGTTTGATTTCCAGAGGGGTTTTCTGAAGCACAGCTCCTCAGAGAAAATACGTGTGGGGATAGTTCGTCATCAGTGGTGCTTCTTACCCTGATGAGTATTTATGCTGAAGAGTTCGGCCTAGCGCTGACGGTGTGCAGCTCACAAGATTGCCTGACCAATATCAGAACCAGGTTTCAGGGGTCAAAACACACCAATTATTGTGGTAGAAAAGTCTGCATAGACATTTTCTTTCCTTTTTCTTCAACAACAGTGGTCTGTTTGGTTGCAGCTTAGAGAAAGAAAATATTTTCTGTATCGCTTTGGGGAGTAGAAACAATCAGTCCTATCATTACATAATGGCGTCTTACTTTTAGAAAGACATACAAGAGTAATGTAAGGCAAAATAAAGTCCTGCTGAGGTGTCCTGCTGGACATGTTTAGAGATGCTGTATTGGCAAACAGGAGTTTGTCTATTCAGATAGGAATGGCACTGGTGAAACAAACTAGTACTCAGAGGGAGGTCAAGTGTCGTGAAAGAGGATTTGTCGACCTGTGGCCTAGGGGCAAAGAGGAGGATAGGGATGTGAATGCTTCTTGGTGACCTATGCCCCTGTGGCCAAGTTCCTGCACCAGACCATCATATGATTGCCTGTCTCAACATGTCATGTGAAGCTTGTGAGAAAAAGACATGCTGGTGCCCAGTGATCCAAGGCAGCATCTCTCAACCCATGAACCTTGGTGAATGAGGTAATTTCTTTCACTTCAGATGATTTTGTAAAGTAAGATTCCTTTTCCCTTCCTTAATTCTTTCCATGACCTCATGAACAAATAACCTCTCCTCAGGTGTTCAGTCCCTAGTACTTGTCACCCTCTAAGAAGAGCCCTTTGGTCCCTCTCTAGTGTCAGACAACCAGCAGGAGGAAGCCAACAGATTGACAAACTACCATAGAGAAAAATGTCACAGAACTCAGACCAGCTCTGGTTTAAGCATCCCTAAAGGCCACAAAATCCTTTGGAACTTCCCCTGTTCATGTTGAATGCATGGATA
Organism: Lophotriccus pileatus; assembly: GCA_035583135.1. Classification (NCBI taxonomy): domain Eukaryota; kingdom Metazoa; phylum Chordata; class Aves; order Passeriformes; family Tyrannidae; genus Lophotriccus; species Lophotriccus pileatus. The sequence continues at coordinate 63,666,319 of JAWWES010000081.1, read as the reverse complement.
TTGCAGTCATTTCCATAACAACAACTAAGGTCCAGAAACCAAGATTAGGCTTCCTATGAAAGACAATTAGAAGATCATAGAATCACAGAACGGTTTGGACTGGAAGGGACCTTAAATAACATCTAGTTCCAACACCCCTGCCCTGGGCAGGGAACCCATAGTGCAGCAAAAGGCACTTGTTTGGATGCCCTTTTGGGTGGAAAGCCCGGTGCAATTCAGGCACAACACAGGAAGACCTTGATCAGTAATTGATTGGAGGGAAGAGCAAAAATATATCTCTGGTTTTGATCCCTGTTTGCTCCTTACCTCAGGGAAGATGTCTAAGCAATATACTGAGACTCTTTCCAAAAAGAATACCAGGTGGATCTATTATGAGGTGTATTGCCCTTCCAGCTTTTTTCGTCCTGCCATTTACACGCAACCAATGAGTTTTAACTGAGAGGGATCACAAAGATTAATCAAGGATCATTCATTTTTGCCCTGAAATATACTTGCCTGCCTAAAACTTCTGTGAACATGTTTAGATCTCTTTTTTACTTCTGGTTGAGGAGAACTGTTGATTTAGTCTTGGACAGAATGCCTGAGAGTCAGAGTACACCCACTACATGCTCCAAACCAAGTAATGGCATATATTACACCCCTTGTTTTATCATTCACAGGCAGAGAACAATCTCTGTTTTTCAGGCAGTTCCCCAGTTGCTGGTAATGTTTTAAGCATTTGATATTCACTACATACTCCTTGGGTAGGATTTCATTCATTCAAACTGTTTTTCCACTGAGTGGCAAGAACAATAGCTTCCAGTTTCGATTCTTGTAAGTACAGCTTTAAATTCTCTTTAAAATGCCGTTATTTGCTTAAAATATTCTACTTCTGAAAAAATGTCTTCCACAAAGCTTCTGTAGTAAAGCACTTGGAGAATGCTTTTCTTTGAAAGAGAAAATTTATATGAGAGAAAGCTAATGAAAATGATCTTTTAAAAAAACAAGCAGTAACCTACAAAGATATTCTGAGTAGTTCTGGAATCTTAACTGTCATTATCAATTAGACCACCTTAGTTATTGGGGGCAAACTCTCCAGGAACAGAGAACATTCCTAAGTTTGGATGTAGGAGAACAGCCTAAAAACACGGTGTGGTTTTAGGGGATTGCTAACAGGAATCAGTTTCAGTTTTGTGTAATAGCCCCTTCAAGTTTGTTCTCTCTGTGGCAAACTATGCAGAGCAAAATGCATGGTGTAGTGGTAAGAATAAGAATTCACTTTTGGGGGAAGGGTAGGCAGAACAACTGGCAGAAGGAATTCACGGGGACTGTTCAGATGTGATGGAGAATGCCATACCTTTCCCAAACTACTTCACCCTTACTCATCTCCCTTCCTGCTTGAAAAAACAGATTCCTCCTTCCCCACTTGCACTCCTCTCATTTTATCTGTCACAGGCCTGAATTTTGAATGCTCCTGCTATGAGGTGTTGTGACTCACCCACATTCAAAGCTTGGTCCCCACATGTTCATTTATCTCTGCTATCCAGGTGCAGGCTAGCTCTGTCAGCCACAGCCCTGGCTCTTCCTAGTGGAAGGGTCAAAGTTCTTCCCAAGAGGCAAGTGTGGCTTGTTTGGTGAAATACGAGATGCTATTATCAGCCTTATTTTGTTCTCCTGAGAAGCAGACAAAAAATGTCATGTTCCAGACACTTAGCTTCAGCACAACACTCCAATGCCCATCCATTGCTAAGCTTTGCCTACTGTTTATACGATGCTTTTACCTATAAAGATAAGGGGTTTTTAACTGACCTTATGAAGCAATGTTGCTTCAGAGGAAGAAGCCTCAGCATTGAGCTGGATTTTCTTTCTGTTATTTCCTGGCTTAGGGAAGGCTGTCGTATCTGCAGCTGATGGATATGGACTTAGTGACCTAGAGGGAGGTTGCTGAGGGATGCTTTTAGTGAGGTTTGGCTGCTACACATATGTCTCAGGCCTTTCCTTGTCGTCTTGGCTGAATATGTACAGGGGAAAACTGTTCAATGCAGTAAAAATTCACAGTTGTTGCAAATTACTTAGCTCTACCTACCATACAAGAGTTTTATCCAAGTGTGTTTTTCACTCCAGGAAATGACTGCTGCAAGTAGTCCAAAAGAGTGCAGAACAATGCATTTTCTGCTTATAGTACACAATGTGACCCAAATCATATCCTTTTGTCATATCCTGTCACACCCTGAATGGTGTAAGTCAAAAAGGCTGGGCTGCCTGGGGCAGGCCACCACGTATTATTTCCTGAGTACTCATGCTCGGTCTCTGTACAGTCACAGATCAGTTGTGAACAGCTGCAGAAAGTGAAAGAGAGGGGCACGTACTGCTAACACAGCTTTGTAGTCGTTATTCAAATAATGGGCACAGATTCTTTCTTACCAAAACTTTTTTTTTTTTTTCTTCAGAAATCAAATGTCACCAGTATTAGAAAACAGCTCCCCCAGCACCACAGACTAGCAAGTAGCAACTATGTTATGTTCTTCCATCACCATGAATTGCCTAAATCAAGAAAAAAAGTTGTGATGTAAAATCAACCATGCAGAAATACGTAGGCTAGAAACCCTCAGAACAAACAGGAGGCAGACTAGGGTGAAATCTACACTTGCAAAGAATCATCTCTTTTGTCTGGAAAACTCCATTTTTATTATACTTGAACTTTCTCACATATTAAACCTCTGTTCAGAGAACTACCAGTACATCCTGATGCTTCCAGGACTGACTGAAGCATTTTTTACCATAAATTCAATGCTAAAAAAAAATAATAATCAGAAACTTCTTATCTGATAAAACCAATCCATGATATAATTAAGAGCTAATGATATGTCTGGTAATGCATAGTTTAGAATAAGGATGATTTTTCTCCAGAAGAGTTTACAGTGTATTTCCTCTTGGCAAAGAGCAGGTACGTGGGTTTTGACCCCTTCTTAAACAGGAGTGGCAACTCTGCAAATAAATTCACTGCTATCAGCCAACTTCCTTATTTGCTTTTGGACATGAGGCAAGACTTCCCTGATTACTCATTAAATGCATCTTCATTAAACAACTTAACATGATCGGAGCAGTCTGAGGAGGTAAATTGCAATGGTCAGTTTTCACACAGAAAAAAGTATTTCAACAAAAAAAAGCCCATGAGAGTAAAACAGCAATTAATATGGCCTTTAACAAGGACAGAACTCAAATGAATTGGTAGGGTTGTTCAGAAAAATCAAGAAGGTCACTGCGTATCTAAATGAAGAGGGATCAGACTGTTTATAGGCTTGCAGGTTCAGGCTTAGCTGTTAGACAGCAGCATCTCTCCAAAACACCAGCAATCACAAGGGAGAGCTTTTGCCAGGCAGCACTTACCTTGCCAGGGACGCTGCTCCTGATGCTCTCCGCTGGCTCCTCTCATCGGGTTTCTTGTGTCCTTGTTAAGGTTAACATAGTCCAAGGAAACCACATCTGCCCGTTAGCTCTGTAGGGAAGGCTTGGTTGTAGGAGTACATTTTTACTCTGCCTCCCCTCTTATTTTGTAAAAAGAGAGAAACCACAAATGTTTTTCTTCCTGTTTTAGTTATTTCCTCTCTGCTTGGCAAACCTTGTTTTTGACAGGATCTCTCAGATATTTGCGCTGAGTGTTCCTTGCATCAGAGAGCCCCCCGGGACAGTTCAGTGGTCATCTGTGACTGTACTGTAGTCACTAGATTTAGTGGAGCTATGGTGGGTAATAATTTAATTTTATAAAGGTGATTTACATGGCAATCCCAATTCCTGAGGATTTTTCTAACCTTGCTACAGTGCTAAAAAAGAGCTTTGTAGCTCTGGAAAGTAAGATCGAGGCAGGGGAAAATCTAATCAACTCAGGGGAAAGGCACTAGTGTCCATTATGCAAATAATACTGAGTAACAGATCTCTCTGTATTGATCAGTACTGAGTCATCTAAACTCTCATGGCATGGTGGAGCATGGCTGAAAGGGGAAGGGAGGACAGTAAAAAAAGAAGTTATATAAATTTGTTTGTTGAGATGAGATCTAAAAGCCTCTGTTAGTGAGTGGGAGAAATGAGACAGACCTCAGAGGTCAAAAATGGTGGGCAAGGGAGGGAAGTGGGAAACACCAGGGTCTGATGGGCTTCCAGCAATAAAGCTGGAATTATCAAGAGAAGGATAGGTACAAAAGAGAAAGGCTCATTCATTGCCCTTCAACTTCTTAGTCTCAGTGACGTGACTTCAGAGCGTGGTCCTTGCTGCAGCAAGGGGAAAGGTACTAGAAAAGGTAAATTTATTAATTTCTATGTGCCTCACAGTTACAAAGAAACCTCTCAGTATGTCCCCAGGTCTCTTCTGTTCCAAAAGTGATCAAAGCTGATTTGATCAGACAACTTACGAAGAAAGCGTTCTTTACACCCTTAGCTTTTTCCAAAGCTCTTCTGTTTTAGTCTGAGTTTTCCCATCCATATACACTTTTAATATATGTCTCATCTCCAGACTGATCAGCTGCTCACCTATGCAAACACGGTTGTTACATTGCCTGTGAAACACTTTGCCAAGACCAATCTTTGTATCAGAGATAGGAGGACCCAGACCAAGTTCTGTGCTCACTAATAACCAGCAGCTGGTCTTGCTGGTTTCCTTCCTGAAACTTTAATTCTCTTGTTCTTCATAATCCAAGCTGACTGCAGGTCCTGTCTCTATGGCTGCTCCATGGTTGCTAATTAATATTGAGGTGACAAGGTCAGTGCTTCAGGTTCAGGTCCACAAAAACATGTTGCCTGCCTTGCCCTCGTCCAGAGGGCAGCAGCCTGGCTGAGGTACCTACTCCTTCAGTTATAGTTATGACCATGTGTAACCAAAGTGACTTGTATCAGCTTCAGCCTGGCCACAGAGCCCATTAGCTGAGCTTTCCAGGTTGTGATCCCCGCTGCACTGGGCCACTGCAGCCGAAGCAGAGCCAGGCTCTAGAAACAAGGACCCTTCCTGCTTTTGCACCTTTTCCTCTTTGGACAGTGAACCAGAGCCACCCCAGTGCCACTGTGGGCTGTTTTCAGAAGGCCTGCTTCCTGCAGAAATGAACCTTCCTTAGCAAAAACCAGAGTTTGCAGCCATGTACCAGGGTTGCATGTGGGTGTTACCTCAAAAAAAACCAGCACAGTTAGAAGGCAGAGAGAGTCATCAAGCATTTGGAAACCTTAGAAAATCCAGCTAGTTAGACTGCATTGGGCCTGAACAGGCTGGATTTGTTATTCTAATGAGGTACAAGTATTATTTTCTTAACCTGCACAGTGCTCAGGGCAAGCTGTGACATATTGACAAAAGATGCCTCTTACTGGTGAAACCCACTCATCTCTTTGTAGGCATTTATGACCCTTTTCATATTAAACTATGCTACACTTGGAAAATTGCTGTTTTCTGTGTGAGTGGAGAGGTGGAGCATTTGCCTGGTGCTCAGAAGTCTCATCATAGGTTAGTATACTGTCCTGTAGTTGCAGATACAAAATCCCAGCCTGGGTGTGGATAGATGCTCCTGATGTAGTCAAGTAATAGATATCTTACAACGAAGGCAAAGAAACATGTCTGAGGACCCTCTTTCACCCAGAAATGAAAGGTTAACTTCAGATGAAAAGGAATATCCAACTGCTTTTGCTGCAGTGCGTTGAACACAAAAATATAATTACTTTGGTTTTCCCATTTCTTTCAAATCAAAGGCCGTTCACAGCTTCTCATTTTCCTCAGCTGGACCAACTGATGCTGTGTGTCCAGATTGACACCAGCTGTGTGTCTCGTTGTTTGAAATGGACATGTAAGTCAGTTCTTCCACGTATGAAACCCATTATTCTCCAAAAGTTTTGGCTGAATAATAGTTCCAGGCTTACTTGACCCAAAAAGACATTTAGCAATCCTTCCCAACGGCCTCCAAGTTAGTAAAAACACCAACAAGGTGTTGCTCAAACACCAAAAGAAAACAGACTCTTCATTTCAGGCAGCTTCAGCTCGTTTTAGACTGCATCCACATCACAAACATCAGCTACTGCCATGTTTTGGCTTGTAGAACCTTTTCCTCACAGAGGGATTCCTAGTATAAAAACCAGCAGCTTTACTATTGAAAAAATTACTGTCTGTTAATTCTTTTACTTTCTTACGGCCTACTTGTGTTGCTTGGCCGAAGTTGTTTCCAGAGGTATTCCACATTTAAAAGAAATCCTTTCCGTATTTAACTCTAGTCCAATAGATCAATTTTTTCCTCCAAATAGTAGCTTGTAACCCCTGCTGTAGTCATCTGTAATAATTTTTCCCAAAGTCCAGTGGCCATCTTTTTCTATTTTCCCTGATACATCTCTTGCCAAATCATCTTCCCACATCCCCATATGTTTGTAACCCCCTTTGAGATAATTAGTGCCTCGTAATGCTTTGACTCATCAAGTTCTGTTTGAGCTTCAGCCCCCAGACCTGCCTCTGTATCTGCACCCCAGTTCCTCGGGAAAAAGTAGTTTTATATAAATTGCTTTTACGTAGCACAGTTGTTGCATGAGACATGACATGAAACAGATGTTGCACAAAATGACACAGCAGGCTCAAGGACTCCTGTAATTGCTCCTTTCCTATTTTCACTACCTCTGGAACGTGGCTGTCATGGCAGGCAGTGATGTAGCCTCACACCCCTCTGAGCCAGGGTCCGCAGATCCTGAGCTGCTCCTGGAGAACAGCTCAGCTAATTAAGCTTAACAGAGCAAGCCTCTGGTTGTGGCTTGTTTGCATATTTAGCTAAGGGGGTTGCTTTGACATTAATTGACCATAAAGTGGTGAAGCATGCAAGCAGGTTAAATACTCAAGGAGAGATGGATGTGCCACCCCACTATAAGGTAGGGGTTCACAAAAGTGGTATAGCAGGTTAAAGCAGTGGACTGAAAGCCAAAAAGCTTGAGGCTTTTTTCCCAGCTCTGCTGTGGAGTGTGATCTCTGATAAGAAATTCTTTCACCCTTTTAATACCTTGTTCCTCCTCTTCTCCTTGGCAATATAAACTGCAGAGCCTCTTTGTGTCAGGTCTGACTTTTGGTTTCTATTTTTTTCATCATCTTTAAAAACTGCTTCCTCTCCCCCTAGCCCTTACATTAGATGGATACACTTATAGCAATCCCCAGTACAACCCTTGGAAAAATGACAGCAATAAAGAAGAAGAAACTAGTGAGACTTGGTCCTAAAAAGCAGGAATTACTCTGTGGGTGTCTGCGTTTGCAGCAGTGTGTATCAGTGAACTCTTTGGGACAGCTTCCTTTAATTTTCCAGAAAACCTTGTATTTCAGATTGTTCTGTTCTTCAGGGGTTTGGATCTGACTCCACTAAACACTTTGAAAGCCTTTTTCTATTTCATTGGAACAACCATCTACATTATCAGTTTCCCAAATGTAGAAATATTGAAATCGGGTACAAAGTGTCTTCCTCTCATTTCAATACGCTGAGTTAATTTCTTTGCTGTGGGTTTGAAGCATCAGCAGGTACCAAAACTAAGCCTATCCACTAGATTTCAACTGGGCTCATGTCAAAATTATGTGAAATGGTAACTCTCATTGAGCTACAAGTGAGACTATAATTGCTCAAAATTGTGCTCAGGGCATTAGAGATTTGCTGGAAGATTCATGGCCCAGAAGGAGCCTTTTACGGTAAACCTGGTCCCACACCAGGTTTGACATCACAGTCTGAAAATGGGTACGATTTAAAGAGTTTTGTGTCTTGCCAAGAAGGCTGTAGCACAAAGCACTTGATATGTTTTTCACTCAGTGGAAAGAGAATATCCCAGACTTCTGTCAGTTTGGGTGCTGACTAAAGTGGTGGCTCTGAGGGAAAAGAGCACAGTGGCTTCTGTGTGTGTTTTACAAAACTGAAAATACATGGCCAGGAGGCAGATTCTGGCCATGGTCTATGTAGTTGTGTTGCATAACACGCAGCTGGGTTATGAAAGGGTAAATCAAATCCTTTCTGATGCACCTCAGTGCCAGGGTGAATTAAACACAGAGCAGTTTTCTTAAAGCAGTGTCAACGGTGCAGAACAATCTCCACTGGACCGGGCAGCTGCTGCGTCTCACAAATGAGATGGGTCTGGGATCAGTGGGAAGGGAAGGCATGAGACAATCTGAGCCATTGCAACTGGCCTGATAGATCCAATTCTGTTGTCCTCAAGGTCCTGATTCACTTCCCACCTTTGGGATGCTTGCAGTCAAAAGAAATAATAGAAATAAGTTACTATGAAATGAAAGACTGGGATTAGCTTCATAATTTATAGTCAGCTTCACTTTAAATTCCCTTTTTTTACTGCTTCTGAGACATGACTTTCTCTCAGGACACATAGATTATTGCATTAAAATTTCTCTGAGATACTTTGTTTATCTGTGCTAAGGTTAGATTGCTCAACACAGGCTTAAGTAAATAATGTAAAACCCAAGGACTATCTTTAGCTACTGCAATGTGTTCTCCATAAAATAATGAAGTATGTAACTGGCACTGTTTGAGCAAGAGCTTATTGTACTGTTCCAGTATTTTTTAGTCTAGTAGGACGAGGGCAGAGCAATAGATACAATCTGGGAGTAAAGCATTTGTCCTTTTTCTGGGGACCAGGAAAAACAGCCAAGGCTGGCCCTGAGAGAGTAGCAAACATGACTCCAAGGATAACTGAGCAGTGCAGAGACTGATGTGGGTGTACCTTGTTCTGACAGGACAGGGGTGGGCAGGGTGGTTGGGAGGCCTTCTTGAGGAGAAGCATCAGATTATAGTGTATAGCGAAGAGAAAATGGGAAAGATGTAGATGTGGCATGCCTTAAGGTCTGTGGGTTGTTGAAAACTGGAAGGTGTTCAGAGGCAAAGATTTGTTTTGGGTGAAATATCCTTCATCCCTCCAAAGTTGCGTTTCTGGGGCAAGACTGGCATAGGGGGCAAGAGGAGCTTCAGAGGAAGGAATTGATGTGTCAGCCTGAGTGTGACTTGTGCAGTCTGCATGCTTGCTTTACGTACACAGGGGAAGGAAAGATGTGATTGATCACAAGATCATCCTGGGTCACTGACATGACCTGCCATTAAAGAAAGGGAAATAAATTGCCAGGTGGGGCATAGAAATATCAATTATATCTTGTTAAGCACCAACAAGATGTCATCTAGAAATCTAGGCACTGACTTCCAAGCAAAATAAATTCAGGGACAGATGCAGAGACAGGTCATTAGGTTCATTATGTAGATGGTTAGGGGTTGTTTCTTTGTTAGGAAAAGGTATTAAAATGTCTGCTGGTTTGTTTAGCTTTGCAAAACAAAAGCTTCAAGGGGATATGATTGCTATCTATACATAGCAGGAAAAGAAGAGAGCTGTTTAAGCTAAGGGAGAACTCCAACAGAAGAATAAATGAACCTCAAGTGCTCATGCCAGCCCTGAAAAGAGACCTCTACCCACAAGAGCAGGGAATATTGGTGTGATAAAAACAAACTTCATTTGAAGGTGCAAATGGAAAGGCAGTGTATGACCTGGGGCTCTGAAGTCCTCTCCAGTCATGTTGTCCCCATTTGAAGCAGAGTTTACAATATCTGGTGGTGAGAATAAAGGCTTTTTAGTTGTTGGGCAGTTTTACACAGGAAGTATTTAAGATCTTCCCTCATGTTTCTAGTCCCTTGTGCTTGCGCAGGTCTGTGCTCCTGCGCAAAGAGCTGCAGAATGCCATTGCTCTGACTTACCTTTGCTGTGGGTGTATTTGGACAAGGGTAAAAGTCTGCCTTGAGACTGAGCTGTTGGTTCATATGGAGACCAGCTGTGAAGAAATGGAGAACTTCTGTGAGAGGCTGAAGTATGTGTGAGGGCACTCGGAGCAGTTTGTGGGTTGCGTGTCTTGTTAGTCTTTGCTGTTTATTGCCCCGTTGTTTAAAATTATTGGGAGTTGTATGTATCTTGTAAATGAACATATAGGATCATTTCCAAAAGTCCCTGTCCATTTATTTCTCTCCAAAGTTGAAACTAATGAGATCTGCAGAAATTTTTCATTGTAAATAAACTCCTTGATAAATATTTGAATGTTTTTGTTTTATAAGCTAGTTGTAAATATTTTTGTCATTGTTCAATTGTTACCAGAAATAACTCAGCCCTGGAATTCACTCCCGATAATATGTTACATCTTCCTGGAATAACTACATTCCAGAGGTCACATTCTGCAAATAGCTTTCTTAACTTAAATTACTAGCCAAATAGTCTGAAGGATCCTATATGACTGCTATTGCAAAACCCAGCTTTCCTGGTAGCCATCTGCATTTAATCACTTTCAGGGATAAAAGTTATGTGCAGTGCTTTTGGACCCATGCTTTTCTTTTGAGAGCGCATACCTGCAAGTATCTTCATTATTCACATTTTATTTTCATGTGAAGGGTGTTAATACCTCCCATTCCCAAAAAACACAGTGGGGTACTGCTAATAATGGCTGTTCTTTGTTGTAAAGTTATAGTTTGGCAATAGCTTCAGTGGTATCACTGTGGTGCTGTAAAGAAATGAGGACAATGTGTTTGGGCTTTGTTTAGAACTGCAGTTTTCATATATGTTTTTTTCTGTAATTTAAGAACTTCCAGGCTTAGTAAAAGTTAGAAATCAACTGAGAGTCTGCAAACTGCACAGATAACAAAAAAGCAGCTATTCTTTAACTTGTACTAAAGTTATTACTTTCCTTAGAGCAGGACTCAATTGACAGTGAGAAGGATAAAGAGGTAAAAAGAGATGGATGGGGAGCACAGATGGAGTGATATTCTTCAAAGGACATTCTTCTGAATTTAAGAGAACTATTTCACCTCGTCTCTTTGGCATGAAAGACACTCAATTTGCTAAAAGAAAACTTTACAGGACTAAGGCCTATACCCCCTTTCTCAGTTATGCCACCTAATTCTTACAGCTCTGTGAAGTTAGTGAGGAAACTGGAAGGCAGAAAGACATGACTTTGGCAAATATGGCCTCTGAGAATGGAGCACCACAGAAGGACATCAAGCAGAGCGGAGCATTGCTAATTGAAAAATACAGGAAATTCTTCCTGCAGTCTCCAGGGAAAAAGACTTATTACAAGGTCAGAACAAAGCAGTTATTTCTATTTTCTTCCAGGCAAAAAAAAAAAAAAAATCCACAATCATATATCCTTCTTTTTCTTCAAAGTATAATTTGTCATGAATGTACAAGCAGAAAAAGAGCTGATTCTGATCAGCCTACAAAACTTTGTTTCCCCGTAACAGTAAAACAGTGGTATGGTCCAGAGTATTTGATAATAAAATAGGAAGGTGGAGGGTCCTTCTAAAACAGACATTACTCCTTTTTTTACATTTTTTATGGTAAACACTGAGTCAGGCAGCTTATCAAAACCTGCAGTATTTTGACTATTTTTTTTTTTTGAGTTTGGGAGCAAATGATGCATTTTTTTCCCCCAAATGGCAACATTTTACTCTCTATGAGATATTCATAATGGAGAACTTTATTTAACCAAACCCCTGATTTTTCCATGGGAAACCATTTGCAGTGGCAAAAGGCTTTGTTTCAGCTCAAAGAGCGGGTGACAGAGGAGAACAACACACAGCAGGAGGATCAGGGACCTAAAGCAGCCTCAGCCCCAGCAGAAGCTTGTGGGGGAATATGTTTTCCTTGCAAGGAAACATAAAACAAGGTTTTCAAACCTTGGAAGTGTTTCAAAACAGCAAGAAAGTAGCTACCAGAACTCAACAGCTCTCTGGTGACCATCATGTTCCTGAAGCTCTGCTTGACTGCAGCATGATTTTATACAGCAGTTTATTCTTTAACAGCTACAGGGATCAACCCCATGGAACAGCATCCTTGGAGCTGGCACTGTGCTGCCTCTGAGCCTGTGAGGCCCCCTAACTTCTCCTGTTACATCCTGAGATTGCTCTCTTTGGAAAGCCCAGACCTGTCCCACAAAGCTCAGGTGGATCAGTTCCAGTGCAGCCGCTGCCAAAACAGCTTTGTGGGGCTGCTCAGGAAACAGTGAAGCAGTGAGGCTTGGCCTTTGTAGCAGAGAAGGATGAGGGACCATGAGGAGGAGGACTGTATTCCCTTGAGAAGGCAAGATGGACCAAGACATCAGAAGAGATTTCTCGGTTGTAAACTAAGGCTTGTGTTTGAATGGTATTGCAGGGCCATACACATTGGACTTGAAATATATCCTGAAGGGCAGCCTGAAGTTAAACCTTCAAGTGTCCTCAGAATGTAAAAGGGTCTCAGGCATCTGTTTCTTCCTGATAGGGAACAGTTGGCTGAAACACTAAGCCACAGCTTGGTGTGAGGAAGGGTTTTCTGCTTGGTGGGCCAGCAAGCATCTGACAAGTGGGAATCTTGTGTTCCCCTCTTGTAGAGGGTCAGCACCTCTTGTAGAGGTTGTGCAGAGGTGCAGTGGTGAATGGCACTGCCAAACCTGCCAGGACCCTGGACCACTCAGCATCATGGCTTGTTGTTACAAGACTATATGGAACAGTCACTCAGTACGTAGCTGCTCCCATCAGGGAATGACACACAGTGACATTTGGATGTGATGGGTAGGCCAGGCCCTGCTCATTCAGCCAAAACAGGCAGCACAGGATTTATGCTGATTCCACACTCCTAAGGTGGCTTTGTACTGATGGCAAGGTCTGTTCTGGCATTAATCTTGCCAAGGCAAGGGATAAACATCCAGAATTTTTAACCAACTTGAGGTAGCCGAATGAATTTATATCAGATCAGCTTTTGCATCACATGGCCAGGTGGTTTCCCATATGGGACTAGCAGTATTTAGAGAATGTACTGTTTCTCTTAAACAATGCCCTGCCTGAAAAAAAGGCAGGTATATTGATTATCTGCCCTCATAGAAAGGATGAGGAAGAACATAAAGAGAAAGAAGAAAGTTTGCCTGCTGGGGATTGATAATGGAGTGTGACTCAAAGCCAGAGACAGTTAACCCTGGAGCTCAGCCCTGGCTCTCCCTGGGGGCTCTCCTTTGCTTGCAGAAAAGGTGGTAAACCCTGGATGGAACTGCATCTGCAAAGGGTGAGGAGGGCAAAGGGAGCTTTTATTTAAGGAACCTTTCCAGGAAAACCAGCCCATGAGGTTATTCTTTTGCTGTTCAACAACATACGTCGCAAGAGAGAGGGAGTACAATATTCTCCAGATTAGGGAGGAGGACTTTGTGTTTTGAACTGATTCAGAGGGGCCCCTCTCAAAGATTTCAGAACAACACTAAAAATAGCTTACTCTGCTAGTACCAAGGAAACACTTTTTTTTGGCCAAGAAATTGCAATCCTATTTTTTATGCCCACTGATTTTAGAAGTGAGAGTTTATATGTCCCTTTTTGTTGGGCCTCTTTCTGAGTAAAGCACATTAGGAAGATCAAGATTTCTTTGTACTTTGTTTGAAGAGCTATCAAATAGCAGCAGTATCAGATAATGTGGATTATGATCTTATAACTCTCTACAATTTTATGTGTTTTAATTACTGGTAGAGAAGGAGTTCTGCGGTACATCTGAGCCTTAGAAACAGACACTAATTAAACAAGCAAAGTGTGCTGAGATTTCTGTTTTCCTCAACTGTATCAATAACAAAATTCTCTCACAGGTCAACACAAACTTCCTCCTCCCCCTCTCATTTGAGCTGTGGGTAATGAACAGTGTAGTGTTTTCATAATCATCTGATTTATGTAACAGCAGGTATACTCAAAACAGAAAAATAATTGGGCAGGAAATTCACAGTGGCTGTTCCAGTAGCTTTCCAGAATCCCTGAAAAACCACACATCAAATCCCCAGCTTCAGCTTTACACAAAGAAAGCTTCTTTCTCCCTGAGGATCAGTGTTGTTATGAAAAAAACACTATAAAATCATTATTAGAAAAGGTAATCTGTTCAGAGCAGTTTAGAAACCTAACCAAGCTAAGAGTGGCCCCACTTCATCTGCCTTCCAGTAGGTAAGGACTGGAAGGAGCATTAATGCAAGCTGAACACACCTTAGAGACCTGAAGATCACTGACTGCTTTCCTAAAGGAATCAGGAAACCTAACAGTTGACCCTAGAAGCATGGAAAAGGGACCCTAAATCATGATCAGGAATATGCCCAGATTATAAAATGTTCCCATATATAGAATATGGGTGAAAGGTTGACAATTTCTTTCAATAACTTTGTTCTTCTGTCAAAAGGGTATTTCAGCTCCTGTCTGGAGAGCCAACTCTGGACTGCTGACCAGGGTTGTTTTTATGTTCATTCTCAGTTGAGTTGTTGGCTGCACACCGAATATAGTAACCCGAGAGCTAAATAGAGTTCTTGAATCTTCGTCATCCCGTCTTATTCATTCCTTTCTTTGTGGTCTGTTGCACGCTATAGTACTGGGTATTTAACAATACTTGACATGACACAGAATACTGCAATATTCCCAGGAAGAGAGCTCTCTGAGGCATGCAGTGTTTGTATTTGTGCTCCTTCTTGCTATACTGTTCTCCAAAGCAGGGAGATAAGAATGGGATTATCCCATATCTGCAAGCTACAGGCTTTTCAGACCTTTTTCTCAAGCATCCGGTGCTGGCTAGCATCAGGGACAGGATATTGACCCTTGTTTCTAAGCAAGTCTGGCAATTCCCATATTTCCAGGCAGTGGACAGAAACAGACTGTTTTCTGGTAGAGGGTGGCTCATATTTCTTGCCAATGCTGACAGTCAAATGCTGCTTTCACATTCTCTCTTACTGCTAATACCCAACCTCAGGCTGAAGGTCAAAGGGTAGATCCTGAATGTTCCCATGCAAGGAGAATCAATTTAGATTCACAAAAGACAGAAGAGTCAGTGCAGAAGGTCACCATGTTGCTCTTCAGGTTTAGAAATTTGAACAGGGGGTAAGGAGTAGCATGAATGGGTATGAACTGATGGAGCAGGATTGCTTGTGAACTGGCAGAGACACAGGCAGAAGGGCCATCTGCAGTAGAGACTGACTTATCCCACTGTGCCAGGCCCTGGACTATCCCAAAATCTCATAAATATTTGTAATGTTACCTCAGTTCATCCCATTGTGAAGCAAGATGTCCACCAAATTTTGATTTCAGATCCAACCTGAGACTTATAGTTTTATTTTGTGAAGAAATTTTAAACCAGATCACTTTGAATTAGGAAAGGGACTTGGACAGAGAATGATCTAATCCCTCGCACTGGGATGAATGAAGACACTTTTGAGCTTAAAACACTGCAATAAAACTACAAACTCTCTAAGGTTTTTGGGGGCAATTCTTTACCTTATAAAGGTGCTCAAAGCAAGAGTCATGTAGTTTTTGGAGGGGCCAGGACTTTGAATGAAAAGCAGTGGGAAAAGCAACTCTGAGGGCAGTGTGTGCCTCCCCTCAGCACTCAGTGTGTGGAGGTGTCGATCCTCTCTACCTCAGCCCCCCCAGTAGCATTTCTGCTTTCAGGCTGGTGAATGCACTGGAAGGAGTCACACGACGTACATCTCACCAGGATGTGCTTATAGCTTGTGTTAGGAAGGTTGACAAACTCATGCTGCTCATTGTTGCATTGTGTTCAAGCCAAGTCTCACAAAGGGAGACAGACTGTTGCTTCTCTGAGAGGCTAAAGTCATCATTTGATGAAAGAGCACCTAATGAGTGAATTCCACTTTCTGCCTCTTTACATTTTTGGGCACTGCTCAGTAATAACGTCATGCAGGGCTTCAAACTTAAGCACCAAGATCCCTACAGATATAGACTGATTGCAGTTTTTATGTATACAGCAGAACATGACAGCTCCCCAAGTGCCGGACCAGTGCCACTCTTTTCATCTGGAGGCAGATTCTTCCTGTAGAGTCTAATGCCCCTTCGAATTGAGCAGGGTTACATCAGAAGCAGAATATGAATCAGGATCTTCATTTGTCATTAGGCATTTAGTTCATATTTGGTGTTGCTATAAATAGGTCATTTGGCTGGAAGCCTTATTTCCAGATTTTATTTTTATTTTTTTAACCTCAGCTACGCTTTTTTAGACCATGAGCGTGTGATGAATCTAAAAATGTCAGACTTGGAATGGGAAAGGGCAAATAACAGAAGCATGGCTCACTCCTGTCCCAGGCTGCTCACTGCCTGTCCACTGTGGGCAGAAAAGGGCCAAATGATCAGTCTTGGCACAGTCACCAAGGGTTGTTTTGAGTTCCCAGGAATTTAACCCTATGACTTTGACCTTTGACAAGAACACTTAATTATTTCCAGCTCTCCAACCAGGTCATAAACTGGCCCTTTAGAAAAGTTTCCTGCTTTTCATAAAAGACAGCTCTCGTCTCCTGTCACAGCAGAGTTTATATTCTTTGAATGGAGTGGCTTTTTGAATCAGCGGGATACTATGGTTGGGTTAAAGAGTTCAGCATTTGGTTTTGTTTTTAACATTAGATGGATCTGTGCTGCAAAATGCCATCCTGTGTCCAGATTTTGTATCTCCCAAACTTTTCCTTTTGTTTATTGTTTTCCCAGATGTTGGAATTTGAAATTGTTCCTTTGTAAAACCAGAATTTGTCTACAAAATCAGCATAAAACCAATTTCATCCTTTTCTTATTTTCAGGACATATATATGTATAGATAATAATCAATATTTTTTTCATCCAAAAACCCAGCAGAGACTGCCTTGTCCTCCTGTGAGCCTTAAAGTTTTGGTAACAGTTTATGAGAGTATCCCTTCCCCTTGCTGACATATTGAGCTGCATATGGCACACTTTCTGTACCAGGTAAGAGAAACTTTTCATCTCTTTCTATCATGCTCTCCATGCATTCATTTTGTCAGGGGGACGTTTCTCCTTCAGTCCAAAAATAATAAATGCAAAATGTCAGTTATGCCAGACCATTGAATAAATTGGAATGCAAGACCGCAGCTACAGCCCTTAATGAAGAAGTAATTCATCCCATGCTTTCTCTGATGATTTAGGTAAACACACAGACCTAAACAACCATGGTGCAGCAGGGAGTAGAGACTCTGCCTGGCAGCCTGGCAAGGCTCCTACTTCTTGGCAGCCCTCAGATGAGCAAGAGGGTTTTGTGCAGCACTCTGTGTGCACGGCACTCCCGGTAAGGAGCTGTTGAAACCATCGAAGCTTCACTTAAATTGACGGTAAGGTTTAAGAGAGAATGTAATTCTGCTTTCCCACTTAACAGCTTTACCAGTAAGTTGCTGCTTTTTCCTTACATGGGGATGTGGTTGGTGGGGACATTCTTTTAAAATGAAAAGGCGGCTCTTGGTACCAAAAACCACTTGCCCACATTTCTAGTGTGTAAGGCAGCAAAACAGAGCTGAAAAACAAACTTTTACTGAAACACCTATTTTTAGATTGATTTCCCAGCTTTTGCAGCCCCAGGCTCTGCCTACCGGATCTGAGGCAGAGCCCAGTGCCCCCTGAGGGCACTGGAGATGCCCCAAAACATTCAGCTCAGCTCCAAATCTATGTTTGCATCAGCCCAGGTATGAAGCCTGGAGTCAGACCAGAGTGAGAGGTTGCTTGGAATGCCCGTACCCTGGAAAGATCTGGCCAAGCATGAACTCCAGCCAGGAACCCCCCGTGCCTCCAGGCCTTCAGCTCTGGATTTGGGATCATTGAGGTGCCACAACCAGCTGCAGGACCATCATGAAGGTAAAGTCTGTGAGATGTCACTGAGGAGAGAAATGAACAGCACCCTTTCTTTGCCTTGCTGTGAGGAGGGGGAAATAGAAATGCATGCAATGAAGATCACCGGTGGTAGCAGTGATTGCATTTCTTGGTCTACAGAATTAATTAATTTAGACAGTGACGTCATTAAACTTGTCTTGAAGATCAGAAAGCAGCTGTAAGCATCTTTCCTGCTTGGAGGGAATGTCCCATGCCTCAGAGAAGGCTGGGGTCGTGCTTGTGACCTGGGAAATTCCAGCCCTTACCCTGCCTCTTGGAGGCTGCCAGCTTCCAAGCTGGAAGCTTCCAGCTTAGTTAACTGTGGAAATGAAGCCATAGCTGAGCAAAGGGGGAAAAAGAAATTAAAAAAAGGTGGAAAGCTTTACAGGCCACAAGCCTTCAGGAAAAGGGCTGAATTTCAAAATAAATCCATTTAGCTCAAAACACAAATGGCATGTTTGTAAAAAGACACAGAATCTCAGTTGCTGGAAACAAAACAGCGATTAGTGGCACTACTAAAGTCTGTGTCTTGAATGGTTTGTCTTTTTTTTGTACTTTTGTCCCTTCACAGTCTCCTGCCTATACACAATGTCCTGAAAATGCCTTCTGCTGCCTTACCCTCACGAACAGCATTTTGCAGAAGATGAATTGCATATTCTTTCCTACAAGTCTTTTCTTCAATTCAAGCCTGCCAGTGATTGACTTTTTAAGATGTAATTCCCTGCTGCCTGAACCAGATTCTCACCCAGAGGCTGCTTTATACCGCTCCAGCAATGCCAAACTGCTGAACTCCTATTGTGGTATGAAAGAGACCTGGACATTAAAAGGAACATTCTTTCATGTCTCTGTAATATTTTCCATATTCTACAGAAGTACCAAGTATTCTGTTTTCTCAAAATAATAATAATAAAAAGAGCGTAAGCTCACCCATATAATATTCCTACTCCCCAAATATATCATATGGTATTTTAAATGTCATCTTTCAGAGCCCTTTTTACTGAAAAGCTAAGAAGTTTTATGGCATAAATATTTTCCCCATGAGCTTAAGAAACCAATGTGTCGGACACTGTATTTTTTTAACAGTTATGGTGTGTTAGATCATGGTCTTTTGTGGTTAGGTATGACATCAGGCCACCACAAAGCCATACCAGGAGAATCATATGGAGAAAAACATGTCAGCTTAAGAGCTTTCAACATTCAGGGGAATTCGGAAAAGCCAAAACCTGGGTATGTGGAATGATCTGTTCTTATTCTGACAAAGCTAACCTGAGGTGACTTGCAAGCATGCATACTTATACGAAGTTTTAAGGAATAGATAAGGAGAAAATAATTACTATTTGGATATTTCAACTTCAGGGAAAATATCAGGAAAGCAAGCCAGACACTGCCCTCTCCTTACCCTCCAATAAATACCTGATAATTCACTTACAATATGCAGCTCTTGATGCCTGTTTTGCTAAGCGAAATAGGCAGCCCAAATTGCTAACAGGCACTTGGAATCTTGGTGTACCTGACCTGCTACTTTCTTAATGTTCCTATTTATCCATTCCCTTTATCTGTTGTTCTCTTTCCTTAATGCAGCAATCCTTCGACCTTTCGGCCAACATCACGGAGAAACACACAAGAAAAATAAGTTTTCTTGGAAGACAGATCTGCAAGAGCAAGTGTCAAAACACTGATGGGCAGCTGGAGAACAGTGATGCCTCAGGCTGGCTGCAGGTGATTTAGGTGGGGAGGGAGCTTAAGACCCAAACCTGGGTGGATATAATCTGTCATGTGGGGTTTCCTGGTTTTGGGCTGGTTGGTGGAGCTGCCCTGGCTTGTCATGGGTGGAGAGGGATTAATTCCTGCCTTGTGCTCAATACCATACGTGTTCTTCCACACAGAGTAGGTGGGGAGCCTGCTCCACCTCTGCAGACACAATCAGGGGTTGCCATGGAGGAAGGGCCCTTCCAAGACATGTAGCATAGCCTGTGGGGAAAGCAGGTCTCAACCGCTGTGACAGGCAAGCAACCATCTACAGAGACTTGCATCATCTGCTGAGAAGTCATTGCCACTATGGAGTTCAGATCCCAGAGCTGAAGAGGGGGACTTTTGGTTGTTTGGGGCTTTTCACAGAGCAAATGCCTGTAGCTTTATTTGGGAATTTGCTGTTTCTGTTTCTGACCCACAAAAGCACTTGTCTGCCTGTAAGGTTTACTCCTGTTTCTAACTATGCTAATTGAGCTAATGAAAATTATTCCATCTACCTGTAAGCCTTATCTTGGCTAGGACTTATTCCATCCCTTTCTCATCACTTAGCAAAGTGTGGTTCCCACTGCTGGCTTTGTATGGTGAAAGACAGAGGCATGTGAGATATCCTGTATCTCCAGTAAGCCTTGGAGAATTAAAGCTACAAGCAACCTTCTACTGAGGTATGTACATGCCTGCATACATAAGAGGAGGTGTCTCAGATTGCAAAGGCAGCCCTCCTATTGGTATTTCTTAACTTCTAAGTCCTCAGCTTTGTAAGCCAAATAATGTCCTATTAGCACAGACTTGCATTTCAGCATGCAATAAAAGGTACAAATTTATTGGCACATTTTTTTCCTTCCTGAAATTGAAAGGGTATAAGAGGAACTTCAATTTCAAATATATTTTATAGACCGTCTGCTGCTCCTGCTTCATGGTCTGCTGTCACCACCGTGCCTGTCCCTGCCAGAACAGAGAAACAGGATCAGATGCAGCAGCCAGAGCTGTTTCACCCGCAGCAGCGGGGAATGCAGTTGGTACCAAGTTTCTCTAATTTCCCTGTTTGAGAAGAGACACGTCTTCTACATCAGTGTGTCTTAGGTACTGGAAAATATATTAGTTGCTGGGACTGGTCATACATGCAAGACTGTTTTAGGAGATGGTCCCTTCCTACTGGTTTCTATTGTAGCATATATAGATTTGATGTCTATAATGGGTCAACTTAGCAGTATTATTTTTACTGAAAAAGTGTTCAGTGACTATTTTATTATTTTTTACCTTTATAGTTTTTATATAACTGCTATAACCTTCTATTCTTAATGTGGCTTTCCTTTGTAATGGGCAGCTGAGATGTATAAACAAAGTTTTTTCAGGAACAATTTCAAGTGATCCATCAGGCCATTCAGACTTAACCAGTCTGTTTCGTACTTTGAATACCGACTATTCACAGCAATGTGAATAAGACAAAGAATATATAGCTCGAGAATTTCTGAGAGAAATTTTTAGGGAAATCATTCTGAATAAAGAACTTAGATTTATTGTTCTTTTCAGCTGTTTACAGACAATCTACAAACTTGGTGAGAGAATGAGTTTGTGGACTTCATTACCTGAAATTGTAGCAATTATTAAGTCATGTCTAAACAAAATAGACTGTGATTAATAAGTTGAATCTAAACAAAATGAACTGGATTTTGACTTCCTCCCCCTGTTATTGTCCTTGATAAAAGACTTGTACAAAAGCAGTGATAGGAAATGTCACACAGTGTTTCTTATCAGCCCTTACACAGGGAGATGGAGAATTTTCTGATAACATTTTAAGTTATTCTTTTTTTAGATTCAACATGTTCACAACGTAATAGAAAAGAATATCAGTTCTTTTGACTACACATGAGACAAACCCCCAACAGCCAACCCATTTGTTTTGCTCTGCACTTTGGACTTCACAATAGCTTGACAATAGTTCAGGTATTACCCTTTTTAATTTGCTTTAATTTGCTCAGGAATGGTTTTGTTATTTTTGTTAGCTGTTTATGTGTTGATTGAGGGCTTGGAGAATTTCTGTGGTGAAAAGCTCTGACATAGATCTAAAGCCCTGCATTTTTCCCTGTTCCCACAGCCTGCAGGAGAGCTGCTGAACCCGACCTGCCCTGGTGTTCTCCTGAGTTGAGTAGTCACGGAGGGCAAACTGGGGTTGTAGAAAGTATGAGGCTTGAAAAAAACAGAGGGATCATATATTCTTTGCAATATGACAGAGAAATAAAGTAGAATAAGCTCCTGGATGTGTCCTCATGTGCTGCCCCAAACAGTGCATCCCATAGCTTGACTCTAGATTTTCAAAGCACTTTCCTGAGTGGCACTGGGGAGGGGTCTTCAGAAACAGCTCAAAGCCACAGTTGCATGTTTGCCTGCTCCAAAATGGCCCTCAGCTTGTGGAGAGGTCGGGGAAACCCTGTCAGAAACACATGTGTCTTTAGACCCTCAAACAAGGGCTAGATACTCAGCATTTGCTTAGTGTGGCACTGGGCTGGGCATGCCTGTCCTTCTAAACCCTTGAGGACAGGGAAGTGTTGCTTACTTTCCCCGGGTTGTTGCAAAACACCATTATTAATGATCATCAGATACTTATCAGAGAGCAATAAGGAACTTTTCCAGGGAAAACATTTAGTGCACCTTTTCTAAACAACCAGATGAGGATGATGTCCGTAATTGTCAAAGAAAAAGGTGGTTTCCAGAGGCTGGCAGCTGACCTTGCAGGTGTGGGAAGTAGTACGGGGAGCAGTAATGCCAAGCAGACACAGCAGGGAGGCAGCTTTGTGTGTTGTCTGCAGGTGGTATTGAGAACAACTGTGCCCTGGCCTAAAGGAGGAGTTTGTCCTAATCACAGCAGAACCTTTGGAAATTAGTGGAGTGGTAAGGTTCCTTGTTCTAGCAGCAAAATCCTCTCCTTCCTGTGTTCTGTGACAAAGACGGGATAAATATTCTGGGCTGAGAATGATACAAAAGGGGCCCTTAAAAGTTCTGCAGTCCCTGGCTTCAGTCCCTTAGCAAGAGATTTCTTCAAGCTGTTAAAAAAGGAGTTTAAATATTTTCTATTTAACCTCTTTTCTTTGTCCACAGTCTTCTCATGACTCCAGCTGCTGTATTAATGTGCTTCCCCATCTGGAAGGGAGCCAGGAACAGGGCAAGTGAGTCTGTAAGCTCAGAGATTCCCTCTTACAGCACTGGAGAGCAGAGTGAAAGTATTAGAGAAAAAAAGCAGTGGCTCTTCCCTGGATTGTTTTGCCCTCTTTTGATATGGTTTTACCCCAAAAGCTGACAGTTTTTAGCATATGGATTGCCACGCTGGTGATTTTCCACTACTAATGAAAGGTTGAAGTTTCTGCTTCTGACTGGTCTAGTTCATCAGAAATATCAATAAAAGCAACGGATGAAGGTGAAGTCTAAGGTGTGACTCTCACATCTACTTATATTGGTGTGCTGCTATGGATTATAAGCCTCTGATGGTAAACAGAATTTAGATAAATACAGCTGAGAAAACTGATAATGGCCAGAAGTAAAAAAAAAAAAATCAAAGTTGTTCGTTGTCTTTTAGATGAGGAAGTGTTGTCCTTTTTCCTGATGCTGACTACTTTCCCTGGCAGAGTAGCCAGCCTTTCTAAGAGTAAATATGACTGTCACTGTATCAAACCTGTATCTCTCCTACTTTGTATATTAAACTGTGTGTAAAAGACCTCTCATTTGTATACTGCACAAATATGCTAAACCTCTTTGAAGCTGGCTGAAGGAAAGGTTTTACAAGTTATTTTTCAAGCAGTTCTTGGCTAATTCTGGGTGCATAAAACATACAGAGTACAAAAGAGTCTTCCATTCCTCTGTTGCTTGCAAGGAAGTTGGACTTGGTGTTAGAAAAACATGTTTTCACAGTGTGAGCAACCTGTGGTGCTGTTCGCATGAACATGGTTTAGAGGAACAAGTATCTTTTTGATGGGTTTTTTCAGAGTCTCCCTCTAAATGGACTTCAATTTTCCATTAAAAACTTGTGGTAAGAATCTGGACTGGAAGGGATGGAAACAGTAAACTAAATTAGGCAACTTTGGGCATCATGTGAATTAACACCCGTTGCAGTACCAGCAAAGCTCCTGGGACAAACTTATTCAAAAGGAACATGGAGAAATAGAGTACCTTGCTTGTGTACTGTAATCCTCCACTGTCATACCAAGAACTTCTGTAATAAGGACTTCATGAAACAAAGCAGTCACATTTAAATGTTCTACTGGCAGTTCTCGTGGAATTTCTTTAGTTATTCTGTGTTCCTGCTTTCAGCAGTTGAGGAGTACAAATACAGTAGACCTATCCTTCACCTCTTCACCGCACAAACATTTTGCATGATAGCATTTTCCTCCATTTTCCT
The DNA here is from genome assembly GCA_035583135.1 of Lophotriccus pileatus. Classification (NCBI taxonomy): domain Eukaryota; kingdom Metazoa; phylum Chordata; class Aves; order Passeriformes; family Tyrannidae; genus Lophotriccus; species Lophotriccus pileatus. The sequence continues at coordinate 63,642,535 of JAWWES010000081.1, read as the reverse complement.
TAGTGACAGTGGTTTTGGAAGAGTCTACCCCAGAGAAGAGGTCTGGGTAGGAGAAGAGGAGTCAACTACGATGCAGAGTATGGGGTATTGTTTGAAGCCAAGGTTGTGATAATTTGCTCTATCACAGTTTGTGCCCTCTTCCCCAAAGCTCTGCAGTGTGTTGTTGTGCTTCCATTGGCCCATAATCTCACAAACCAGCCTTTCACTGGGGAATGCAAACAGATGTTCTCTTCCAGTGCCTCCTCCAACCTCTGCAAGGCCCCTGTGTCCTATGACAATTCTGTTGTAGTGTTCAGCAGCAGGATCATATGAATTTTATTCAGAATTCTGATGGCAGGTAGGATGGGGCCATTTACATATTAAATGTTGGCTCCCTGCCTGATGGACCTAAGGACTAATTACAGCAGGAGTGATTGGTTTTGGTTTAAACAAACAGACTCTCTTATGGAAATTTTTTTTTTAGTGTATATTTGATAAGGAGAAAAATGAATAATTAGATGGTTTAGGTTTAAAGCATATTAAATTCAAAGCACATATCTGAAGTTGAAACAACAACCTTCCTTCCCTACCCCAACACAAGGGATTATCTGGATTTTTAGGCTGCAAGGTCACTGGTGGGTGACAAAAGAGACTTTTGTTCTGCCCTTGGCTGCACTTCTTGCTTGCAGGCTGACCCTCCTCAGGCCAGCCTATGTCATCCTGCTTAAAAAGGGAGTGTAATGATATTGACCTATTTGGCAAAGGGCTTTGACATCTGTCTATCTGTGAAAAAGAGCTGGGGATGAGTTGCCTTTGCAAACTTTTAATATTTCGCTTTGGTGCATTACTTCAACTTGGAAAATACTACGTGCTAAATTTGGGCAGGTTTTAGTGTTTGTGATTCATTCACAAGGAATTCCAGACTTCTTTAAACTCTTCCCTTATTTGTAGGTATTTGCTGACTAGTTTACTAAATAGGCTGTTCTGAGGCTGTTTGCTACACTTGACACCACTTATCTGTTCATACGACTGAGTCACGCACCACAAAGTCTTACCCTGGTGTGTGGAAGTTAATATATGGTAAGTGGAAGCAAAAGCCCAGCCTTGAGCACAACCTACAGCTTGGAATGGTGGGGCGAGAGCTCCACCTTTCCACGCCTGGACTTTGTCGGTGTGTGAGTCAGGGCTGGCTGAGCAGGCAGCGGTGGGATTTCTGGCTTGATAACACCCGAGGACAAAGAGGAGCTGTTATCTGGTGAGCACGCAGAAGTACTCTCCGTGCAGACAGGGTATTGGCACGTAAACTCATGAGCTAAGCACTACATGCAAAACGTAACTACATACAAGGGCACTGAGAGCATTTTGTTTGTGGTTACTTCCTTGATAAAGTAATTTGCAAACTGTGACAGTCCTTTCCTTTAGCAACTCCTCTTTGAATAACATTTCTAATCCATAGTCTGAAAAAAAGAAAAAAAAAAAGGAATTTTCAGAATATATCTCATTGTTTTGAAATCTCCTGCAGGAAAGAGAGATGAGAGATGCTCATACTTTGTCTTAAATTTATTTCAAATCTTGTCTGTGATCTCAGCTGGTACCCAGAGCAACATCTTCCATGAAAACACACAGCTGTCCCTTAATGGGAGATTAGTGATTTAACAGCATGTCTTTTTCTTACTGTAGTTGTTTTCTCACTAATGAAACAGATCTGTGCTATGTGCTATCATTTACATCACAAATCTTGTAATGTAATAAGCTGGTACTTTTTTTTTTTTTTTTGAGGAAAACATATCCTTAAGTTTTATTCAGTCTGGTTATTTCATGGCTTCAGAATTTGTTGTCCAAGTCCCTAGTTCCTGCAGATGTAGATAAAGACTTGAAAATCTGAACATCTTAAAGCTCAGGAGCATGACAGAAAATAGGACCCTGAAAGGTCACACGCAGTTTGGTCCTGTGGGAGAGGAGAAGGTAAGGAGGAGGAGGAGATACAAAAGTTGGCACGCGGTATTTGCAGCTAACACTGCTGTCAGTGGGGCTGCTGGCACTGTGTGGCTCTTGGGGCTATTTGGAAAGTTTTCACTGTTTAGCCTCAGAGTCTGAATTCTTCCAGCCTTGTTTAGTCTTTCTGGGCTCTCTTAAAGGTCAGCTGAGAGAAAACATGAATTGGCTCTTACAGAGGGAGAGACTCCCTGTTTGGCCATGCAGGGAAAATGTCTAAAGCTTGGTGCTGTGAGAGAAATTAGCTGCTTCTGTTTGCTTCCTTCCCCGGTAGTAAATTTTGTTCCCTGAATGAATGAGACAGACTTAGTACTGATTTTATTCCCAACAGTCCTCAATTCACAACCTAGAAATGCCTCCAACTCCACACGCATCCCTTCTAGACTACAGCTTTTTCTGGAGCTGATGAAAAACAGAGCTGATGTCATGGGCTATTTTTATACGGTGATGTCTAAAATACTTGATTTTGTAATAGTAAATGAGTGCACTATACTGTTTTGTAAATTATTTCAATTATTTTCTTTCTATTTATGTAGATTGACAAATAGATGAACTTAAATGGAGCAAGTTGTTTGTTTGTTTGTTTGTTTTTAATTATTTTCAAGCCCTGAAGCCCCACTTCCACCTCAGTCTTCTTTCCCCAAGTCTCCATCAACAGCAAACACCAAGGTAACCCCTGCCAAGGGCAGATCGAGCTCTCGAGATGGTGGCCTTTGGTCTCAAAATACAAGCAGGTGAGTAATTGCATGCTTACAGCCCCAGGGCTGAGCAGTGATTGCTACAGGGGAGCTGGCACATTCATTCACAGTCCCCAGAGGAAGATGCTGTAGTCCTGTCAACGCCACATCCTCATGCTGTCCTAGCAGCTGTGATACGCCACCAAAGGTTCACGAGAAGTTCCTGAGATGGTGGCAAAGAGAGTGAGAACCCAGGTGAATAATTGTCATTAGCCATGTCAGATATAGGCTGGATATTTTTCCAGTTTCTGGTTTTCTTCTTCTTCAGTGCTGCTAAAGTGTTTGGGCAGACAGTCTGTTCCCTGTCAGCTCCCACTATTACTTTTTTCCTTAAGTGTAGTATCAAAAGCTCTTGTATTTTTTTTTTCATTTATATTAAGAGTAGCCCAGTCTCTCCTGCTGTGTTTACATTTCTGCCAGCAAATCACTGCTTCTGTCATGCACTTGGCACCCTCTTACTGCTCACTAGCAACCCAGGTGGGCACAGCACAGCCTCTGTCTTAGATTTGCCCATTAGAGTAAAATGCGTTTTTTGGCAATTCAGCAATTGCTGGTCTGCAAAACTGAAAAAGAGAAGTTTGCTAAATGGAGCATGGAATGCTGCTGAATGCAAAGCTGTTTAAAAAAAAAAACACCTGAACTGTAATGAATGCAGTATAGGTTCTCTCTGTTTTTGTGTTTTAAAAGTCAAATCAAGGAATTGAAAATGTTTTGGATTTTATTCAGGTCCTACTTTAGCAGCATCTGCCTTGCCTGGCAGAAAGAGTTGCGACTAGTGTGGGAGACAAAGGTCTCTTTTCCAAAAGGATTCAGATATTTAATATAGTTTGAGATGCTTCTGTCCAAAAACAGATTTCCAAAATCTTCATGCTGTCCTAGGGAACCTGAAAACATAACTCTAGCCTCTAGCAATTATATCAGAGCTCTGCATGAAATGGTCATGGCTGCTTTTTAGCCACTAATTTTTGAAAGGGGATATAAAAACATTCATAATTCTTTATCACTCAAGTACATTTGAATTTGTGAATTTCACTTCCCTAGAGAACATCCTGAGCAGCTAACTGGAGCATATCCTGAAGAGGTACTCTTTTTGTTACTACTCTTCCAGGCTCAAAGTAATTACATGTATAATTACGAAGGTAAAGACTGACTCTGCCTGTGTGGTGGTTAAATACTCATTGCAGGCCACAGTTCTTGCTCCAAGGGTGGTGAGTTTTATTTTACTAAGTCTAGTATTCAATGAATTGTTCACAATTCACACACCGAATCTTCATAAAAGTTCTATTAATTCAGATGCAACATTTGGGTCCTTTCTGCAGACACAAACACACAGACTCTAAAGGCCAAGATCCATGAGATTTAGCTGAGCAACACGTTTTGAGACAGCCTTGTTCCACTGCAAAGCCAGTGCTGGCAGTAAGCACCAGCCTGAATAATAGAAAGGAAATACTCTTGTTGCCTGCCCATAAGCAGGTGTTGCATCAGACGGAATGTTTTCATAAACACAGTGTCATACTTCATTACATCTGCATCATTTAAGGGAAAATCTAAGGATAATCTTCTCATTGCCATCTTCTCTGCTTCCAGCTTTCTGAGTTACTTTCACTGATTTCACGGCAGGAAATGCTGATCCTGTGTTGCAATATGTGGCCCAGCCTGGAATAGTAATTTCAATTTAAATCTCAAGGTAGAAAATGCTCCATTAATGTTTTGCTACCTAAAGGGCCATGCTAATCAACTTTTAGCAGTTTCTTCTTCAAATCTTACTCAAATTGATATTAATTAAATATGCTTTTCCACTGGTCTTGTTTGTTTCTCTGGGGTTTTTTTTTAGGGTTTTTTTGATACTATTTTGCCTGACCACTATTATTAAACCATCTGCCTCTGAAGTACAAATAATTTCCCCAAACCTGCACCATTCTTGCATATCTGTAGAAAAGTAGTCACTGAAAACAGCCACTGAAAGCCTTGGCGGCCACCAAGACGACTGTGGTATACTTGCTTAAGACAACACTGGGGAGATTGCCTCCATTCCCCAGATGGTATGGGACAGGGAAAGTGGAATCTGGTCTAGGAGAAGTGGAAACAACCTGAAAGGGTGCAAACAGTTCTGTCCACTGAGGCTGAGGGAACAAAGAGATCAGAGAATCAGAGACTGGCAAAGAATAGACCCATCTGTGTCATCAGGGAAGAAGAGGGGTCTGCAGACCTGTGATTTACACAATCTGTCACATGTACCTAGCAAAAAAATGCAGTCTGAAAGTTGTTGTTCTTTGATTTTGACCACATCTTGGCTCCTGAAAAGATGTCTATGGCATTTCTAGTTTGACCTGCTAAGAAAATACAGTCCATCAGATAGGTTGGTGTAACTAACCTGCAGAGCCAGGACAAACATAGGGCAAGTTGTGCAATTTCAGCCCAATGCAATTTCATTGTGGATTTTGTAAGACAGTTCCTTCTCTTTTGGGAGTTCGTCCTTTTGAATGCCCAATGAAAATCCCTGTCCTTCATGGACGTCTTCCAACTGTGATCTGCCTCCTCTGTATCTGCTATTTTGATGGAGCTGAGCATAAATCCGCACAATGTGGTTGCCCTTATTTCTCTCTCCCTTTGAGATTCAGCAGCTGTTTTTTTAAAGAAACAAACTTTCCTTTTTGCAAGTCCAGCCCTTCTGCCTTGGAGAAGTGCCCTCTCCTCAGAGTAGTGCCACTTTTATCAGAGTGTTTATGTCCTCTCCCCAGTAAAGGATTACAAATTATGTCAGGAACACACCTTTTGAAACACACAACCTCTTATTAGACACTGTTTTAAAGTAAAACAACAGGTGAGCTTGTTAACTCCGTCACTCTTCTCATGGAGTACATGCTACTTAAACAAGCTTGAAAATCCTCTACTAAATAAAAGTTGTTTTCAACAGGAATACCCTGAGTATAACCATGATATACATATGTGTCCTTTAAAAAAAAAAAGAAAAAGAGCCAATAACTACCATCTGCCACTTTCTTAGTAAACACTGTGATATTACGTCATGAACTCAATTACACAGATCACTGGGGTGTGGACAACCGGTTGCTGCTTTTTAAAAGTAAGTGTTGAAATAAAACTTTGCTTTAGGTGCAGCAAATCCATTACTGAATGTTCGTCAAAGAGAACGGGCTCATTTCAGCCAGCTGTGTGTGCTCCCTTACGTCAGTGGAAAGCTGCCTGGGCACAACTAACTTGTTTCTTATTGACTTGTGTAATTACAGGCAGGGTTAATAAATGGCACCCCTTATTGTGAAGGCTACCCCAAACCCTTGTTCTGCATTCTGTCTTTGGCCAAGCCTGTTGAGAACTGATGATAACTCTCACCAGATCCACCTTTTGGCCAAGTGTTCTCTGTGACAGGGAATGCCACGTGCCGTGATAAGGGTATGCCTTGGGCTTGGTTTTAGAAATATGTTCATTTATTTAGAAAAATCCAGGCTGAATGGCTGAGGCATTGCTAGTACAGAGGAGAAAGAGGAGGCAGAAGAGAATTTTATTCTCAGGAGGAAAAAATTTGGTGATCCCCCTGAAGTCTGAGATTGGAAGCTGCTGGGAAAGATCACAAGTGGGACTCAAAATTGGTGGAAAGGTGCTTAGATTCAGTGAGCAAAGGCATTGGTCAGAGATAAAGCGCATGAAAAGAAAGGACAAAAATGGCAAAAAGATTCAACAAACAGGTCCGTCCTCCTTCTCCCCCACCTCCTAAGAAATCATAGCTCATTCATTAAGGAAACGGTGGAAGCTTGAAAGCACAAAGCTCCGAGATTTAAGTTTTGCTTGTTTTAAGATGAGCCTTTTTAGATATAAACAGATAGAAATAGTTCTTAATTGCACAATAGGTGTGATCATGCAGTGAGCCACATCTGCTAGTTGAACAAGGAAAGCATCTTTTAGGAAGGGAAACAAATTACAAGTCTAGAGGCAATGAGTACTGCAAATCTAACTGGTGAATCACGATTATGATTACTAATCTATTGTTCACAGGGCATTGAATCATCTTCTGTGGAAAAACTACAGAAATCTACTGTCTTACACCAGAAAGGTGTATTATTCAGGAAAAAAAATTATCCTTTTTCAAATTATTCTGACATCAGTTTCAGCTGGCACTTTAGGAGTCTTTAAATATCTATGTACTTGGCCTATTTTGTGTTCACAGAGCATACGAATAAGACTCCTGTCCTCCTGCTTCAGTGTTAGTTGCAAATTGATATTAGGTTGGCGAAATGACTCCTGGGAAGACTTAATACCTTCTTTCTCTCTTTTCATTTTGGCCTATCTTCTTTCCCCTTTCTACTTAAACTGACCTGCTGTCTCTTACTGATGTTTTGAGCAGCTGATGTGGGGGGAAAGGAAACTTGTCTGTGAAAGTAGGGACCAAAATGTTTTGATGCACGCAGCAAAACTCCTACTGAATTTATTGGAAGAAGGATAAGTTCAGAGCCTGTCTCTCTTCTTTTTGTGTTTGTTGTTGTTTTGTTGTTGTTGTGGGAGGTTTTTGTTTTGTTTGTTTGTTTAGGGTTTTTATTTTGTTTTGTGTTTCTTTTTGGCCAAAAAGCAACAACATGCTGTGAATATGTATCTCTTGCATTCATTAAGACACCAAAAGAGAGCTTTATAAGGTTTCCATGCCCTGTTTATTATTCAGGAGCTGTCTGTGTTTGATGTGGTGGGCACATTGTGCCCAATTTGTTACACCTGTTTGGTTCTCAGCTGAAACCCACTGGTGCAAAACTGCAGCCTATTGTACTAAGCAGACTGGCCTCTTGGCAGGTTCATTGTGAGTAAATCATATGTATCCCTCTGGCTGAGTAAGACCTTGATGAACTTGTATCAAAGGGCTTTCTGAACTCGTTTTTAGGAGCATGATGTGAATTATACAGAGCAGGTGTGAGTGCCAGGGGAAGGCGGAGGTCGGTGTCACACTTCACAGCAGAAAAGCCACCCACCATCAAGGCTGCTTTTCATGTGCTCAGCCAATGCGAACCCTTCTGGAAACAGAAGGCCCTCTGAGGCTATGTGTAAGCCTGAAGGAACAGAACAGGCTTTTGAGGGAGTAAATAAAAAACACTGGAAAAATTCCTGCTTCGAATCAAGGTAATTTTTAATGACTTGTAAGTCAAGACTGCCCTGAAGTAAAAAAACATCACGATTTACAGAAATCCTCTCCCTTGCTTTCAAAGTAGGACACTTTCCAGATTAAGTCACTTGCATCCGTCCCTCTCAGCAGAACAGAAGATGACTTTGTAGGGGGAGCCAGTTACAGTTCTGGCACTGTGGTGCTCCTTTCTCTGAGGAGGGGGCATGTGGTCTTGTGTCAGGCTATGTCATGTTATAGGGAGCGAGACAGTGTTCTTCAGGGTGGCCTTGACTCGGAAACAGGACCATGCTCTGTGCTTTTTCCCCACAGCCATGCTTGGATTTGACCCTTTTTGCGCTATTGGTGTTCAGTTAGAGTTACCCAACATTGGACTCTTTCCTCATGGAGATGCAATGTTTGACAATGCCCTAAGGCTACTGGTAGGGTGCCTTAAAAGGGACAGCCTCTGGTTTTACTTCCAAAGAAATTCACGAGCTACTGCAACTGACAGAGTTTTTGTAAGTGTGGGGGGGAAAGTGTGCAAAGGTTGATGAAACTTCCTTTTGCAAAGCAATTTTGGGTGCCTCCCGGTGGTTAGGGAATGCTTATATTGAACAAATTCAATTATATGAGCTGGGAAATCATTCTTGTCACTGTGTTTCCTGAGACACTGATTTCTTAGTAGTTGTTATTCTGATAGCTCTCCTATGTATCCAGCATTAGATGCTGCAAAGACACCTAAGCTTGCAGTAGAAATTCCTGTGCACTTCATGGAGACTGTGTCTCTGGTCCAGTGTGGAATAAACCTGAATCATAAAATCACAGAACTTCAGATATTCGCACTCTATGAACTGCTCTGGTAAAATTTTTGGATTTTTTTTTAACTGTATTGGCTCTTTTCTCCCTTGAGAAAAGGAAGCCTCAGGAAAATCCTGCTGTGGAAAGTTTCTCCACTGTAGTCCCACTAAGTTAAAATGGAGATCCTTCACCATGACAATGTTGTGCCTCCAGGAAAAAGTTTCCACTTGTTAAATCTGACTGGTTCCAGCATGTTTTGGTGTTCAAGTTCTTTACACTCTGCCTTGAGGGGATTAGGGAAGGGGGATGCCTACTGTCATTCTGACATAACGCTTTGATTTCAGCAATTGGAACTGGGGGTGGGGGAAACAGAAAAGTAGCATTAGTAGGAATATAGTAAGTTACTGAAAGTGTCAAAAAGAGTTGAAACACTGCTGTACAGAGCAGACTTCCCGAAAAGCTGGATGATTTCTTTGCTATGTTGGCACATAACTGAAAAAATCTGTAAGCTTTCTTATATGTTTCTGATTACTTAAAATATTGGGGGAAGGTGGATTACAGTGTTACCCAATATCAGTACGTATTATGTAATTCTGAGGCAGTAGAGTTACAAAATTCAGAGACAGTTTGATCAAGAAGATGTTAAATGGTACAGTGTATAATAAAACTTTCTACCTATAAAAGGGGGGAAGAACATTTACTGCCATTTCTTAAATCAAGTGTTACATTTGCAGAAGTGGCCTTGGTTGAGGCTTTGCACTTCAAAGCTGTAATCTTCTGAACTCACACTCCCAGTAGAGTTGGGTTCTGTTGGTGCAAACTGTTCCTGCCTACATGCACATCCTCACATGCAACAACTAATTCTTGCACAAAGCCTTCTGGCTGGATTGAAACCCCTTGCAATCAGCAGGTAATTTAAAAAAAAAAAAAAAAAATCTTTTTCCATTTTCTCAAAGCCAGCATAACCCCCACAAACCTTATTGCTTAAAGAATGCAAGAGAAGATCTTGGGTAATACGTGGACATCTGCCAACCAAAACTAGTCTTTCACTTTTCTGTAGTCTTCATTTGGCGTCTTTCTCTAACCCTTGATGAGAGTCCCTTTGGCCATGCATCATTCTCTTGCTTGCTCTTTGCAGTCTGGAAATATAATGGAGAATATCCTTACTTCTCTGATTAGAATTCTCCAGCAGGGCTAATTTGAAAGAACATAATGTTACAATGGAGTCCATACAACAAATTAGCAAAAAAAAAAAAAGGTAATAAAATAGCAAAGTTACAGCCATGAACTAGGGGTTACTTGACATGAGTAGAAGTCTTTGGATGGTAAGAATGAGGACTCTGATTATCCTGGTGGGTTTTTTTAAGGAGCTAAGGACAAGGCAGCAGAAAAGACTTTGGGCTGTTATAAGAAAGATGAAAGCTAATGCTTTTCCAGGTTAGCATTTGTCATGCAAACAATCTGCACAGGATTTGTAAGAAAATAAGTGAGTGCAAAGGACAGTTTGAAAGTAAATGCCTGAGAGAGGGTTAGGATCTTCATTTTTCCCCATCCTGAGAAGAGTATGTGTGATGTGTCACCTCCACCATCAAATGCTTTTTACTTGTTTGCATTGCTTTCTGCTCGCCCCATCTCTTTCACTAGTCTCTATGTGAATCTCTATGTGAATTTTGGATGCACATTTATACTTTGATGGCAGGAGTGAAAACAGGGAGTGGGAAGAGAGGAGAAGACTTTTCTTGGCCAGCCTGCTGCATTCTGAAGTTGTTCAGATTTCGTGGTGACCTGGTTACATTCCTGCTTTCTTTTCCCTGTACATGTTGAGTGACGTTGCCTGTGATGGAAATCACAGATGTAGGCTGGTTTAACACTCCCTGCCTCACCTCTGTTTAACAGACCCTCCCTCTCACCTCCACCCATGGCTTATGGTTAGCTTAGTTAGGTTCTTGTGCCTCTTTTATTATAAAAAGTGGCAGGTGCTGATGGCCTACACTAAGGAAGTATGATGTAGCTTTAAATATGATTTATGTCTTTTAGCTATTCCTTAGGTTAGGTCTTGCATCACCAAAAATAGTGGAAAACTGCAGCTATAAATATCCATCTATCAGAAGCAAAGACTAGGAAAACTAAAAACAGTCATTTGATGCTCTTTTGCTTTATCCTCAAATAAACTTATTTTTTTGGCTGGATATTTCAGATGTGCTTCCTTAGATTCCTCCTCTGGACCAGATACCATAAGTTGCACCACTCACCCTAAATCCTGTTTTCAAAGTAGCTCCAGTGCAGTTCAGGCACTAGTTGACAATGAGCACATAGCAAGGCAGTGCTGGAACAAAGATATATATGACAGAAGCAAGGTCTCCTGTGTCTGGTGTAAGTGTGTCAACATGTACCTCATTCATATTTTAACAGTGACTTAGTCAAAATGGGGTGTGGGAGGGTGTGTGAACACAAGCCAGTAAACTACTTCTTCTTATGAACATGTAATAGAGTCCTCCTTGCTCCTTTGAATTCAGCTGGATTAAAGCGGTGAACAAATAATTCAAATTGTTTGCCAGAAGTAAGATGATCTGTGGCAATTACAGTATAGAAGAAACATGCTGAAATGCCCGATAACATCCTCAACACCCAGCATTTATGCTGGTACAGCACAGAGCATAACAGAAATGCTGGTTAAGAAAACAATTTATGAAAGTATTCTAAAACTTTTCTTATTTTTCTGCTAGGGAGCGTATGGGAGGTTCCTAATCATACATGAGGTGGAGAGCACTTTACAGGAACAGGGGAGAAGGAAGAGGAGATCTAAAGAAAAGGGTCTAGACATCTGAGCATGGAGTCTTTCCTTGAACCTAAACAAAGATTTACTGTATTAGCAAGTCTCATCTAAGGAGACTACTGACCTCTAGCTCCTGTGACTGTGCTGCCACATGCCAGCCATGAGTGCAACCGTCTGTGGTGCTTCATCCTGAATATTTTCCCCTGCCACAGCATGTGGAAGGCCACTGACTACCCCTGTTTGCAGCAGCAGATGATATATTGAAAAACTTGACTGTTTTTTCTGGATATAGGCACACAAAACCAGAGTAGCTGGTATTGCAGTGATAGGCCATTCAAAGAAAGTGAACTTGGAGTAGAAGCCATTAGGAGGGCATGGACCTCTGATTTCTGCTTATAGATGCGTTATCAATTTTTGAAAGGTCACTTTACTTACAAGAACAGTATTCTGATCCTTCTTACCACATTTTCAGAAGTGAAAAATAGCAGATTGGGATATTTAACATCTCCGCTTCCTGCCTTCCCAATAAGATCTCTATGAATCAATCAGAACTGAATTTGTCAGTTCTCTTTCCCTTTGTCACGAGGTAGAAGCTGCAGATGTGAAAGGAAATTTAGACATGCAAATATTCAGCAAAATTTGATTGCCCTGAAGGAAGAAAACCTGCCTGACTGTCCTCGATTCCTATTTTCTGTGCACAGACTAGTCTTTTTCAGCTTCAATGCCCTTGTCACAGTTACTGTGTTGATAAACCAACACCTGTTTGCTAATAAATATTCTAACTGTTCTGAGGTATAAATTGGGAATGGAGGAGGATTGCAGATCATATCTTACATAACTGCCAAAGGATATGTGAAGTCTTTGATGGTCCCTTGGATAATATAAGGTATACTTGCATTTTCATTACAGTAACCATCTCCTCCTGAGCAAGGCAGAAAGCGATTTGTGCCCTAAGGAAAGTATGTGACAGAAGTCTGTGTTCTTAGAAGGCAGCAGTAAGCAGTGCCAGCAATATCCGGTAGATCAAATGTTTCTAGGCTCTCATGTTGCTTGTCTGTGAAATCAGATTCAACTGCTTGCTCCCAAGGAACTTACAACGTGAGTAACATTCCCAGCTAAAATACTGCTTTGAAAACCAAACAGCACTAAATGCATATTACATCTCCTTCATCACTACTGCTTGGCATCCAAGCATGCAGTTTTTAATTCCAGCCGCATTTATAGGTGGGCTCTTGGGCAATGAAACATTAATTCTCCGATGTCATTTGCTATTCTGGCCACAAAGCCAATGCTGAATTACTCACATTTCTATCAGTGTTTGGCTACTCTACCCAAAGAGATTCTCATGAGCTCAATACCCTTGTTGTCTTTACTAACTAAATCAAAAAGCAAAATAAAATTGTCTTTCAGCCAAACTCTACAATGGCATATGAAGGATCTCTTCTTTCTGACTAGCAATAATAAAGAATGCATGCGTGTTTCCAGACCTGCTCTACTCCTCCAGCTCAAAGATAGATACATATCTATATCTATCTATCTATTTATCTCTCTCTATATATAACATGCCTTGAAATTTGACCTTTGCTTCCAGTTCAGTCTTTGGCTGAGTCAGCAGAGGAGTCAAAATGAGTTGCAGCTGAATGATATGGAGGTCAGGAGTAAAGGGAGTAAATGGTTGTGCCCAGTGATAAGAAACAGAAGGGAAATTAGAGTAAATTCAGGATATTGGCATCAAAACATTGAAACTAGGAGGTTATAGTCACTACCAGGCTTTTGCTAGGCTTCTAGTATTATTATGTGAGTAACATGAAGACACATTATAGACTACGGGCAATGTATTAGTGATAATAATTGTGACATTAATTGTTCAAAGAGCTCACTGTTTGCACTAGATGCACATCTGGTGTTATTTCAAAGGTAACTTTTTTACTTGCCAGAGAAACCTCCACAGTGCTGAGCTTATTGAAACAAAGCCTGGCTGATGTAAACCCCAATAGGCTCTGCAACAGGAAGCAGTATGGTAAATGGAGTAATTTCAGAAATGTAGTTTTTTGTTGTTGTTTCTGTTTACATGAAGAATGACATTTCAGCCTTATGTGGATAACCTGACTAAAGCCTAGGCAATACTTACGGACCATCTAAGCTTTGACTTATTTGGAACCCTATCAGAGCAGTATGGTTTTGGAATATTCACTCTGGTGTGGAATTTCATCCTTTGTGTTTATATTATCATGCTTCATTGCAGAACCTGGTAAAAACCAACTCTGAATATGACTACACTCTCCAAATATGCGCCCCTGAAGTTGACCTCTTTGTATTTCTTACCTGGCTACATTTAAAGCTGCTGACACTTTTATGTAAAATTTAGTACCATCTACCTAAAAGAAAAGAGCAAAACTAGCTGTGTTCTGCAGAAAACAAGCACAGCTACTGTAACTTATTTGCTCAGGTGGTCATATAACAGCTCATGACATTTTGTTACATTTTCTTGTTGTTGGGCTTTTCAATTAGCATCCTAGAATGAAAAGTTTGTATTGAAACACATTTAGGCACTGATATTCAGTATCTCCTATTTAATGTCTTGGCAGGGGAATCTCTGTTGGACAATTTTGTATTTCACAAATGACATCACTGTCAATACCAGAGCCTATACAAGAGTAATTGGGTGTCAGTCTGGCCTTCCACTACATATATTCAACATTTCTTTTGGATTCTTATTTGTATTTATGGTTCAGCCTGTGAAGATCAGAGTGACCAGAGGTAACAGTGATGTTGCAAACCACTGGACCCTACATCAGTATAACTTCATGTTTAGCAAAAAGACCCTCGTGGAGGAGAAGGACCGAAAGGATTATCTGCTCTGCTAAATCACATCCTTGCAACAACCTGACCAAACCAAGTTCATCTCATGCATCGGAGGCTACAAAACACCTCCAAACATTTTGTAGCAACTATAAGGTCTGTAGTGAAAGATGAAACATAATGCACACCAGCTGAAGGCCTGCCTCTCCTTTTTGGGTCTTTTACAATCTATCCAATATTTTGTTCTTACCGAGTCTGAATATGATTAGCTTTAGCCACACTGTGGCACGTTAAAGGGGCATTAGATGCAAGTCACCACTTTGAGGCATCTGGTCTTGCTTATTCACCGTTCACCAATGAGACCTCAGCTCAGTCTGGAAATCTGAGTCATGTTCTGATTTTCACAGAATCACAGAATATGCTGAGTTGGAGAGGAGCCACAAGGATCATCAAGTCCAGCTCTTACCCTTGCACAGGACCATCCCCAAGAGTCACATCACGTGCCTGAGAGTATGATTCCAACACTTCTTGAACACTGTCAGGCTTGGTGCTGTGACCGCTTCTCTGGGGAGCCTGTTCCAGTGCCCTCTGGGTGAAGCGCCTTTTTCCAAGACCCAACCTAAACCTTCCCTGACACAACTTCAGGCCATTCCCTCGAGTTCTATCATTGGTCATCATAGAGAAGAGATCAGTGCCTGTCCCTCTTCCTCCCCTCAAGACGAAGTTGCAGACTGTGATGAGGCCTCCCCTCAGTCTCCTTTGGGCTGAACAGAAAAAGTGACCTTAGTGACCTCTTCATATAGCAATGATTTTTTTATTAGAAATCCTTTCCAAACTGCAAAATCAAAGTTTAATATAATCAGCAAGCCCCTGGCATAGAAAACAGATTGTACTTGCACTGGTCAAAATAAGAATAATACAGCCAAAAAGACACAACAAGTAAAGTACCTTCCACTATAATGCTTTAGGAAAAGACTAGGAATTTTCAACTGAAAGATACTTTTACTCTAGGCTCTGGCCTAGATCCTCTGCATGCTTTTAGATGAAGCTGGACACAGTGGGATGCCTCTGAACGTGTGAAGCAGAAGAGCTGAGGGTGAGAGAGGAATTGCAGAGAGAATTCCATCCAAAAAGAAGGCAAGAAGCAACCTTAAGTGTGCACCTTACACTGAGCAAACCTTGCAGTGGTCAAGTTTCCATGACAGTGCCATGCAGACTGGAAAGGAGGGTGAGTGAAGGGAGGACAGCTGTAAGTCTTGAGCAGCCCTCCAGAAGAGCTCTAGCAGAAGTAGCTGCTGGTGGACAGTGTTGACTCATTGCACCCTGGTGGCACAGCTCTCCTCAGCACGCACCATCCGGATTCTGAGCAGTGCTGTTCTCCTTTGGTAGCTCTGGATGCAAGAACACTGTGGCCACTCACTCCAACTTCCTCCCACACAGACAGTCTGTCTGGAAGGCTGTGTGCCAGGGTTCAGGCTGTCTCAGGGGTTCAACCCCTAGTTAGGAGGATTTAGTTACTAACACATTTGTAATACTGATGCTGTCATGGTTTTTACAGAAGCTGTATTTGTTTGCTCCTACATGAACGAGTAGAAACAGAAATGGTAATTTTTTGTTGTTGTTGTAGCGAGAAGTAGAAACCAATGCTTAAAACCTTTTCCTTCACATCCTCAACCACTTTGCTGCTTTACCCAGAGAAGCTGACAGAAACAGAGAACTTGGACCAACATGCATTCTCCTTTTGCAAACTGACCAAGTTCCTCTTTCAGATGTGAGGCAGTTATGTGTGTACACACTCTAAGACCAAACTGTTAGCTAATCCTCTGCTCTGGAATCTGTCTGACAAAGGGGTAGAGCAGTGAGACATTTTTCTTTTGTAAGCTATTTAAGTAAACAAAATTAAATCTTTTCTTGGCCAGTCTTAAAGATCAAGTCATAAAAGCCTGGAATACTTCTGTTGTATACATTTCCCTTGGAAAGTATATGCTTTGTTTTTTTTCTCTTTGTTAATCAGGTCTGAAACCTCCCTTAGAGAATAGTTTATTCCCAGCTTTAGTTAATATTTTTCAAGTGTGCTCTATTTGTATACATTATTTCCTGCTCTCTGAGCTCTTAAAGATTATCTAAGGACAGGACAGCTAACGTCTACCTGAAACCACTCAAATTTTTTCCTCATGTCAGAGTAGGGACAGTACAAATATTTGTAGAAAACAGCTTCTAAGTTAGCAGTGGTCCTTTCCCTTTTGTAAGACTCCTTCTGATTTTGTGGGTTGTTTTCCTTGAGTCATTGATTGCTTAAAAGTGGGTTCATTGTTCAGTGCACATTACAAGAAAACCTGTTTAAATTCTGATGCCTTCAGGATGTTTGTTTACCTTATGCATTCATCTTGTGTTATCATTTCTATTATGACTGCTACCTGCATGCATACCTGCACAAATTCTACTGTACTGATTCTGATCCTTACCAAGGAAGCATAAGGTGAGGAAAATGTTTGTGAGAAGATCTTTATAATTTTATTAGGACTTGAATTTTAGAGCAGGGTCATAGCAGCTGGTGCAGTCAAAAGGTAACACTGTGTATCAGGTGACAACGTGTAACATTATATTCATTGCCACTTTGGATCAGATTCTACCTTTCCTAGCAGTAGTAATTGTGTTTTATCTTCTTTTTCTTCCACTACTTCCACACAAAGCAAGAACTTAGGACAAACTTGGGTACAGTTCCATCTACAAACATTTTAAGAATGCCACTTTAACTACTCATTTGCGCACTTTCCTACAGATGTGTTTGTTTTCAGACCACTCAGTTTGTTATTCTCATCTCAGAATAATCTCTGCATAGCTTTGTTAGTGGTGTCTTGGGGGAGGAACTGAGGGAAGAGTGGGAGGATGATCATTTTCAGGGTCAGTGCAGCCTTAGGCATCCTTACACCAATTGCGATCTACACCTCTAATTAGGTCTTTGGACAGGGAGCCTGGCCTGTATTGAGTACATTTGTTTGCAAAACCTGCCTGACCTAAGGCATTTCCATGCAAGCAAGGTGAACATTACTTTCATGCAGTCCTGTCTGAACTAACTCTTGAACTGTCAGTGCAGGAAAATGAAACGCAGAAGGCAGAGCTCCTCCTGTTGGGCACAGCCCCATGCAGTGCTGCCTCCAGACCCAGAGTGGCAAGGGAGTGTTGTACTGTGTGACCCTCTCAATTCGAGTCCCTATCAGCCACGTGCTCTGCACAACCAAAAGGCAAAATTTTCCCCTCCTGAAAGAAGGAGATTTCTTACAGCAGATGAAAGAGGGCGGTGGAGCCCAGACATAGTGACTAGGTTCATCCTTTGAGTGAGAAAGCACACTTCCCATCCTCACCCAACTCTTTTTCCCCATTCTTAAGACCATTGAGTATGATGACAGTCCAATTAAAAGGGACCAGAAGAGTGCTTCTGGACAGGGTGTTAAATACTGGCTCAGTCTTCTTTGTCTTTTCTTTTTTTCTTTTTTTTTTTCCCCCCCTTGGAGTTTACAAATCTATTAAATCAAATATTTCACCTACCTAGTCAATTGCATGCAAAGCACTGTGGGCAAGTAGCCAGAACAACAAGAAAGTCACCTTGAAAGTATTTATCTCTGGCAGTACTTTATACTTCTGATTTCTGTCTATCTGCATCTTTCAGTGCATTTTAAACTGTCCATGAACTAAACCTCGCAAGTAAGGTTATCTCGTTTTTCCAGCTGGAGAAACCAGAAACCAAGGGGGTTGCAGATAGAATTAGGAGACTTCTTTGTGTTTTGAGCACTACCCAAACCCTGGGACCCACGGGCAACAAGAGGGCTATTCACAGAGCATGATACTGCCTGATGTAAATCTGGTCGTGTGATTCACCTGTCAACATGAGGTTAGTCTAGAAAAAAATGCCATGTCTCCTGATTCTTGGTTGTGCACCTTGGTGATGCTGCTGACTCTTTCTTTAGAAGTAGTGTTACTGAAGAGTCAGAGAATATCTAAGGCAATACAAACAAGCACTCAGGAGAAAAGTTTTGGTGTCATGTTGCATCATACATGCAGAGTTTTATGAAGTATCAAGGCCCAATCCCGAACTGTTAAAATTACCTGCAATTCCATATGACTTTAATTTTCTTTTCCTCACAACAGGGGGATCCCCTTGCTGTAGGGATAAACTGACTTTTTTTTCTCTTTTTGTCAACCTTAAGTTCTTTTGCTCCATACTGCAGAGGTAGTTACTTTTGTAAAGCATAGTTCTGTGATGTATTTATATGATCAATTTACTTGATCTATGAACTAGGAGAGGAAAATGTAAAGGGGATGACAGGAATTCAAAGACTAGGTAAAATAATTTGAAAATTCCAGGTATTCAAATGGGAATCTCACAATGTTCTGAATTCATGTGTGCTTGTGGTGCAGCCAAAAATTTCAAATTAACCAGTAAATTAAAATCAAGAGTCAGATTTTGAATTTCATGGAATTGTCTGTGAAATGGTAGGGGGTCAAGGAACCAGTGAACATAAACTAAAGATGACAACACAGGTGTACTTTTTTATAAAAGGAGAAGGAGATGCCCTCAAAAATATTATCTGAAGTAGACTGTATGGGTAAAATGGACAATTAGGTTACGTAAATCAGTGCTGCAAACATGTTAGGATAGTCAAAAAATGGGTGAGACCAGTTAAAATTACCTATACTATAGAGGAACAAAAATAAATACTACTGGCCCTTACTGGCGGAATGGAACTGCTCCTTCCCTAAGGCAATTTAATCTCTAGAAACACCTGTAACAGTTCTACTAAACGTAATTACAGTTGTCAAGTTAAAAGAAGATACGATAAGATCAGATAATTCCACCATTCAGAACTGAACGTGAAGTCCACTGAAATCAATCAGGTATTTCCAGGTGACTTTAACGGATGCTGGGTCAGCAGTGGGAGGACCTGCTTAGGAACCGAGGTGTTTGTGGGTTTGCAGGCTTATGGTATTGCAAAGCACATTGTGTAGCACAGCTGAGGGGGAGGAGGGGTGGAGGGAACTAGAATTTTTGAGGAAATGTCCTGCTTTGTGATGCTGATGTGTCACCTCCTGTCTGCTCAAGAATGCGTTGGTTGAGAGGGAAAGGAGAGGTGGAGCTCAGTGTAAGGGTGCCACAGATTGTAGATACACGTGTGCAGATATTGCTTTAACTGTGAAGGTTGAAGTTACAGATATTTCAACAAAACTCAGATATTTTAAAGCTGAGTTTTCTTGAATTCTAGATCAGAAAAGAAATGCAAATATATTGCAAGTCAGTTATCCCATTGCTTACAGTTTTGTGTAGAAACTATATAACGTCTGGACTGTGACATACATATGTGAGGGTTAAAAAATAATTAGTTTAACGAAGGAACAGATTTCTCTAGCAAACTTCCAGCAATTCCAAATCAATCTAAAAATAGGATACTTCAAAACTAATAGCTTGACAATGTCCTTGCTAGCTAATGACCTAAGCATATGAGAAACCTGATGTGGCTATCATGCATCAAGTTGTTGACATAGATTGTGAGAGTCTGGTATGTTATTTAAAAAATAATTGGGGGAGAGAGGACTATGCTGAAAGAAATAACTCTTGCAGGAAGGAGTTTTTTTGCATTTTAGCTAAAAAACGTTTTTGAACATGACACTAAAGACAACAAGGAGCAAAGGTTGTTACCCATTTTACTTTTTACTTTAACTCCTGAGGGAATAGTGAAACTAGTTTAATCCATGTCTTGAAAATGGTTGATCCTGATAGACTTTTCTCAGTGTTTCCTAATGACAATTGTAACAGGTAATTGCCTGCTTTCAATCAACTTATACCACAAAATGCAAAGGATAATTTAGACTTCCTGTGAACCCTAATAACATTCTTATTCATGAGAAAAGCTTCCTTTAAAGGAGTTCACAAAGAGGGAAAAAAATCCTTTTATAAGTAGTAGCATAATTGATATTAACAGCAGTCCTTACTTAAAACTGCTGCATGTGTCTGAATGCGCATGTGTGTGCATGCATGCATGTGTTTGTGAGTGTGTGCAAAGAGAGTAGGAGAAAGCTTTATTTTTCTGAATAATGGTATTGTTTAAAACAAATAAGTGAGTAGCCAGTGGGACTTTTCTATTTCTTGATTAGTCCAATCTTTCAGCCATTTTAATATATGCAAACTCTTGGCTAAAAGTCAATGTCTCTTGCAGAGAGGTATTCTCTAAGCAGACTAAGCAGACCCTTTTTTTGCCCCCCCAGCTTTAATTAAAAAAACAAACAAACAAACAAACAAACAAAACCCTTCTAACTGCAGGTTCCAAGTATCCACAGGTATTTTGTTGAAACAACATTGCCAGTAAAGCCCTGGCAGCGCTCTGGACGTAGTATCCGTGGTGCAGAAGTCCTGTTGGCACGGTGCAGCCGGCTGAGCAGAGGATGTCTCTGGTACCACAGCGCTCCATCTACCGGTGCTTGGGAAAAGTCTCCCGTGCACCTCTGCCTCCCTCTGCCGCCCTGGAAGCCCTCTCCAGATGATTTTTGGTGGCTTAGATCAACCTGTGAGGCTGCTTTCATGCTGAGAATTGGGATATTTATCCCGTAGTATCACCTTACTTCCTTCCTTCCTCTCCTACATTGCTGTCATGGCATCTTCATCCATCATTGAGGTTAGGGGCTGAGATCATATTTCAGCCTTTTAAGAGCTGAGATTACGAGGCCAAGGATCTCTGAATGACCCACTGCTCAAACCACAACTAGCTGTGACTGCCAATTCTTCTGATTGAGTAGTAACTTGTGTGTGTAAATTCACGGTCTAGAAGAGGGGCAAGTATGCAGAAATCTATTGCTAACGTCGAGGTATTAATTTACTACCTGCATTTGTAATGTCTTGTCGGTGACTGGAATCAAAGGCCAAGAAAACCCCTTTGAAGTGGGGGAAAAAATGTCTGCATATATGAGCAGCACTGGGGTTATCCATTCAGTTAAAACAGCTCTTTAATCGCAGTGCCAGTAAATACACAAGGCCAGTTCTGGTTAGAAAAACTTGAGAGGGAATTCTTTTCTTCAATGGGACTAAAAGATTGGTTTTGTTTTGGACATTTTTCTATGACAAAAAGCTGTATTCATTATGCAAAATTAAATATTTGTTTTAGAACATGACAATGGAGCATACTCAGTTGTCTGTTTCTCTAAAAAGACTTAAGAAATCATTTCATTTTGAACAGCATTACATTTCCAAGTGGAAAATAATTCAGCCAAGGGCTCTCCAGTGAAATTTATCATTATTTCTTCAGCTTCTGAAAGCAATACCAGAAGTTAATAGCAGCTTATATAGACATATTCTAATCTTTCGCAGCACGGAGAAACTAAACTGACCCTACTTTTCCACCTGTAAAACTAATTTCCTTTGACTGAAGTCAAGGTTTACAGCTGGCTCCTTGCAGTACTTTGCAGCTGCTGTGAGAGAAATGGGGAGGAGGAGTTACACTGGAAGGAATGCGAGCTCATCCGGGATAAAGATCAGTCCGTGTGTAAGTTTTCAGGTGTTCCTCGTGGACCCTTTCACCAGCAGGTTTGTACATGTAAAGGCTGCCTGGAATCTCTAAGCTGTTAGTGATGGCTCAGGGCTGGCTGTCAGGCAGACCATGTGAATTGTGTGGGCTGCCCCTGAAATACCACGCAGGAGTAGAAACATGGGGTTTGTCTGTACACAAATGGTGAAGGTTTATTCGTGGAGTTGTTTCCCCTCTCCCCTGTTTTCCCTGCAGTTACAAGTCCTCTCTTAATCCCTATTCTGTGGAGTGGAGCAGAGCATTATCAGAGCTGGTCACACCCCCCAGCCTGCCAGCCCTCCCTCTGCTACCCTACCAGTAAGCCTTCCAAGCCCTTTCTGACACAGCCACTTTCCCTGATGTGTCCCCACATTCTCTGCTGTGCCTGTTCTCCCCCACTTCAAGGTATCACAGGCATATGAAATGGTCTCATCAGGTCCTTACAAAAGAGCATCTTCTCTTTTTTTAACCTTTAATATTTAAGGAACTACCTTATCTGATGAAAATACTAGGATCATATTCTTCTTTTTTTTCCCTTTTTTTTTTCTTTCTTTTCTCCCCTGCTTTAATCACCAGGGCAGTTCTGTCTCTTGTGATTTCTCCTCCCTGGGATCTTTCCAGCCCTCACTGCCTTTGCTTGCCTTGCTCAACTGTCCTTAATTTATTCCCCCTGTGGTTCGCAGTTTCAGCAGCAAACTGAGCCTTGCTGGGGATCCCTTGACATCATCACTGTTGCTCTGTACATTGCTGCCTACAGAGCTCATAATAATCCCTGTAGAGAGCTAATAAGCTCAGGACATCTGTGGCAACACCTCCCATGTGAGAGGTCTTTGCTTAGGAAGAAGAGTTGGCTGCAATTCCCTGCTCGTATGAAGCTACAGTGTGGAGGAGTTAATTTTGTTTCTTTCTGCTACTTCATTCAAAGCACTCTATTCCTCCAGCATGATCTCCTCCCAGGTCAAGCTACTCAGAAATGTCACTGCCATGTACCACCTTTTTTTTTTTTTTTTAAGCCAATGCTTTAACAATATTTTTTCCTCAATGACTCAGACTTCATTTCACATGACAAATGTGTATTCAAATTTGTATTTAGCTCACCCACTAGATGATGGAATGAGGACTAAGTTGAATAAATGAGATGAATTATGACCCCCTGTAAGATGAGTCTCTGCCTGTTTATCACTTCTACACTGTCAACAGAGCTTGTCCGAGTGTTTTGGTGGTGTTCGATCAGAAAATGTTTAATTAATTTAGATGTATGACTGAGGTTTGACAACCATTTTTTAGCCTCTTGGATGGAGCTTCAGTGGAAGCTGCCCTACAGTTTTGATGTGTCTCTGTTGGGAAGGAAGCCGGTTTATTATCCTAGGACTTAGGAAGCTCTGTGTTCCTGTAGACTCTGAGCTGCTGCAGAATGATCAGCCCTCCCTGGGGGAGGCTCAAGAGGTTTCCAAAGCCTCTGTCTCTAGAGAGAGAGCATCTGCACAGCCTTGAAGGATGCTGCCCAGCAAATATTGCAAGAGTCTGCAGGCTACAGCAATACTCACTCATCTATGTGAATGAGTTTTCTGTACCTCAATTGTTAAACATTGTGGAAGGTGTTTTAGCCAGTTACGAGTGATTCAAAGATGGACACAAGTGATTCAAAGCCAGTATTTCCAATGCAGTCTTCCTTTTATGGAATACAAAAAATCATCAGTATGCAGGTTAAAAACTCACTGGGCACCAATGCAAGATTATATACAGACTTATGCATGTTTCCATACGTGCCTCTGGCCTACCAGATCGTCTTGCTGACATCTCTCATTAGGTTACCACATGAACTAAAATGCTTACCAAATGTTAGTTTTCCTTTTATCTGTAAGCTTGACTACACCAGTGTGTCCTGTAGAATACTGGGGCATTGGTCTACAATACAAACAAACTTAGGGTTGGGAATTTTTTTAAGGACATTTAAAAATGTTTGTTTTCTCAAAGTTCAGCATGCCAAAGTTAAAAAGAATAAACCAGAATAACTGTTTCTAAATATTTCATTGTATGTTTCACATTCAAACCTAAATTATATGCTATTCTCTCACGGAGCCCTACTTAAAATATGGAATAATACTGCCGTAAAAATTAATCACTACTGCATAACAAAGGGAACTATTTTCTTTAAGGCCTGAATTATACAACTGTAAGGTGGTGGGATTACAAGAAGAGAGAGAGAGAGGACTTTTCCTCAATCACTGAACAGGGACCTGGCCCAACAGCTGAGTTCTTTCTCCATCACAGTGATTCTGTGCTTAATCAGTCAAACCCAAAGCTCTCTAGGGAACTGTTCCCTGTGCATTTCTCATTGCCTGGCATGATACCTACTTGCAGAAATGCCAAGCATTGTCAGCTGCAAACAAAGGGCTTTGGGAGCACTGCTGAACCAGATATCCTGCCAATAGTCTATCTGCAAAAGAAAAAAATAAAAAAATCCAGTAACTGGCATCAAGCAGGATATTAGTTGATTTATCTGTTGTGGCTCTTCATCTATAAATTGCATCTATACAAGATATATATAAATTGCAAACACATATATATTTTTATATATAAAATAGATATTAGATATTATATTGTATATTTTATATATAAACTATATAAAATATCTTTTTATATAGATATAAATTGCACCTATAAATTACGAGTTACTTTACCTCTCCAACTCCTTCCATCAAGGATGTTAACATAAAATTATGTCTATGAAGTAGTATAGCAAGCACTGTTGAAGAAAGGCCAGCGAAGAAGTATGCACTCTAAATACGGTCCAGGGACGCATATTTAAGAATGGATGGGAGGGAAGATTGCTGGCTTTTGCATCGGTAAGCACCGAGCATCCCGTGCTTCGAGAGAAGCCGCGCCCAGCTGCAAGACTGCGTTCTCATACTTTATAAAGCAAAGGAACACACTAAAGCACGGTTACAGAATCAAGATTCGCTCATGGTTTCTGACGTTTTCTAACTTCTGATGGGTTTAATCTGCAGCCACGCTGACTGTGGAGCTCCGAGGTTCTAGGGGACAGGCAGGAAGGTTACGCAGCGTCACCTGGACGTTGCATCGGGATCACAGCTTCTCTGCTGCAACCCGTGCTGTCACCTGAACTCCGGCAGCTCCGGCCTTCCCGGGCTGCATTCACCCTGTGCGCACCGCCTTCTTCGTCCTGTCCCTTTTTCTCCCGGTGGGGCTGTATCCTCAGAGACAGCGGAGCCAGCCGTGGAGGTGCTCTCGTCCACGCTCTCTGGAGCTCCGTGTGCTAATGCTGTGTGCTGCAAGGTGAGAACACTTCTGTTTTCAGAATTCATATTCTTCATTGTACTCTTCTCGGACGCTTAAACACACGCAACGGCATAAACTTTAATACCAACTTTAATACCGTGTAGTGTTATTATTTTATTTTTCCCTTTCAATCTCTCTCTATATATTTATGTATATGTATCTGTATGCATGTAGATTTTATTTAACACAATTCTTGCCAACGCAAGTTTCCCTGAGCGTCGACAACATCCCCAGACTTTCCCGCTCTCCTCAGCTCAAATTATGACTCCGAATCCCGCTTCTCCGTTTGGTGGGAGGAGCGCGCGTCCCCTCGGCTCCTCCTGCCGCGCCTGCGCGGGGCCGCCCTCCCGCTGCCTCCGCTCCCGATCCTCAACTCCAGCTCCCACTCCCTCCGCTCCTTCCCCATTCCCTCCGGCCGCCGCTGGCGTCTAGCGCCGAGATCCCCCGCGCTGCCGCTGCCGCTGCTGCTGCTGCGGCCGCTGCTGCATGGAGCCTCCTGCCTGAGGGCCGGCCCGGGCTGCCCCGCCCCGCCCTCTCTCCAGGTGATGCCGGTGACCCGGGTGACGGTGCCGCCGGCGAAGCGACGACGGCCGCTGCTGATGGAGGAGGAGGCGACGGGGGCGATAGGCTCAGCCGCCCGGCCCTGCCCCTGAGCGGCGGGGAAGCGCCAGCGGCCAGCTCCCCGCATCCCCCAGGATCGCTCGGCTCCCCCCGGCCGCCGTCTCCCCCTCTCCGTCCTCGATGTCTCCTCCGCGGCGCGGAGACCCCTTCGCCGCCTCCCCTCCCTCTCGCTCCTCGCCGCCGCATCCCTCCCTCCCCGCGGTCCGGCGGCCGCCGGACCCCGCCCGGCGGCGGCACCATGAAGGTGGAAGCGGGGGACAACTCCATGATCAACCTGTCGGTGCAGCAAGTGCTGAGCCTGTGGGCTCACGGCACCGTCCTCCGCAACCTCACGGGTACCGGGGCGGTGCGGGTGCGAGGGTGCGCTGGGAGGGCGAGCGGCGCCGCCGGCGTGGTGGCCGCTCCGGGGCTGGTGCACAATGGAGGGCGTGGGGGTGGCGGTGGCGGTGGTCTCGCTGTGTGCTGCATGCGGGGAGGGCTGGTGTTTGTGTTCCCGGCTCCCTGCGTGTGTGCCTTCATGTGTGTTCTGTGAGCAGGTATACACCTTGTGTGTGCGTGTCTGCTTGGGCGAGGTTGGTGGGCGTCCAGGGAGGCGGGAGGGATCTGCGTGTGTGTTCGGTGTTTGGGGAGACCGGTGAGTGTGCCTGGTGTCTGGTAAGTGTGAAGGAGCTGAGCGTGCATGTAATAAAAGAAGGCCAGTGGTATAGGGTGTGTGTATGCGAGTGAATTGATGGGTACCTATGCGTGAGTGAAGGCTTGTAGAAAGTGTGTGAGTCTGTAAATATGCATGGAAGTCTAGAATATGTTTGTGGGGGTGGTTGTTTTTTTTTTTTTTTCCTTGTGGATATATGCTCATTGGCATTTGACAGAAGGCTATAAAAAAACCAACAAAAAAACTCATAAAAATGAATGTGAAGAAATCAGAGACTTCCCCCTCACGCACACACACCCTGATTATACCTGTGGACAATGAGAGGTGTGGGAATGAATGAGGTGGCAGATATTTTCTGACAAATAAACATAATCTTAAGCATGAAGGGTTCTTAAAACTTACCTGTTACAAAAAAAAAATCCATGAACCAAAATAGAGTCAGGCCGTCATCATCTGTTAGGAGAGGGGAGATTTAGCTGGCTTTGGCAAGAACTGGCTTTTTTTTCTGCTCAATCTCATGCTGCAAAATGTGGGAACCAAGACATAAAGTGAAGAGTAGTATCTTCTGATTTTTTTATTCTGTCTAGGTGTAAAGAAAAGGAAAAGCTTCCAGCTCTGAATAAGCAGGGATTTGGTATCAATAGCAGAGATGTAACTGAGTAAATTCTTACTAGTTGCTTTAGAAGTATATTAAGTGGTGACAGATTAGTGGAAAATTTTGAGTAAAGAGTCTATGTTTTAAATATTTATGAAAATATTCTCATATTTATGAAAGAGTGTTGTGTCATCTTTTTTGCACTCTGTAGTAACCATGGATAGATTTCTTCTTCTTTTTTCTTTATTAAAGGTGGAAGAACTATGATGAAAATAGAGGTGTAGCTGAAGTTGAACCTGTAGCAAACAGGAAGCAATCATTTTAGGGTTTATTATCTTTCTTGTTCTTTTAACTTTCAGGATGCTGTTTTTATTTATTTGATCTGTAAACTTTTTAATGTGTGTCTGATGATTAAAGTGTCCAGGGATTAGTGTGGCAACACACTAATACAGTTCACTTTCTGAGTAGTTATTTTTGCATTTTTGCATACCTGCTCTAAAAATATATCTTGTACTCTTAAAGGAAAAATTTGACAATGGATTTAACTTTTCTTTGTGCCAGACATCCTCGATAAAGTTTTTTCTATTAGCCCATTATGCAACACGGGCGTTTCTACAAAATTCAGTGCTGAGAGTTAAAAAAACAGAACGGCTTGTTTCTCGGTGCTTTTGCAATATAATGAGGGGTTGCATAAGATATTTTTCATGTGGAATGGTTTTTCTGTTTAATTTAAAGAATATAAAAAATAATCTTTTATGCATCGTAGTGTTGTTGGAGATTATGTCACTGGCAGCTGAAATTGCACTACAGATTCAGAATTGGTGCTGAAATGCAGGTTCTTCTTCTAGCCATAACCTGTTGACCTGAACGTTCTTATGTACTGTCAACACTCCATGACTTTCATTAGACTTAAAATCTTCTATATAACCTAGAATATATATTGATTTAATAATTTATAGTAGCAAAAAGCTGAATAACCTACATAAACCCTTCCTAACTACTTATCCAAGTAAACTTTATTTAAAATTAGAAATTCTGTTGTTTTCCTTGCTGAGAAAATAGATGTGTGAATGAGTTTGTCTTATTTGACTACTTAATTCATTCCCTTTTGCACCTCTGTAAAGTATGAGAAGAAACTTCTCCAGAGTACTGGGAAAACAAATTCATTAACATACAACGTTTTATGAATATTCAAGACTGCCTTGTGTTTACTTTTGGACCTAAAGTTGTGGTCTGGACTGGGCTTTTAAGTTGCACAAGTAAAAACTTATCTCTGTAGATAAAACACGTTGATCGTGTTTGCGCAAACAAGTTGCAAAATTTTATCAGCGTCCTTCTTAAAAATGTTTTCTGAAAATTTCAACAGGGACCTGATATGAAGTCCAGCCTAAACCAGGAATGCTTCAAACGCTAAAAGTTTAATTTTGGTAGGTTCTTTTCGCCTTAGTTAGAAGCTGAAGGATTATTTTTATACCGTGTATCTAATTTAGGTTCAGCATAGAAAAAAAGAAATCCTGTCTTTCATATAAGGCCTCAAGTACCCACGAGACCACAGGCAATTTCATTCCTGCCACATACACATTACACGCCACACTCTGTGACAGCTGAAGCTGCGAGCATTGTTCCTTGAGCCTGGGTCCCCCACCATGATGTACTTGCTTCCTATCTTTCTCCCCTCTCTTGGAAGGAGTAACCATGAGAGAGGTGCTTTTACCTCATTCTATGTAAATCCAGTAAATCCCAAGAACACCTCCTTTATACAAACTGGTTGTGTTTTAGAGTTAGGAGTAGATCAGGGTTTACTAGATCAAGTCACATAGTAGCTGAATTTGAACTGGAAAAATAAAAAGAAGAAAGAAAATCCTCCTTTGAGTATCCAGTAAAATAATTTTTTTAAATGCTACTTCCATAACCAAGAACTTGGCAATATTTCTAGTAGAAGCTGCTAAGCTGCTTAAGTACTCATTTGTCCTCGATTCTCAGGATTGTCTTTGTCCCATATCTTGTTACTTGAGAGAACTAGTCTGTAATTTAAGATTTAAATGCTCTTCAGCAAAGTGCTTCTCTTCCACGTAAAGTAGCAAAAGCATTAGCATCTCCAAATAACAATTGACTGTATAGTTCTGTTAACTTTGAAATTACCAGTTAATGCACTAAGTAAAGAACCTGGTGCTGAAGAAAAGAATGTAGCACGTAAAGAGCTGAGTTACTCTTGCAGGTATAACGTACTATCACTTCACCTGAGTACCTTGAATTAATAAGTCTCCAGGAGTATAACGTTATTGTTTTTTTTAATTCAAAATGTAACATGCACTACCTTGTTGACTTAAATTTGTATTTCTTTTATTCATAGCACAGATACTTATTGCTTGACTTAACTCTGTAGCTAATAGTGGTTGTGTGGGTACGTGGCTTAGAATTGAGAGATACTTTGTTTTGGAGTAATCACTTGATTTATGAAATCTTACATGCAATTATTATTCATCTGGCAAAACAAGCTAAGAAGTAGAGGAAAAGTGCTGAAGATGAAGGACTGAGGAGGCACTCTGTGTTTACTGAAGCTGAGTGGCAGTAGGACAGCATATTCATATAGATAATATTTGAAAATGCTAACATTTATCTATTTTGATAGATGCATTTTTATTTGTTTAAGTTGAAGCTGCGGATGGAATGTAACTTCAAGTGTTGATAAATTGAAAGTGATATGAATATTATCCTAAATAGCAACATACTTTAAAAACTCTTTTTGTAAAATTTAACGTTGTACGTGCCTACACTAATAAATGTATAATGTGTATCCATAGAGCATAAGCATAATGTATGTATGATAGGCATGTGATATGTATAAATGTTGAAATTAACAAAGAAGTACTCTAAAACTGGTGTGATTGCACATCAATTGCAAGTTACTTGAGCCTTGCAGCTTTCCTGGTAGAAAAAAAGTCCCCACCAAAGGCAAACCAGTGGAAATGAATATAAACTGAAAACAAGATTTAAGATAGTGTTTAAGTGCTCAGAATTTTAATTAAGCCTGAAAAATGGATCTCAGTTGTCCTGTTGGAAAAACTATGAGACCTGTGCAATAGATTGAATGTCACTGTACTTGTGAGCTTGTAAATACTGGGCCTTCCCTATTCCCTGTGTATCCTTAGGAACTGTGGAGTTTTGATACACACATGACAAGTTTCGGTGACTTAAAGTAATTTGGATACACTGAAAGTAAGTTCTGAAACTTTTTTAGGGTTCAGCAAATGAAGTTTTTAAGTTTTTTTAAAATTTTATACTGTTTATGTTTCTTTAGGGAAGCTCTGTGAGGGCACAACTAAATAAACTGAGGGTAGGTTAGTATTTGAAGCTCTCTGCCAGATTACCACAACAGCAAAGTACTCTGTAAGTACAGCTCATGTTGTCAGAAGAGCAAGCTAATTAGTATAGCTGCACAAAGACTGAAATTCGACTGTGCTTTCTTTTTAC
>JAWWES010000081.1:63588298-63612046 GCA_035583135.1 Lophotriccus pileatus | reverse complement strand
CAGCTCATGTTGTCAGAAGAGCAAGCTAATTAGTATAGCTGCACAAAGACTGAAATTCGACTGTGCTTTCTTTTTACCAAGGTAACAAAGATGATTATCTACGCAAGTTTATGCTGCTTAAAGTATCAGTCAGTATCTAGGACATAAATAGTTGTACCAGCATGTTCTTAAGACACTTCAGTCTCATTTCCTCTTACTTGTAGATACTGCAAGTCAATTGAACAGTTAAACTACTCAGATATTTTTGAACAAGTGAAGTCTTGAGCATTTGTTTTCAGAGGTCCACATTCTCTTTCTCTGTCTTATAGTGGCATCTCTCGATGTTACTCCCAACCCATTCTTTGTGTCTTTCAGTGTCTTTCTTTTACTCTAACAGACTTCTTTTGAGGGTCATCTCTCATCATGATTCAGGGGTTACATGATTATAGAACATGAAATATATAATTCTCTGCCCTCAACATGTCAGGATAAGAATGTCTACATTGTCCTCTAGTGTCCCGGTTATGGGAAAGGGATAAGGTCCAGACCATCGGGTTCTTGACTCTGAGTTGTAGTATCCATGTGTAAATCCCAAAGGAACGAGACACGGGCACAACGTGCAGGTTGAAGGTCAAAACTGATCTGGTTTATTGTAACAACATGGTGGGTTTATAAGGGGCAGAAGAAGGGAACCCTGGGAGAGGGGATGCCTGGACCTGGGATTGGTAAGGTAACATGAACCTCAGGGGAAGAGGAGGGAGTGACAAAGCAGGGACAATAGGGGGTTGGTCATAGCAACTGCCCCTGGGGGTTGGCCCTGCAGGGAGTTGCCTGCATCTCTCCAGAGAGGGAGAAATGTCCTTGACCGTAGGGAAAAGGTCACAACACAGTCTTTCCAGTGGGAGATTCAAGTAAGGCATCCTCTGCTTCTTTCCACTCTCTGAAGGCTGCATCACTCTTCAGCCGATCTCCAACACTCTAGATTTATAGATTTTGAAGTCTCCTCTAGTTTGCTTAAAAGATTGGCTCTCCCCCTTAACTTGTTCATCCATGTTAAACAGCTTACTCAGTTGGCTTCACCACTTGCCCAATTAATGAGCTGAAGTAAATAAGTGAGTGTGTGGAAGCAGCAGGAATAAAAAGAGTAAATAAAAGAGAATAAGAAAGGATAACTCTTCTGGCTTTTCTAGGGGAGGTGCTCAAAAGCTGTTTGTGCTGTTTCAGCTCCTAAGACATAGGTGATGTTTTAATGAAGGGAGGTCATATTTAACAAAGCTGCAGCTGCGTTTTTGTCAAATGGGGAATATTTCTGGTTGTTCTCTAATTTCCTTTTCAATGCATTCAATACGTGTGTTGCTTTTAAGCAGTAGGAGAAGAAAGTGTGTACCAAAGAACTCAATTTTATATTCCTTTAGCCAACAGGACATTTGGTGCTGGTTCTATTCTCATGCCTCCTGCCCTAAATATAAAGTGAGGGCTAATTTTCCTAGAGCCTTATTTGGAATGTAAATAAGACCGAAGATAGTTGCTCGTTATGGAGCTATTTTGTTGTGTAAGGGTTTGTAAATATTTTTGGTTTCTTAGCTACAGGAGAGTAGTTAGCCTTCCCATAAGCTTTCATTTTCTTCTAAAAATACCATCATCCTAGTAAGTCTTCCTAAGACTGGAAATCATTTGTTTTTTCTACCTGGTGAGGCTTGACAATGACCACAAACACTTATTTCCTAAAAGGTGATGCAAATGCCTAGCAAACCCTGTGGAAATTACAGTGTTTGTAGCAGAGTCAGATTCAAACAGACCTTTTCGGTCTGGTTTAGTTTGGTTCTAAGGTTTATTTCCCCCCTGATAGGGGTGCTGGGTTCTGTATTGGTAGATTCTTTGGCTAAGCTTCTTGCTTGTGTGCTTCAAATGGAATAAAACAGTGGAAACACCCAAGCTGTGCGAGTAATGGACAAGACCTGTTAACACTGCAGGGGAAATTTGCTTCCCTAACTATCCATGACCACAGCAGATTATATCAGCAGTCAATCTTTCTTAATGTTAGTGAGGGGGTGTGTCATCTGCAGACTGACTACTTGACATTCTTGCCACTTGTCACAGTAGCTTCTGAGAGTAATGAGGCATTTAGTAGAACAGTACCATGGTCTTTACCCTTTTGCAAAGATTTTTGAGACCCAACTTGAGCCCAGGGGTGAAGGGATGGAGGAGCTGAGCAGAGCTGCTTCAAACCACTCTCAGTGTATGTGTGCATGTATCCAGGCACTCAGAAAGAGAAGTTACACCTGGAACTACAGATGAAGTGTTAATTGAATGTAGATTTACCACCCACTTTCCTTGCTGCTCTAAGAACCTTTTGGTTACCATGGTTTAGAGGAGTTGCACATCTTTGGGCATAGCTCTGCCTTTTGTGCCTGTGTGAAAGGAGAAGGGTTCAGTCTACTCAAAGAACCGCTAAATTAAAAAGCTTAAACTCTGTATTTGTGCTATGGATATACATACACTACTGACATTGGACTCATAGGATTGTGGTTGTTGTGTAGCAACCATTCTTTCTCAGCATCTTTTCGTGGTATGTTTTCTGGTGCTCAGGATTTTTAAGTTAACTAGTTGGTTCGTAGTTTTCCTTGAATAGCTGATGTGAGTCAAGCTGTTTTAGTACAGACTCACCTCATAAACAGTAAGTATTCTACTGTTGTAAGGAAGCTGGTCTTTATTCTTTTTTTGAGGGGGAACTGCAGCAAAAAACTCTGAACTAATGACAGTGTCATGGTATTATGTCCATCAGGAATATGTACCCCAATTTGCTGAATTCTGTGTATATACCTACTGTAGCAGACTTAAAAGGGATTTTTTTTGTTTTATTTACCCACCTTTTTGATTTATAGTGAAAGTTTTTAGAAAATTGCCACTAATTGAGAAAGGTTCTTTAATTGTTGTGTAGCTTCATTGATGGTTCCAGCTCTTTTCTTTGAAGGTGATCATCATGTCTGTCATTCTTCAAAGAAATGTTTGTACTCCACACCTTCTCATGATCTCTTGTCCTTGTTTAGTAATGTAAATAATAGTGCCTACCTCTCTCTGAAGTTCTCTGCTAAGCAATTGGAAACAAGGAATTAGATATGTTAGTATTTCTTTTAAAACTGTAGTGTTTTTATTTGCGCCTTTGAAGCTAATTTGATGGAACGCACTATTAGAGCTCCTGGGTAGATATACTGAAGTATTTAATCTCATTTTTCCCATTTGATGTTACCTGATGCTGTCTCTTGTTGGCAGAGGTGGGGGGAGACGGGGCAACAACAAAAAAAAAAAAACACACCTGCCCCAAAATAAAAACTCAGCATCAAAACAAACCCAACACCCCAAAACAATTCTTGACTTTTTCCTTATTCAGTCTTTGTGTCAGAGGATATTTCATTCCACAGAAGTAGTTACAATACCTGTTAAGAAATTAAAATTAACACTGTTTAAAGAAACCATTAAAGGAATTATGACTTCTTGTAAAAATAAATCTGAATTAAGATTTTTGCCAGAATCCTTTTTATAATTTTTATCATAGTAGTTATTCCTTTATGCTAGACTGCTAAAAGTAGGAAAGTGTCTTGAACATATGCTGATGGTGTCACATGTATTACTTTTAAGATGGAAAGACTACAGAAACTAGTATTGCTTTTCTCCTACTATTGATTGTATGTGATGTTTTAAAGTTTCTTGCTTATAAAGTTCTTGTTTAAAAAATATTAACCCTTTATTGACTGCTTTCTTTCAGAGATGTGGTACTGGGTTTTCCTCTGGGCTCTCTTCTCCTCTCTCTTTGTCCATGGTGCTGTGGGAGTATTAATGTTTGTGATGCTGCAGAGGCATAGGCAGGGGAGGCTAATCTCTGTCATTGTGGTCAGCATTGGATTTCTGGGTTCTGTAACTGGAGCAATGATAACCAGTAAGTCTGCCTTTTGCTTTGTTTGGGCTTTTTTGTTGGGTTCTTTTTTCTTATTATTTTACATATAACTTCTAAAAAGATAAAAATGGTTTTTTTAAGTGAAATGTTGATTGTTTACTAAGAATTTCCTCACCCTCCCCCACCCCCCCAAAAAAAAAATGTTAGTCTGTGCTGATGTTCTAGGTAAAATGATGTTTGGCCGGGCATCTGTTACAGAGTTTCTAATGGTGCTAGCCTAATGCCTACCACTCAAGATACATTTTTTTGTTTCTTGGTATTGTATCCAGAGATAAGATGCGACCCTTTTTCTTTTAAAGCTGTTAAAACCTATATTCATGATTAGAACACTGCAGACAGTGGGAGTATTTTATGTAGTAAAGTGCAAAAGCATTTCACCTGACCGAATGTGACACGTGACCGATGTCACCAAGAATGTTTTGAGGAAATGCTGTTTTAATCTAGAGTTATTGGTATCAAATACTGCTTTTTCATCTTTCCTAAGAAATTCTGTTATCTGTGTCAGTACTGAAATATATGCCATGAAACCCTTTATTCAGTCTTTGGCTTTAACATATCCAGCTACGTTTATCTAACTTATAAACAGACTACAGTAGCTTTCCCAAGTAACTAGGAACGTGGTGAGTTTTCTGTTGCAGGGGAAATAGTGAATATTATTTTTTGCAGGAAAGAAGCATGTGCTTCATTGTCTGAAACAATGCTGGTAAGGTTTCAGCATTCAAATCAATGTATGAATGGTGCCTATGTTTAATGAGCAGTAGTTTCTGCCCAAAGATCTTCAGTGTTGTTGACAAGATGGCCTAACTTGAAAGGCCATCAGGGGTAAGGAACTGTAAATCTAGCAAACATCATTTAGTCTCTAGGCAAGACTTCCTGCCTTTCATTCCCATTTTCCTGTGTATTGCTCAGATCATCTGAATAGTGCTATGACTTCAGTTTTGAACAGATCCATGGCTGATTTGTGACAGATTATTTCTTTACTGCTACTGAAAGTCCTGCTTGCCTGTTCGTTTTCAAATTTAAGTAAAAATGCAAATTTCATGAGAAGCTTCATTAAGACTTTCCTCAAAAGGTTGTTTTAATTGCTATGTATTTCTCAGCCTAGAATTTCTACCCTTTAACATAGTATAGTTCAGCGT
This sequence comes from Lophotriccus pileatus, assembly GCA_035583135.1. Lineage (NCBI taxonomy): Eukaryota > Metazoa > Chordata > Aves > Passeriformes > Tyrannidae > Lophotriccus > Lophotriccus pileatus. The sequence continues at coordinate 63,606,973 of JAWWES010000081.1, read as the reverse complement.
AACTCTACATTTTTGGGGTTTTTTTTGCTAAGGTGAGGCAGAACAAGTTGAGTACCTTTCATTATACAATATTCTGATTTTTGTCTTATGACTAGAATGGCAGTGGCCTGCTACAAGGTCAGCCATGCACGGGCATTTCTGAAGAACTGAAATTAGGAAATGTGATGTTGGAATATCCAAGCAGAGGCTTTCACGGCCTTCTGTGGTGAGGAACATTCAGTCAGTGTTTCTCAAATGGAAGCATTTTGTGTCTTTTATCTATGCATAAAAAGAGGAGCAATACAGTTGTATTTTTGGCATCCAGTTTTTCAGGTCAAAACTTTTAGCAAGTAAGCAGTCCTGTTTACATGCACAACCATCTGAGAATTTCTCTAAGCTTAGACTGTAGACTTGCTGTGCTGTTCCCAAAGGTTTTGCATGGAGCATTGCAACTTGATTAGCCAAATAATTTTACTTTCATGTATTTCTTGTTTCTGGCCAAAACAGTGTTGTTTCATTCTGGAAGAAATTCTGTGGAGAGCTTCTGTGGAGACAAATGATGGTGATCAAATACTAAAGAGGATTTTTGATAGCTATTGTGTTGCAAACTCTGAGATGCAAGTTGAAGTATTAGTTTTTTTGGATATGCCTGGCCCAGTGCTTAAGAAATTGAAATAGCAAACTGACATCAACTTCTACTTTGTATTTCCACTCTTCTGTGTTGTTCGTATAGGTCAGTGAAGGCAATATAGATTATTAAATAATGCAAGTTTAATTTTTCTCAGGTAGATCTTTCCAACTTTCTGGGGTCTTCTGGAGATCTCTTTACCAGCATACAGAAAACAGGAAAGTCCTTCATTTCTAAGCTTTAAAAAAACCATAGAATTTGGTGGTTATAAAAAAGGTATTAAAAATTTACTAAATAGCAGGAGATACATTAAAAAACAACCTCCAAACAAGCAAAACCCCCAATAAAACTCAACAGAACCAAAACCAACAAACGAAACCACGACAACCAAAAACCCCTCCCAAACCAAACAAGAAGATATAAATATCAGGCAGCTTAAGGCAAGGATTTTAGCTGTATGCCATCCAGAAGTGTTTGTTCTTTTTCCTCTCCCCCAGCACAGTCCTTTTTGGTGAAATATTCTCATTTCCCTTGTTGGCAGCCTATTGTAGTGTGCTTTGGCACTATACCAACTGTGCTGGGTTATGCATTACAGGTTGTATTACACACTGTTATTTGAGTAATAATACATAATTAGCAAACTGCCGATTTTTTTATTGTTTTGTTATGGATATTTTCCAGAATATCTCAGTGTTTTCTCAAGAAGCCCAACGTTTCTGTTATTGATTAACTAATAGCGCCAAATTCTAATGCACACATTTGGCCAATTTGAATTCACTTTGAGAGTTCAACCACGAAAATAATTTTCATGTCAGTAGTGGGCTCAGTCTAAAGGATCTCTTTCGATTTTTTGACAGCAGCTAGCCAAGGAACAAATGGAAAAGCTTATGCAAGGTAGCTGAGTGAAATACCATAAGGCAGGCCTTCTGGTGAGATGTTTCTGACAAAATGTACTTTACAGAATATGTTTGCATTTTTTTTAAAAATAATAATAAAAAATAAATTAACCCCAAAATTTACCTAACGGTCTCATTAATAGTGTTTGTAAGTACTGTTATGACCACAATTATTAGTGAATTCTACTCTTCCTGAAAATTTTGTAAAAATGAGGTGTTACTTTTTGAAGATGTCAGATGATGCAGATACAGATTGTACTTTCAGAAAATCTGTTGGGACTCAATGTATTTCTGTGTTACTACTGGGTTTTTGATCACTTCAGCAGACTATTTCTGTTAGTGACTGTGCAAAACAAAAAAAAAATCCATTTTTTTTAACTCTTGTCTATTATTTGAAAAAATTGTGTTGGCTTTTCAGTTTTCTTTGGGCCTTAAAAAGCCTCTGTGATCTCTGAAGGCATGTAGTTATGACTAGATAGCATCTGAGACCATGCATACTGAAGGCCTACAACTAAGTGTTGGGTTTGGTTTTCAGGAAAAAGTTACTCATTCTGAAATAAAAGACAGTAACGTTTGGCCTGTGGGGAAGGAAAACAAGCACTGTATAGGCAATATTAGTTCAGAAAGTATTAAATAAAAGCTTAATTCTAGGTGAACTTCTGGGGTTTGGATTGAGTACATTATTTTACCTGTGGACACAGCAGTATACAAGCAAGTATTTCTTTTTTTGAGTAAACATTTTACCATCCTTAAAAAACTCAGAAATTTGAGCAGAAAATATCACTCATCATTAGCATCTTTTGTTGGTCTTTTTTGATCATTACAAGGACTCATCTTTCTCAAGCATTTGCTCCACGACATCCGTTTGCTCTGTGACTTTTGTTCTTCAAACGTACATGATAATTTCGGTATATGAAAGACAGTAGAGGGGAGTTAATAACATCTGCCTTTTTTTACAGTGTTAATAGCATCTGACTTTCTTTTTGATTGATCTTGGCCATTTAGTATTATACTTTAAATGTGAATTTGCACACAACTGTACAAGAAAAATAGTCTCTTGATTCTTAGTGTATTATAGCTCAAAATCTAATTGTATTGGTTAGAAATTTCCCCTCACACTTCATGGATAACACTGCAGTACTTTGATCTTTTTCATGTTTTGCTTGATTTGCTAAACAGTTGTTAACAATTCAGTCTTTTAAGTCAAAACTAAACTGACATAGTATGACCAGATTATTCAACTGAAATATTAAGTAAAGTTGACAAATGTGTGTTTACAATTATTTTGTAAATGCTAACAGCTTTATTGTTGTTGTCTTCTCCCTGCCTATACAAGCAGTATTAAACCACACTTTTGGACTTGATCAATTTCTAGAGGATTCTTTTGCTATTTTTCAAACTGGCACAAGGCAAAAATGTAAAAAGAAATATTTGAAGATGTTTACAGGGAAACAACTAATTCAATTTTCTTAAATCAGACTGATGAGGAGAAGTTATACTGGTTCAGTTGGGAGAATCATTCTTAGAGGACGTACATAGCTAGAGAAATACAAGCAAGGCTGATAATTGTGTAATGCCATGAAGTAGTAGAGTGTTTGGTAATGTTTTTAAAATAGCTGATGCATAGAGACAGTAAATGATTTGTCATATTTCAACTTTGGCTTTTTCTGTGATTTGATAATTGTTTTTCTTGTGATTCTTAGGTGCTGCAGTAGCTGGAATTTACAGAGTGGCAGGGAAGAATATGGCTCCCCTAGAAGCTCTTGTCTTTGGTGTTGGACAGACAGTACTGACATTAATTATATCATTTTCAAGAATTCTTGCAACACTTTGAGACTTATATGGAAGGGGAAAAAAATCAACTAGTCCTAAGGAAATCTTTAATATGAGGAGAAGCTTCCTTGAAGTGGATTCATCAGCTTATGAACTTGAATTCTCGTGCAAGAGAAAGGAAGCTATTTGGAAAGTGCACTACAAATCTAGAGGCTCAGTCAAATGAACAGGCTGTCCTCTAGTGTTGGAACTGTTGTACTTCTGCACTGCACCTCACGTGCCTCGGTCATAGGCAAGGTGCAATCCTGGTGTGCGGAGTGGAGATGAAGCACCTTGAACAGATGCCAGTCAGGTTAATGCTTGATGATAGGATCATTGTTCTTAACATGTAATAAAGTATTAAGGGGCGGTCCTGAAAATTGCTGTGTGTGCCAAACTTGGAGTTTAATTCTGAGCAGGTGGCTGGGTAAGTTTTGAAATACGGCAGAGTGCTGTGAACATACGTGATTCTCCTTGAGCTCCGGTGAAATAGCAAGATAACTGACTTTTGTATTAGCAGAATCTCTTTAAATGCTGAATGTCCTTGTTCAGCATTCAAAACAACTGTTAGATCTGTTTCAAAGTGTAGATGAATTTTGATGGGGTTTAAGAACCACAGCTTTAACAACCCTGATATAATTAGCACTATGTGAAGAATGGCTCATGGCAGTTTTCTGAAGCTTAGCACGTTTCTTCGTTATTTTAGCCTGTCAGAAATCAGGAGTTTAAGGAGGGAGACTGTATGAAGGTTACTAAGTACAATCTGTTGTGTATGCACAAACAAATCTTAAATTGATGTTTTCCTTGAAATTATTTTGTCTTAAACATACAGATGGTTATCAGCCATTCTGCAAACCTCAGAAAGGATATTTGTTGCAAGTAAGCTCCCTATATTTATTTAGGCACTGATGAAACCCTTAACCCTACATATATTCTGTAAAGAACACACAAATATAACAGACTCTCAGACAATACACCTATGAGGAAAATGGAGAGGGGTAAAAACACGATATACTGTTTTTCTACTGAACAAAAATATTAAATTTAATAAAATAGTTGCTATACTCCAAAAATTGGAAGTGAGGCAGCACCAATGTATTTACTACCTTGTTTCTGAACATTTTGTAACTTTGGAAAGATTAAGATACCTGGAACTTTCAAATACTTAGCTTCCAGTAGTTTGTGCTTTTATAGTTTAAAAGGGACAGTAGTGTTGTGCGTGTGGAATGTCTTACATGTGAGTGTTTTGGAGTAAATAGAATGACTATTTATGAAATACAAAATTTTAAAGGCATAAAGTTCTTTGAGGAATAAGGAATCTTTCCTCATCTGAATGCTTTTCAGCAGTTGGCTCTGAATGCTGAGAGTAAGTTGCTCAAAAGTTTTGCTGTTATGATGTCAAAAAGACTTTCAGTGCTGTTGAAAACAGTGGGCACCTACTGCACAGCTAAAACAATATGGTTAAAATATAGCTTACAATCCAGACATTGCTTAGTGCTTCAAAAATAACAAATTAACCTGTCTGCCTTTATCTTATTCCACATACGTGTTTTTTTTTTAAAGTACTAAGAAAGCTAATATTATTTGTTTTCTTTAAAAGTACTTAAGTCTTGTTTGGAAAATGGACAGTTATGGGCTTTGCAGGGGACAAGTTAAAATATAGGTTTATAAACATTTTCAGTGTTATATTTTTGACTTTGAATTGCTTTAAAAATGTGGCTGAATACATATACTCTCATTGTTTTGAATGTCTTCAAAAACTTACTTCTGTAGTTTCTTTTTTTGCATTGTGGCTTTTACATTCTGCTTGTACTTTTTGGCACACAACCATTGCACTTTAGTAGACAATGAAATTATCACAACTGTAAAAAGCAAAGAACTTCTCCCCTTTGTCTTAAATTGTGAGAAAACTGGTTTCAGGTATTTAAGTCAAATTGAATAATAAAATAATTGAAGATAGTTCTCCTATTGTGCCTTGTTACATACATATTTAGGGGAGAGGATTAAAAAAAAAAAAACCTGTTACATCTTCATTCTTGTTGTATTTTGGTTATTTCAGTTTCATTTGGTTACTTGATACAATGTCTTATCCAACAGACATCAAACATTTTGTTTGACAACCTGGAAATGCTTGTCTTAATCAAAACCAACCCCATAATAAAGCACTGTGTTCTGTAGTTCAGATTGTCTCAACTTTAACTCACACTGAAAATTCTTCCCAGGTTCCAAATTTCCTTGAACATCTCAACTCTTATTTTTTTTCTAGAGGCTGTTATGCTGCCAGTGATCAATGGCTTACTGTCTTTCACTAAGTTAAACTACAGCAGGCTACCACTAACTGATGACATACATATACTTCTATTGATGAATTTCATTCTTCGTTTTAATTACAGTGCCAATGAAATTGTTGCCATTGTAATTCTCCTTTTTTTTTGCAGGAGATATCTTTGCAGGTTTTAAGTTACCTTTCTCCAAATAATTTTTATTTCATAGATTGTTGTAATCACTTTTAAAACATTGTGTGCTTAGTTGTCTCTGCATTGTATGGCATTATTGCCTGGCAACAAGGGACAGGCAGATAATATAATGCTTAAGTGGCTTAACAGAGACAAAGCTTTATTTGACAGAAGTTTGTTTTCAGCTGTTTCTTGTGAGGAATTTGAGAACAAATAGTTTGTCTATGGAGTATTCTTTGATCATAGCATAAATGTACTGCATAACTCCAACAGTGAAAGGAAGTGTAAGTGGCCTTATGTCTGCAAAACTTCTCAGTTTCATTCCAGATCACTAGAAAGAGCATTGTTAAGCATGACGTGCTTTTGTCAGTGCAGTTTATGCATGTATGTGTGAATGTGTGTCTACATCCATCCATCCATATATATATATATATATATATATATATATGAATGGTGGCTTTGCAGTGTGTTGTATACCTGACAAATACTAACAACTGAAATAACTTTTCCAAGAAACATAAAATTACCTTAGATAACCTTCCTCTCCCCCCCACCCCTCTTCATTATTCTACAAAGATATCTTGTGTGTGAATGGCACTGATGGTACTCTGGTTCCCTTTGGACAATACACTGTTGTGCAGATGTCCATATGGGATGTTTTAGCACTATCTTCAAATAGCCCTGCCTGTCTCTGCATTGTATCACTAGGCACATTCTGCATTGTGCAGAACAAATAATGCATCAACACAATTTAGATTTTGGAAGAGGTGGGAGTACTGAATATAATTAATGTGAGGAAGCTTCTACTGCATTGTTAGAGGCTACTGTTAAAGATTTAAACATTCCACACACTTTCAATTTATCAGGATGGTCATAGAATCATAGGATATCAGGTTGATAGGGACCTCAAAGATGATCTGGTCGAACCTTTCTTGTCAATAGCATGGTCTAGACAAGATAGCCTGACACTCTGTTCAGCCAAATCTTAAAAATGGCCAGTCAATGTTGGAGAATCCAACACTTCCCTGGGGAGATTATTCCAATAGAATTATTCCAGTGCTCAACTGGAATCTCGCAGAGTAACTTGTACCTGTGAATCCTCATCTTTTACATGTGACTCCTTGTAAAAATGTAACCACCCTTTAAAAATTGGAATATGGTGGTAAGTTCCTCCCTAAGCCTTCTTTTCTCAAGGCTGAACCAACCCAGTTCTCTGTCTTTTCTCATATCTCAGGCTTCCCAGGTGTTTGATTATCCCTGTGGCCCTTCTCTGGACCCTCTTCAGCCTGTCCATGTAGGCTTTTTGCATAGCAGAGACCAAAACTAAACACAGTATTCCAGGTGTGGCCTGACAAGCAGCTTGAATAGAGTGGGATAATGATGACTTTTATCTCTGTTGGTGATGCCCTTGTTGATACAGTCCATCATCCCACTGGCTTTCTTTGCTGAACAGCACATATTGAGCTGCTTGTCCACCAGGACCCACTCTTGCTTCTAAAATGTCCACTTCCCCACTCAATTTGGTTTCATCAGCAAACTTCATCAGGATGCACTTGATCCTATGGTCCAGATCACTTATGAATGTGTTGAAGTGTTGGGCCCAGTATCCTTCCCTGGAGGGCTCCTACCTGTGGCAGGTTGCCAGTTTGAAAAGGAGCTATTTGCCACCACCCTCCAGGTGCAGCCTGTTGGACAGTTCCTCACCCACTGCACAGGCCTCTCATCTGGACCGTCATGCCATCAGTTTTTCTAGGAGGAGGTTGTAGGAAACCACATCAAAAGCCTTGTAGAAATCCAGGTAGACAATGTCCATTGCTGGCACTATGTCCACCGAGCAGGTTACTTTGTCATAGAAGGCAGTCAGATTTGTCGAGCAAAATCTGCCCTTGGTGAATCCCTGCCGGCTCTTCCCAATCGTGATTCATCTGACCTGTGGTAGTTCCTCAGAAGATTCATTCCATAACTTTCTTAGGGACTCTAGTAAGACTGATGGGCCTATAATTTCCTGGGTCCTCCTTTAAGCCCTTCTTGTAGATGGGGGTCAAGCTCCTGTGACAGGTCACACACCAACTCTTCCTTCATTGACTGGCAGTGTGATCTATGTTTGCATCAACCTGGATTTCTGTGTCCCAGGGCTGGGGGCCTGGCAGTGCTGATAAAGATGGAGGTGAAGGAAGTGTTGAGAAAATGTCTGTCTTTTCAGTGTTGTTGGTGACTGTTCACCTCTCCTGTTTTAACAGGGTGCTGATATTTTCTTTCTGCTTTTATTTACACACCTGAAGCACCCTTTCTTGGAGTTTTTGACATCTCTGGCCAATTTCAAGAGGAGCTTTTGCTTTTCTAACTGTATCTCTTCACACCATGTCAATGTCCTCATAGTTCTCGGTGGGTATTTATCTGTTTTTCCATCTCTGGTACAATTCTCTTCTGTCTGTGAGCAGATTGAGAGGTTTCCAGTTAACCCAAGATGGTCTCTTGCTCTGCCTGCTTTCCTGATCTTAAAGGGGATGAACTGATTTTGTGTTTCTAGGAGACTGTTGTTGAAAAACTCCCAGGACTCACTAGACTCTTTATCCTCCATGCTGCCCATAGCATCCCTCCCGACTGAGATCTGAGCGTGCTGAAGTTTGGTCTTCAAAATCTAAAATGTGTGTCTTCACTGTGCTCAGCAGGATCCCAAACTACATAAAACTTTGATTGTGGCAGCCAAAGCCACAATTGCTAATTGGAATACTACAAAGCAGGTTTCCTTGTCTTGTAAGAAGCAAGTCCAGCAGTGCCTCATTCTTGGTTGGCACATGTAACATTTGTATTCCAAATATGTCCTCTATGTATTCCAGGCACTTGATGGGTAACATGTGAGCTGCCGTATTGTCCTTCCAACAAGTCTCTGGGTATCACATATAAGAATCAGATTCTGGTGACCCAAAGCTTACCTAAGTGACCCAAATATTGTTTCATTGGCTTTATTGTCTTGGTTTCGAGGTCAGTAGCAGACGCCTTCTGTAAGAATCCCCTCTCTGATCTTGACTCAGAGGCATTCAATAAAGCTTCCACAATTGCCATGGATATTGGTATACATACACTTGAGGTGTAGCTGATCTTCTGATTCTCATCTTAGCAATCAGCTAAGGAATATTTGTCACTGCTCTGGTTGGCCTGAGTTATTGCCCACATCAACAAAGTTTGTTTTGACGCAAAAACTGCAGCTCTCTTGTGGGAAAAAATATTCCAAGTAATTACTGTTGTTCATCTTGTGGTAATTTTGATGTTACGAAACTAATCTCTGTACTTGACTAGTGATGATTTGATGTTTGCTGGTGACTTTTTTTGAAAAAAAACAGTAATTTAACCAGTTTTGGACATTCAACATGGACCAAAGAGAGTAGTCCTGATTTTGTCTAAAATAGCTATTTTTGAAGTACACTGTTTTTATTATGCTAAGGGAAATAGTATTCCCTTCTCAACATATTGCATATTGATATTTATTTTGCTTAAAATTTGTATTTGAATGCTGTTGGAGGGGCTATAAGAACTGATGTAATTGTTATTTTCTGTTTTAATTTATGTATTTCATGCACTAGGCATATTCTAATAAGGCTTTTCCTGCATTAAATTTAAATATTTTATCATGAGCACATTAAACTGCATGGTTTTGTACACAGCCATTCAACATCACACCTGTGTAATTCCAGATAAGCAAACACAATAGTATTCCTAGGTATAAGGAAGTGTGGATGAATTAATTAGGGCCCCCCTCCCAAAAATTATGTGACACTAATAAGGCTTAGAAATGCAATTGTAAACATGAAATTTTTCTTCAGTTGCTTTATTGTTTCTAGAAATAGGCTTTTTCATCATATGTGTATTTCTGTTAGGAGGAAAAATGTGAAGATTGGTTTTTAGATGGCAACTGCAACCTAACCTAATTCCAAGCGATTTCAGTTAAAATGAAATTCTGAATTTTGTTCATAAATTATGGTGGAGTACTACCTACATATAAATGCTAGAGCATACCTTTATTTCAGAGTTGCCAGAATTTAACATACAGCTGCATCAGCATATTGATGGGATACCTTTTCAATTATTACTTTTTTTTTTTTTTTAACCTCTAGACTGGGAGCAGCCTAAGGTAAAAGGACTGTTTAAATCCTCAGCTATTTTTTCAGAAGGAATAAGTGTTCTTTGTGTACAGGTAAATTTAACAGAGCTGAAAAAGGTCAGTGGGAAAAGCGTTCTGTACTTTGTTCCAGCAGTGAGGTCTTTAGCTGGGCTGCGTTAGTTTGTGTATTTAACTGCACATCCTTTGGGGAAAATGAAGTTATCATGGAAGGCAGGATTCAACTTGACTACATATGTTTGATATCTTGTGAGTGTGAAAGCTTATGTCCTGACAGCACAATGCTTGCCGCAGTTGTGCCTGAAGTTGCGCTCAAAATCAATTTGTGCATTAATTTAAAATGTAATCACAAAGATATCTCAAAACCCCTAAAGATGTATTACTGCTTAGAGTATTCTCCCAGTGTAGCAGGTGTAAAAACAATTATACTCCAAAGCAATGATCTAAAGAAGTATTTTCTTTCAGGAACGCACAATTTTTGCACTGCTTGTTGTTCATCAGTTACTGAAGACTTTAGGAAGTTACTACCTGAATTTGACAGGATTTGTCAGTTGTTGAAAGGATAGCATGTCCTTTTGTGCTTCTTCTGTGAACTGAAAAAAAACAACAAGTATAAGACAAAGTAAATACTGAAGAGATATTTTCAATAAAATAAACAATACTTGGTTGATACAAATGGCACTGATTTTGATTTGAGGTCTAACTTTTTAAGTTTACTTGAGATATTTAGTATTTATTATCACCATTGCAAAATCTGTTTCTGGATTATCCGTCAATATAAGGTATGTTGGTGAAGCCATGGGAGCTAAAAATCTACAAACTTTTAAAATTACTTGGCTGGAGGTTTTACTTTTTTGAAATGTGCCTAATTTTTATACAGACAATGAAGTTCTGAAGGTCCTTAATATTTTTGGCATTTTAAAGGATAATCAGGTATCTATGTAACTAAACTTTTGACTGTGACAATATATAGAATAGCACATAATTCTTCAGAAATGCTTACGGAAACCACTAAGAATAGATACCTATTTTACAGTTAGAAAAAGACTACAGTATTTACCATCTGTATTGATAACTAACAGTTGTACTATAAGCTTTACAAATCCAGTCAGCATTCTAACCTTTTGCATTTGGCTGAGCAAATAAGGAGGAGAGGAAAATGGGAATTTGAAAATCTTTAAACATTAAAATGGTAAAAATATCCATTAGTCCACTGACAAAATTGTTTTTCATCAAGCGTGACTTAAACAGTAGATCATACACAATGCAGCATGGTATCTCCCCCAAAAAGTGTCTTGTGGATAGAATGCATTCTTCATATTTGTATTAGAAGTGAATGTTCATATCTTCATTTTGTTAAGTTACCTAAACTAAAGGGTTGTGACCTACGCATTGTTATGAAGTTCAAAGATAGCAAGAACAGTGATGAAGAAGAGTGATTTAACATATAGTTGATCTATGCTTTGTACAGGATTATATTACACCGTACAAAAAATATTCATTCCGAGTTGTGGATGTACTGCATGCTCATGTAATAGTTTAGCTCCAATTAAAAAAAGCGTGATATTTAAGCTGTAAATACTGTATACTATTATCTTTCTTTTTTTAAGCAACTTTTTTATTTCTGTGTGTACAGTTCTCTATGTACATATAAGAAAACGCAACATTTTAAGAAACTTTTATAGTTAACTTTTGCATTTTTATTCCATTAATGATCTAAATATGACCATTTGGCTGTCTATTTAGTTCAAAGTTTTCACTGTATGCTTTCAGGTTCTTTGAAAAACAGCAATAACAGTTGGGCAATTACTTAAAACATTTTCCCGCACAATTTCCTCTTCCATGGTTTAGAATGGAGTTACAGTGGAACACTTGTCCAATTGTAAGATTTAAAGCACCTTTTTTATCCTTTTTTTTTTTTTTCTTCTTTTCCTGGTAGGAAATGTTTTGTAGTAGCTTATAGACAGAATTTAGAAGTCAAACACAATTTCTCATGCTAATTTATTTGATTAAAAACTTTCCATAGTTTATTGCATGTTCTTCAAGTAATCATGAAGCTGTGTGTCAACCTCTGTATGAAATACTCTGATAACACAAGTTTTACATTTTTTCAACCTGATTGAAATGTACAAATGTACACATAAAATAAAGCTAAAATTGATAATTAAGTGATGTACTTTTTTCTAGACTATAGTGATGTGCTGCTGCAATCATCCTAATCCTGATTTACAGATGGGAAAAAAACCTTCAGTGGGACCTGTGTTAGCACCAGACCAAAGTGTGTTGTGGGCAAGACTTTGATTTCTCCATTATTTTTCACATATTGTTTTATAGCCTGTGGCCTCTGTTTCTAATTGCTAAACTTTAGCATGTGGGGGAAAAAAAGTGCCTGAGCAAATGAAAAATCTATAAATGGCTAGTTACAACAGAAACTGAGGCAGCTACTTTTTGTGGTTATAATAAGGATTTGTTTATGCAACTGGTATGTGTAGTTTAGAAAACTAATTAGTTGCAGAAATGAAAACCAGATTGATATAGTTTATGAGGTTAAGCCAGCTCACAATGGAATGCTGTTTGGGGAAAAATATGCTTAGTCACCATAATGTAAATGGTTTTAGGTTTTTTGTGATTGCTGACCTGCTAAGATATATAGATACCATTTATTCCTGCTTTTGTCACATGTACTTCATTTTTAAGGAAGTGTAATTCACCGTAAGTGTATTAGTCATTCCCTCTTGGAGATGCCATTTTAACAAACTATGATGTAAGCTTTTTATTGCTTATTTTAAATAAAAGATAAAGCTTTATTTGCCTTATATTTTCTTAAAGCAGTCTGTGAGAGCATTCATTAGTAAATCTGTGTCTCTTCCAGGAAGACTGAAAGTAGAGATGACATCACAGGAACTCACTTATGAAGAGTTTAAGGGGCTTTAGAGAGTATAAAACCAGGTTGCAATGTCTCAAAGTAGTGGTGGGTTGGTTTTTCATTTGTTTGGTTTATTTTTGTTTTGTTTTGGGCTTTTTGAATGCATTCGGGGGTTTTGGGGTCTGTTTGTTTGTGTGTTAATTTGTAAATTAGAATTGCTTTCACGATGAGCTTTTAATGTGAGCGATGGAGGCACAAGAAGGGAAATCAATCTGGAGGAAAGGATTCAAAATACCTGAATCTCCCCATTATAAACTGTGGAGAAACTTGTGTAAGGAACAGTGCAATACTGTGCAAAAGTATAAGCTTTCAGAGTAAGTGCCAGAAGCAAGCAGCTGCTTTAATTTTGTACCCTGCATGAGGTGCCTGCCTCTGCAGAACCGCTGGGTAGCTCTGGGATCTGGCTCTGACTGCAGCAGGGGTTCCTCACCAGCTCCCTGACTGCCTGCCCTGAACCGCTGCAGGAACAACTGTGAAAACTGAGCTGTGTCTGCAGCAGGAACCAGGTGGGACAGCAGCACCTGAAAGCTCTGGAGCTGCTCCAAGGTAAGTCATCTCTGTCACCAAACTGGAGCTCTCTCTCTGGGAAGAACAATGTCCAAATGCCATTTCCAATATGTTGCAATGGCTCATTCAGGACTAATTTAGTAATTTTTTTTTTCCTTCATGAAAAATAAGATGTGTTTATTTTTAAGACATATTTTTTCCTGGAGAAAAGGCTTTCTTACTTTCTGAAAAGCTTAGTTTCAGGGAATGCTGTTAAGCCATTGCATCTTGTGTTGTTTCACAGAAAGGCTTTTAAATCAGTTTCACTCTTCCTGATGCACAAGAGAAATAGTGTTGTCTTTAAAATACCAAAAATAATTAGCCTGGTGAAGTACATGTTACCAGAATAAAAATCTGCATTAATAGTTCTACATATTATAAAGCATATATCTATAAACACATATGTAAATATAGAGATGTATAATACAGAATTTTTATGTACATCCATATTTACTTGAGCTTCTCATACTGGCTACACTTGTGTAAATAATGGTGGGGTCTGCCCTTTCTTTTAGAAGTATTATCTGTTATTTTTCTTTTTTAAGTATTCCTAGTAAGCTTCGGCACAGAATACTGGTGTGGGTGGAGCTTGTTCAACTGTAAAATAGGATACATGTTTTAATTATTCAGAGAGCATGAAGGCACAATTTCTCTTTCAAGTATGTGGCAAGTATGTTCCTTTTGTCCAAATAAATTATGGCATGTGTCAGCACAACTGTGTTGATGGATAATAAAACAACACTGGTTACTGTCATTCCAGGAATGATAGATATTGGCACTATCAGGGGTTTTTAAAAATTGTTAAAAGCTGACCAAAAATATCATTGCAGAATAGCAGCATGAAATTTTATCAGTAGAAGGGGAGCCCGAGTAATCAGTTCTCTGAGCATATAGCTTCCTATTTAACATGGAGTGTATGTCAACACAACTGTTCCAAAACCAAAGCCATCCCTTTGCACAGTGCCTGACTGTCAGCTGAGCGGCACCTTTGTACAGTGGTTGCATTTTACTTTAGAGCTGCCTAGACCATCCCTGGTGCTATTAAAAAATAAATAAATAAATAATGGTGCCTTAAAAAGGAGTGTTTCTAATGCCTGCACCATTTGTTCCTTGTTTAGTGTTGTAGCAGTTACAGCTAATGCATGCCTTTCTATTTCAAAAGCGTGATGGGTGTAGCTTCTGCTTTTAGTACAATACAGTGCAGGATTTAGATGTTATCTGTTGTCAACTAACTATCCTGGGAGAGGTGTGCAGCCCTGCTTCTAGGACTGGATAGCCTAGAGCCTTAGTCCCTAACTGTTCCCCTCTTGTGCTAGCGTGCATGCACAGGACCTACCCTAAATAGGCTATGACTGAGTGTAAAACTGTAAAAAAAGAGCCATCTAAAGACAGGATGGGAAGTATGAGGCAAAAGCATTGTTCAACATGATAAAATGATAGTGTTTAGGTAATTATTTTTTTAAAAAGTCATAATTACACCTGTTATCACACAGCTAAATAACTTGAGTGATTGGGGTTAAAGCATAACAGTGCTTGAGAAGTCAGTGCTGGATAGTGACATGGCAGATGCATTGCACATGGATGAAAATGCCCTGATAGTGGGTAAGATGTGGCTTGAGTGGCACAAACTATGGAATACCTTGAAACAAAGGCATAGAACTTAGATAAGATGGAGAAGCAGAGCAAGAGATGGAGTGACCAAGACTAACATTCACGGAGTTAGGGTAGGATTTTGTGTGTGTGAAAGGGAGAAAGGAAAGGTGTGTTTCTCAAAACTGGGGGAAAAGATGCTGCAATAACAACAAGGTAGACAGCATGATCTTCATCTAGAAGGCTGGGAAAGATTTATTATTCTGAATATAAAAATGTAGATATCCACATGAAAGGTCATGCCTCACGTTTACCACTTTTAATTATGGCAGTGCTGCACAGGGAGGGAAATAAGACAGGGAGATATGAAAGAAAAAAAAATAATGTATTCTGCTGGAAGAATTAAAGACAGATTCTAGACAACCTTCCTACTTCACCCAGTGCTACTTCAGAGTCAGATGCTGCACAAAGGCACTCATTCAGGGCTGTTGCCCTCATATAGGAGAAATACTTCCAATTTCTTGTTTTTATTCTGTGTTTCTTGCGGTCCCACCGTTTTGGAAAACTCCTGCCTCTATTGACTCATGCAAAATAATTAATTTTAAAACTGTCCAGGTTCAAACACTATTTAACTTATTGTTGTCTGAATTGTTAGTTTGGGGAATATTAGAACAGGTGCTTTGCCGAATTAACCTTCCGCAAATATGAGAAAGAATTTATTGTTTTTTAAAACAAGCAAACAAAAGAAACAACCAAATACTGAGTGCTTCACTGCACCAGATTGCACGCTCTGAATTTTTTCGTAATCCTGAAGCAAGATATAATTCTTACTTTAGAGGATTGCTATTGTAAAAGTATTCGATGGTTTGTTTCTCTGGCACAGTAGTTTGTCTAATATTTAAGCAAACCATCTGCAACACAGAAGTTCTGTCACTAGGTGGTGATCTTGGCCTGTCCATGCTTTCTTGTCTTCCTTCATCCTCTCCCCTTTCCTCGCACTCTCCAATTCCGGATAATGACCAAAGCTACAAGCCTGTTTTAATGCTGCTTCAGAATATTATGTCTACAAAAGTGAAGAATCTTAGCATTTAAAGGCTTAGAACAGACTGAAACTGTTCGTCCTCATCTTTTTCCTCTCATCTTTGTTTTTTCTTATGATGTCCTGTACTCAAGGCATTATTTATTATTTATGACTGGTAGCATGCTTAACATTGTGCTATACAACATGAAAAAATTCAAAATAAAAACTAGAGGAGAGGATGAGAAAATCCAGAGCTGGAACACTTAAATGTTAAGTTACTCTTTACCTGACTAGAAAAAGAAATGGATAAGAATTTTAATTTTTTTTTTTTTCCTAATAAAGAAACAGAGTGGTAGTGTGTTGGTTTAGGAACTCAGAGCACAAGCTTTTGTCTGGTGACACGTAGTAAGGAAACAGTAAAAGTGGGATTGGGAAACAAACTGGGGCAGAGGGGAATCTCTTTTTGAGTCTGTACTTCTACTTGACTTGCTACAGCAGGTACTTTCCTTGGTACACCTCCTTTCTTTCCAGCTCTAACTCCACACCTTTTACTGTCCAACAAAGTGGGCCTGTAGAACTGGGAATTTTTAAGGAATTGAATGTGATGGTTTTGTTATCTATATTCACTAGTGCAAGAGAGGACTCAGACTCCCATAGGCCAGCTTTAGGCTCACCTCTGTCAGTGCACAGCCACTGCATTAAATGCTTTCATTCCATTGTGTATTTTGGAAAGTGAAGTTCCCTTTGGCTTTCTAATTGGTCAGATTCCTCCACTTCTGTATATGAAACTTGTGTTCAAAGCCAAGATCTCAGAGGTATTAAAATGTGAACAAAGCCCAAATTCTTGTTCTTCAGTTTTGTGTGGATACCACTGGCCATTTTGCTGCACAAGAAAACATTGTGGGGAAAAAAAAAAAAAAAAAAAACAAACAAAAAAACAACATCAAAGAAAAAGAAGTCTAGAAACTAAAAGGACATTTTCAAGCTCTGTTGATGTTTTCCTCCTACTGTTCTTTAATTGGTTCCCTTCTAGAGTCTTAGGTACCCAATTTTACAATGTTGCCATCTTTGGCTAGATGTTTCTACCAGAATAATTGATGTGCAAAGGTTTTCTTGCAGTTTTCTTCTCTCTGACTCTAGGATAGGAAAAAAGAATAGACCTAATCACCCTTCATTTTGTTACTGCATCCTGTCATAGTGAAGAAAACACTTTTTTATGTTACCCTACTTTTCTGCCACTGTGTGGGTAGCAATAGTGACTAGTTTGTGTTCTGTTTAACAGATTGCCCATTTGGTTGAGGGGAAAAAACCCCACCACTACCACACCCCCAAAAAAACCCCAAAAGCTAAAAAAGCACAATGTGGGGGTGGGAATGGTGGTGTGTAGTTGCGGGGGGTGGGGAGGGAGGGAAGGGATGTGAGTTATAGACTTGTATATCCTACCACCTTCAGAACTTTGAGATTCTTTTTTCAAATAGGAGATACTTGAGGAAGAAGTACTTCAGTGCCAAGACAGGGTCTTACATGTAGGTCTATTCAAAGCACTGCTCATGTGTTTGGCAGTCAGACTAATTTCTTTGCAGACAGGGAGGATTTGCTCAACTAATGCCTTCACTGGCATGTCTGAGGAAGATCAGCCTGAAAGCAGCCCTATCAGTCAGCATTACATTAAAATCTCAGTCAACTGCAAGAGAAACTTACCAGTTCCCACTGGAAGTAAAGCTATTTTGAAGGACATCATGTCCCGTGGGAAAGATTCCAAACAGTTCTGTAGTGAGCTTCAACTCCACTGGCTGTTACAGTGGAGAGGGAAAGTGCCTGAAATTCCTCATATAAACATTAAAACCCACATACTTTCACTTATCTGCCTAAACAGTCACATAATCACAGTGATTACATATGCCCAGAGCTGAGCCACTCATTTTCATACTGAAGATTTATGACTTCAAGTCTGACCCCACCTCCCAGAAGACTTCTTAAAAATAGATACTGGAATCATTCAGTTAGTGTGACTGGGAATTCATGATCCAAGTATTTGGATCAGTATTTTCCAGACTGGGTGATCCATTTGGTCAATTGGTTTCAGACAAGAGTAGTGATTAGAGGATGCACTTTTATAGATTGTAGAATATATTTTCTTTATATATACATAAGAAACCCAAACAAACAAAACGAAAACCAGATTTCAAACCTATTTTGGAGTAGAAAGATGAACGTTAGGTGACTAAATGCAGAAGGGGCTTTTCTTCAAATATTTTTAATGTGGAATCCCAATATTTATTGAATCTTTTTGTTGCTACCACATTAGATATAACAGCATTTGCATTGCCCTCTGTATCTGATAGTTAATGTCTTAATTGAGAAGCATGCTGTGGTATAGAATTAACAAAGACAGCAGACAAGTTTTTAAATTTTATAATAGTGCATTATCCTGGAATCAATTGGTGATCCTTTTCATTTAAAATTAACCCCTTTTCAGATTAGTAAGATACTCACCTCTTTATGTTTAACTTTGTCAGTTTCTGAGTACAAATTTCAAGTAGGTTAATAACATAAAGAAGACTTTAAATTTCTGAATTTAAAAACTGGGGGGGGGGTTGAGTTTGGGGCTTTTTCTTTTTTTTTTTTTTTTTTTTTTCATCTCTCTCTCTCTCTGCAAATGCTGGGAATAATTTAATTCACGAAATGGGAGACCTGAAGT
>JAWWES010000081.1:63562151-63588288 GCA_035583135.1 Lophotriccus pileatus | reverse complement strand
TCTTTTTTTTTTTTTTTTTTTTTTTTTTTTGAACTGGGTTAAACAGTCTTTGGGGTCTTCTGCTAACTGAAGTCATCCAACTAATCTTTCAACAGGGTGAAATCTGTTAAATTTATACTATAAACATCTTTTAGATATCCTATGGAAACTTCCAGTTGAAAAAATAAATGTTGACTCCCTGTTGTAAACTTTTGACAATGCCAATTACAGCAATATCTGCCTTTTACCATAGGTCTGAAGAGTGAGTTTTCTAGTAAGTTGAGAGTTTTTGCTTTTGTTGAGGGCCTCTAAACACAAACAATGCAGTGTGTGGATCATGTGCTTGAAAGGTACTTTAAATAAACCGTGAAGGAGGGATTTATTACTCCAGTAATTAAACAGAAAGAGTAAAGCAAGTATTAAATGCCACAGATTGCATGATGGACCATTATTCAATGTCAAAACACTAACTTAGAAGTGGTAGAAGATTCATGGAATAAGTTCAAAGAGTTCCAGTTTTGAACCTGAAACTTGCAGAGCTGTGAGTTTTGAAGACATAATGCCTTCATTTAAAAACAAAACAAACCAACAAAAGTCTAAATAGTCTGACCTATTGCAAAACAAGCCTGTACCTAAAGGTCAGACCGAGACCTGGATGAGCAGGAGGAATGATAAGTTATAGCCATCTTCTGAGACCAAGCAGTCCAGCCTAACCCCCTGAACACCCGGTACCCACCATCGTTGCAGTCAGTATGAGCATATGCAGATATGGCTGATTAAGAGCTTGTTGCCCCTGACTTTGGCTGTCCATATGAGAGCAGGGGATAAACTCATCTAGTGAAGTCTCAGTGTCAACTAAACAACGAACCCTATATAATTCTGAAAATGTGCATTTGAGGCTTTAAAAACTTGGTTTGCTTTTTGATAAAATGGCTATTACAAATCTTAAACCAAAGGTCTACAAGGTACAGCCTAGTCTTGGGCTTCTTCAGTCTCCTCTCCTGCTATCTTCCTGCAAGTGTTTGACACTGGTCTCCCTTGGTTCATGAAGGTTCAACCTACTAATTTTACCTTATACCTAAATCATGGACTTAGAACTGAGTATCTAATAGCCTCATGCCAAAAAGAGAAGAAGCAGACGGTGCTGCACCTGTGTGAAAGTATTAATGATCGTAACACTATCTGCCCAATTACTTCCTCTGAATGGGTCATGACCAGGTTATATCCGTTGATCTCTCCAGCTTCTCTACTATAATTGCCAGGAAATTTCCCTTCCCTGGTTCAGTTTCACAAACATGTAATTTAATAGGGGCATGTTGAATTGCTTTGCTCATATGGGTATATGAAAATAAAAGCTGAGAGCTCAAGAATACAAGAGTATGGGCAGTTTGGGGGGAGTGAGGTGGAGGGTCATAACATTTATTGCTAGTCAACAGTAGAAAAGAGCCCTACAGAAACTGAGCACGGTGTTAACCTTGGCTGCTCCTTTCTGTGGCAGTGACTATTCTGTGAAATCTTCATGGCACCTGCATAGTCTCCACTCTTGTATAAACAGCACAGATAGTGATATGTGTGTCCTAAAAGACTGACCTAAGCTTCAGGTGTGAATATCTTTAAGGCCAGCTTCTTTCTCAATACTTCCAATTCACTAATAGGTGCTACTCTATTGCCTTCTCATTCACAGGTTTTTGACATTGTTTTTGGAGAAGGACTCTTCTAAAAGGCATTACTTAACTGCACTGGTTCCCTCTCCCTTCTGTTCCCTTGGTCTCCTATAACTCACTCCTTACAGTGAGCATGAGATTAAGTAAAAACATGAGATGTATCCTTTTAATTGTCATAGTCAGCTGAGATGTTTCAATATAGAGCAAAAATCCTCTAAGTATGCCCTGTCTTCTACATACATATATTTCTTAGAATAACACAAGCTGGAATGAAGAAGCAATTCCCAGTGTTGATGACACACAATGCTATTCAGATGCTCTTCACAGAGCACTTAGGAGTTTCTATGTTTCAGTAGTCTGCTGGGTCAAATTCCTGCTGTATGTTTGCTGGCACCTATGCTGACTATGTGCCTCTTTTTCAGTGAGTAGAATTTTCTTTCAAATAGCTTCTAATTCATTCTGGAGGTTTCTTTCTGACTTCTCATTTGTTATTTAAGATGATGCTTTTTAATGTTTTAATTTATGTTCTGATATGAAATTACAGCCTCTTTTGCATAACTCTTTCCTTCTTCCCCAGTTCCAGTAGAGGTTGCCTCAAGATATCCAAAATTATTTGTCTTGAACTGCCTGGGACAGTTGATATTACAAATATGATGTTATGCATAAGTACTGTCAAATATTCCTCTTCTACAAGATTTGCTTTTGGCTGGATTCCTTAAACGGGCTATGGAAAAGAGAATTTTTCCTTCATGCAGCTTGAGACAGAAATTATGCAGACTACAAATAACTTCTTAAAATCTGTGAAAACTATGAATTAAAAGAAAAAACACTATTATACCAGGAGCAAGCAAAATTACTGTTTGCTCCCTAGCCATGGGAATCCCTTCCCAGGTGCTTTAAGGACATGCAGTACCTGTTTGACTGTATGTATTTATGACTCCTTTTAGCTATATAAGAGAAAAGCGAAAACTGATTTATGCTAGACAAAAGGACATCAGTACAGAAAATGTGATTCTTGGATTTTAGGAGTGAAGGGAATCATACGGGTGTACAATACTAAAATCTTCTTGTTCCTTGTTACTCTAAGAAAGGCAATCTTTTAGGGAACAGTAGGAAAATTCAAGCTGAAGATGAGCAAGATTTTTGCAAAGGTGTCTACATGATATTGTTAATTCATTTGTTTTTCTGCCATGAGGAATTTGTGTTGCAACTAGAGTGGAGAAAGGGGGAAAGATGTATTGGTGTAGTCTCATCTTATATTCTGAGGCTTGGGGTTATTTTAGAAAACAGCAGTTTTAGGATAATAGCTTAAGTTAACAACATTCCTTAGCTAGATGAGCACTACCACAAATTCAGTTATCAAATATACATGGTTTAAAATTTACTTTTGATGAGATGCATATCCTAAATCTCTGGTACACTTTTCCTAAGCCTAAAGACACTTAAAAAGAAAAAAAATAAACCAAACCAAACAAAAACAAAAAAAACCCCAAACCCAAATGCTCATGCCTTTTCAAAACTTTTCAAGCTGTATCTTGAAGTATATTGATGATTTCGTCCTTTGACTTTTCATATTGTGAATACCACCAGAACAAGCTATTAGTATGATCTGAAAGATGACGTGTATCGAACAGGCTTGGCAGTAGAACAATCTTCTTCCTGTAAGTATTCATTATTTTCCTGTGGCAATGGTGTCATGAGAAAAGGGCTGAAGGGGTACGTAAGGAGAATATAAAGAAGTCCTATTGCTATTTTCTGTGGCATCTTGATCTACATGTAAAAGAGTGTTCCCTGTCAGTACTAAATAGTATTTGCAAGCTCTTTGGGAGAACTACTGCTATTTTAAGCATGCTCTGATTTATTTTCATAGAAAAATTTTGGATAGGTGTTCCATGCTGCTGACCTCTGTAAGTAAGCATTCCGTGTTTCGCTGAAGCAGCAGTAAAAGCAAACCATACCTTAGTAAATGCATTTCACCCATAATTCTTTATTGCTGCACATTTCACGGGGCCATTGATCCAATGTCAAAAGAAGGGGTCAATTTAGTTTTAAATCCTTGTGATAACAGTTCAGGATCTGAAGAAGGATAGGACATGCCAGGTGCAATGTCTACAGAAACAAATTGCATATGGGCAGGCACAATCTCAAACACTTCAAAAACCATAGAGGCTTGCAAGGTAAGAAGCGTGGGGCCTGACTTCCAATGGGTGTTTTCCATAATAGCAAGTTACGGTGAAAAAGTAGTTAACTCTGAAGTAAAGAGGGTCCACATACACAGTTAGATGGAAATGGTTAAACTGGATTAAGTGTAAACAGGTGTTAAAATGGGCCTCTAAAATTGATATGTCAAAGGTCTGCATGTGGAAGACTTAACTGATGGGTGCTGACAGAGATATCTAAAGACCTATATGACTTACAAAAGGAGATTACGTTAATTGCTCTCTTATGCAGCAATGACTAAGTCCTAAAATTTTTCACTTTTTTTCTTTTTCCCCCACAATCACAATATTTAAAGAATACAGTGAAAATGAACCAGTAGTTGTTCAGCATCCTACCTACCTTTGCAGAGTGGTGGCATGTTGCATACCCCTACTTCCATTCTCCTACATGAAGCAGCACCTTCTATTCCTGCAGAAGTGACTTCTGCTGTCAACAGCACTATGATATGTCGATATCTGGAGAGAAAAAAGCTCAATATATACATTAGGATATGCTTTCTTATGGGCAAACGAACAACTAGTGAGAGGAAATGTCCTGTGGAAAAAGTTGCTGAGTGATGTAGGACAGTGAAAGGGAGCAAATGAGCAGTTACTGATTTAGAGGGAGTGCAAGAAAGATGTTACAGGTCAGTTCTGGGAGTAATAAACAAGATATTTCAAGCTAATTAGCTGAAAAAAATATTGGCATGTTTTAATTTCCTGAACAATTAGAACAAGTAGAAATGTCTTCTGCTTTCTCTGGAAAACACTTTTTAAAGGGCATCGTGTTACAAAAAGAATTAAGGATCTGCAGTAACAGAAATGGGAAATGTAATAATCAGCTAATTAAGCCTGAACAGTAGACCCAGCCCTCCTAAATAAGATCACTGTTTTCTGGTTGGCACTGAACAAAATCAAGTGCAAAACATGTTTTGAGTGAAGGCTAATTCACTTCCATATAGTGTCCACTTATCTTCTTAGAAATAAAACAAAGCACCGGGGCATTGATCTTGTAAACTGGAAAAGGCAATTTCAACAGTGAAATTTTTACACAGTGCCAATAATCCTGGGGGGAGCAGGCCTCCAGCTGGTACAAATAATCAGAACTTCTTTATTCAGTTTCATTTTGTAGGTAGCTTTACAGAACCTGTAGGTTGCCCTTGGGTAGCCCAGATGCCGAGTCGAATTGCTTCACAAATGATAAAAATGGATAAAATTCTTAGCTGTGTGTTGATGCAATGTGGGAGGGAAGCACTGCTTCTGTTCAGGATTGAATGTCTCACCCCCAATTTTATTCTCCAACCCTGAAGCATCCTCGTGGCAGCCTCATTATTAGTTGCCTGGAAGTTAATCTGAAGTGTAACTTTTAACCTCCTTGACTGTGATCAGCTTTCTGTCCTTGCAGGACTGTCAGCTCTGTCACTGTAAATCAAGTGGAAAGAGGAGCAATGCATGTAGCTTTCTGTGCTGTATCAGAGCTACCAGCCCTGCTTGGAGGCCCCTCTACTGGGCCATTTCACTCTTCCTAAGTTAATCATTTTAGGTTAAGCTTTGCCAGAGTGAGTTCCTGGGATAGATCTTGTTTTTCACCTTTGAACAATAACAAAACTCGCACACTACCAGGAAGGGCAGTGGCTGGGGTGGATAGGAAGGAAAGAATCATATAGGAAATAATTATGTAGGAGGCTTTTAAGTACGGGGAAGTGAAAAATAAGAGCCAGGACTATATCAATTTGTGATGAATATATATGTTAATCTATAAATGATATTTGAATAGAAAATTGATCTGGTTTTTTGTTTGCAACTTTGTATCACTGTTCTAATTTGCTATTCTTCTTTTTCCCAACTGTATTAATCCCTGAAGGTGGGTCTAAACTGAAAGATTAAATGTGAGCAATTCAGAAGGATGGGGAAAATTCAGGCTGCATATATCAGCCGGGATTCATACTCATCTCTGGTGTGTGTGAGACTCTGGAAGATATAATCCTCTGGAGATTTGAGCTTTAGTGGAAAACCAGCTGACTGTTCAGGTGCTGTGAAGTAGATATGGGATGGAGGAAAAGAGACCTGTGATTATTCCACAGCTCAGGTACTCACAAGAGCTGAATATTCGCTAGTTATGGAAACAACAAAATGTCCTGACTTCCCAAACCATGAAATGCTCTTAACTGCCCGACTGATGGACAGCTTTCTCTATCTATCCAGAGTGGGCACACTACTGCTGACAGACATTATTTGGGGGGAAGGGAAGGTCTGTGGAAGTGAATGAGTGACATTACAACTTTTTCTTTATTTCTATGACTCTGTGTTTCCTCAGAAGCACAGATAGGGGCAGAGGAGAAGAGGAAAGCCTTGTCAGTATGTGGATTACCAGTGAAACAAAGGGCTGATTTTCTTAAGTGCACTTCTGAAAACAGAAAGTAAAATTAATAGCAACCTTTGGGTTTTTCTTTGGGAGACAGTTATGCAGGCAAATTGCACTTGTTAAATAGCTTACTGCACTTTCTCTGATCTGATTGATACTTTCTTTGTTCTTAATTAGAAGCTGTTGGAGTGCCTGAGGATGATTTTTGGTACTTGCAAGATGAGAATAACTAGTAACTTGTTAACCTTTAACTAATTTTTTAAAATATGGTGGTCCAAACAGGTGGCGTTCTGAGGGCTGTGAGAGGTTGTCATGTAACTGCAGTTTGAAACAGAGCACTATGTAACCAGTAATAGAGGCAAAAATACACCCTAAGAAACAGTGCTAGAAATTGAAGTTTTTGTACAGGACATCTACCTCTATTTGAACATTGTTGGTTTTCTGGTTGTAGGGTGTTACAGCCTTGCACGGCAGATCCTATTCTAGAGGCTCTCTTTATAGCTGTTTTCTGATATGGATGTGTGTTTTGTACTCACCTATGCATAGATTCACCTATGTTGCCTTTGAGAAATAAGAAGGCAGTGCCTACCTTAGCCTGACTCAGCAGCTCTTGGGGGGGCCCTGTGAAAGACATGGCCTTGATACAAACTTGATACAGCTCAGCTGTAGTCTTGGCAGTCTTTCCAGCACTTTAATTTTGTTTTTCTGTGGGGTTTTTTTTGTTTGTTTGTTTGTTTTTTCCAGATTTCTTCTTTTTTTTTTTTTTTTTTCCCCCTCTCCTTAGTTGTTTGTTGCAATTCAGCTAATAGTTGTTCAAGATCTTGGCACAGGGGCTTTTATCCTACTATTGAAGTGGTATGTTGTGAGGTGCCCTGTGATACTCTGATAGGGAGAAGGGATCTTTGATGATATCAAAGAATTTTTACAAAGCAACACCACAAAGATCTGTGTTGTTTGTACTGCTATTGGCAGGAATATCTGGAACAAAGAAGCAGGTGAGCTCTTGGGTGCTCCTCTGAAAGAGGAGCAGCAAACCTCAAAGTTGAAAGCAGAGTGAGGTAGTAAGGTTGATCTGATTCACAAAAGTACAGTTTACTTAGCTTTTGAATTCTGAAGCATGCTTGATCTTTCCTTCCTTGATTCTCAGGATATCATGAGTTAAGCTTCACATGTGGAA
The DNA here is from genome assembly GCA_035583135.1 of Lophotriccus pileatus. Classification (NCBI taxonomy): domain Eukaryota; kingdom Metazoa; phylum Chordata; class Aves; order Passeriformes; family Tyrannidae; genus Lophotriccus; species Lophotriccus pileatus. The sequence goes on along the minus strand of JAWWES010000081.1, from coordinate 63,580,905 downwards.
TCTTGTGCTGCGCCACATGCTTCATACACACTTGCAGAATTTTTTCTGTCATGTTAGCAAGGGTGCTTTGTTTGGCCTACCACTGCTTGTACCCCTTTCTTGCGGACTAAGAGACTTGGCCAGTCAGCCAACATCAGTAATTAATTGTGAATAACAGATACTCACTGCAGTTATTTCATGATCTGTTTGCACAGACTAGTCACTGAACAATGGCAAATAGAAGATGTATCTTGAACTGATTATGCTCAGTTTATGAGCATCAATGAAGTGACTGCTTATATGATGAAAGCAGTACAATGCACAAATTAAAAACTTAAGAAAGCAATTAAAAGGATGGATTTAATCTAGCTGGTGGCTAATACTCCGTACAAACAGGTAGCTATTTATAATGTACTGTGGATATATCTGCTTACTACCTCCTTATTGTGGCATTTGCTTTATTTTCAATGTGTTGTGGGTGCACACACATATTTAATGTTTTAACCTCTTAAAGGTTAAAAATTCTTACAACTATTTTCCACTGTCACTTACATGGAGATTTCAAGATGGACTAACACTAACCCTAAACTGTTCAGCGTTGTCTTCAGAAAATAGCCAGAAGTGACAACACTTGCCAATTCTTTCCTTTTCCTTGAAAGCACAGTTGTCTGAGGGAGTGCTGCTTTGCAAGGACTTTTGCAACCTTTGTTTTTAACTCCTCTGGAATGTGACACATTGTTATCGCACTTGCCTAAGAAGGCTTTGGTTGCAGGTTTATCGTATACTCCAGGCTCATGAATTATTTCCCCGGGGACCGCACTGCATTCTTGATTTGCATGGCGTCTAGTGGCCAGCCAGCACCATTCAATTCCTGTCCTCTTGGCATCCTGTCATAGAAAATGACCTTCTATTCTCCCTCAATATCTCCAAGCTGCTATTGAAAAAGTGCCTTCTGTTCAGGAAGACACACAGGGGTGTCTGGCAAGAGAAAACAGCATTTTTGTCTAGGAAGTTTCAGTGATGCATACACACACACAGACAGTCATTTCAGGAAAAGCTGAGCTGTTTATGTTCCTGTCTTTGAAATGATAAAGAATACAGAAAAATTCCAAATATGTACAGTATGAAACAGGTGCAGCGGAGCCCAGTGACAAACAAGGACAACACAGAAACCCCCCAACTTCCAAAACACTTTGCACTTTGCAAAGTGCAAATTCATAATTTATTTCCAACATACAGTTGGGCAGATGCCAGGTTCTCTTTGATTCTGCCTTTTTATTGTATTTTTTAAGGAATTCAGTTTTGAGAGATAAAAAAATAAATAATCCCTTTTTAAGAATTCATTGCTAATTGATCTTGCAGCTCTCAAATTGTTGTACTGAAGACATTAAAACATTTGTAGGCTTGGCAGTATTGCCCCAGAACAACATTTTTAATCCAATATGCATTTAATTATCTTAGTTGAGGACACAAGTAAAACTTACATTTTTGGAAGCAGATGCCTGTTTGAAAACTAAGGAATGACACTCTAAAACCCACATTTTTGCTGATAGGAAGAACTCTTCTTTCCTAAATAGCCTCAGAAAAAATGTCAATTGTAATTTTTTTTAATCAATGAGAACTTTCATAATACCACGGAAAAACATTTCTTTTTTCTTGCATTCATTAAACTGTCACTCCAAACTTCAGCAATGCATTTGCAATTGAGAAAAATGGAGTGATAAGTTCCTGGTTTATTTTGTAGCAGTTCCTTATAAATGTTACTATTTCCACTTTAGCAAATAGGTAAACATATATTCAGCTGCAGGCATTCTGTTTTCAATGAGTTAAAGGTGGGGTACACACTGAAGTTCCTTGCTGATATGCATCTATCTTGTGCGGTTCCACCCAGTTTGATATTTTTGAAAAACACAGCCCAGCTACATTTTAGAAGAGCTAAACCAGTTTGTAGGGAGGAAAAGAGCAATTTATTCCACCAACTGCAGTCCTAGTTGGGCTCTACAGATGAAGTTAGAGGCCTTGCTAGGTAGTTAATGACCCTGAAAGAGCATGGTTGGGTATGTCTATGACCACAGCCCTTTTGCCCACCTGGAGGACAAAGGGTGTCCTGAGGCACAGAAACACGGTGCCTCTGGCATGGCTGTGTCTCCTCTGAGGGTGCCAAAGGTGTGCAGCTCCAGTGCTGGAGCTGGGGATGCCCTGCCTGCCTTCAGCTGCAAATGTGCATCTCCTTCCACATGTGGTTCAGCCTTATCAAGGGTGTTGTGCTGGAACTAACAGGGTATGTTACTTTAAAAAAAAAAATAAAAAAAGTCAAACCCAATTAATTTTTGAACCGTTTTCTGCAATGTTTAAAAACACAGCTAAGGAACAGTACCCTGAAAAACCTTGGCTCACTACCCAAGCGTTTTTCACCAATGTTTTGGTTTCAAAAATAGCCCTTGTTGTTAAGGCTAATCTCAAGACAATAACAAAGTAATGATGATGATGATAAAAAAAACCACCACCTCCCTCAGAGATTAGGTAGAAGTTCATACTCTGATTTCTTTTAAATGTAGCCTTCCCCCATCATAGCCTTTAAGGCAATTTGAATGCTGTTAGTGACTAAACAAAGGTCACCTTACTGGAGCACCAAGAAGGACCTTTTTCCCTTATTGTTTTAACAACAGAAAAAAAAAATTCAAAAAAATGTAAATTTTTCTCTTCAAATATTTGTCTTCAGCACTGACAAAGCTGATACAAGAACCAGCGACTTATGTCCCCATGGTGCACGCTCTTTCAGTCCTCTCAGTCTCACCAAGTTTTGATGCTAATGCTACCTTGATTGTGGTGGACAGGTTTTGGGGTGGGAAAGACCTTAAAACTACAACATCTTTCCCTGATTTCAGACTTAGAGGGCACCCTGTTGCTGCTTCATGTCAAGCTGAGGCCTGGGAAGCCTCCTCAACTTTCTCAATATTATTCCCAGGTCTTTGCCTCAGACACTAAAAACCAATGATGAAGCATACCTAGGTCTGACATGGTTATATGCTTCTGTGCTAATTGTTATGTTAATCCTTTGATTTTGTTTAACCATGTAGACTTACACTGATTATACAATAAGCTCTAAGCTCTTCTTCTGTGAATGCCAAATCTAATTTCAGTCAACTATCACCACTTCAGTGTTTAGAAATATTTGTTCCAAGAAGTTCTCAGAACTTGCTATAGAAACAAACCAGTTGTGCTTTCTTCTTCTTAAAAAAAACAAAACAAAACAAAACAAAAAACCAAACACCAAAAACCAAAACAAAAACCAAACAACCAAACAAAAAACCAAAACAAAACAAAAAAAAAAAGTCAAAAACTCCTTTTACCTCTCAGGAAATGGATGGATGTGACTGAAATTTGTTGAGGTTTTTTAAAATCTCTTTTGACATTTTAATGTACATGTTAAATAGGCACATTAAAAACTTGCATATAATATTGCTGAAAAATGTTGGAACAATTTTATATTTATAAGAAAGTCTTTGTTATTTGAAAACTAAACAAAAACAGAAATATTGTTTCCAGAAGCTGAGGGTGGGGTTTCAGCTAAAAACTTTCCAGCAGACAACACAGAAATATCTATACAACTTCTTGAAATTTTCTTTTTGATCTAAGTGGTGTTAAGAATAGGAGTTCAATCAACCCTAATTATTACTACAGTCATTGGTTTTTGGAGGGCAGGCATACTCAGTGAAGAGAATACCTGAAACATGCTGCAATTTCTTCCCGAAACAAAAGTTTGCTTATCTGATAATGATATGATTTTTTAATTTACTATAAAACACTGATGAATGAAACTGTTCATCTGAATTTTAAAAAAGTTTGAAATCTGGGAGATTAATTGCTAACTGGGTTAGATAACCTAGTTGAAATAGATTACATTGGAAGACTGATGATGATAATAAAGAAAAAAAGAAAAGCAAGAAATAGCCCAGCTGGACTAATACTGGCTCAGTGTACAATAACTTTTCATTCCTGACTAGTTAGATTATGTTTCTTTGCTGGAGCAATTACGCATTCTGTCTCCCCAGGGACCCATGTCCTCATGGAAGTGTTAACACACATTCCTCTCTCTAGAAGTTCTTGCGCATGTCCAGCTGAGGTCATGGTAATTAAAGATAGAAAAGACCCTTTGGATCACCACATCTTTCTCCCTGCAGTGCAATTTTGTTTCTTTAGGAGGTGTATTTACAATTGATTTGACAAAGCTTTGGAAAAGTGACTTAAAATGAGGTAAATGTTCTTCTCTGTGGAGATTGTTACACATCCAATAGAACAGAAGCATAGTTTTTGGGTTTTTTTAATGTTTTCTTGTATTTCCTTGCTGCAATTATTTTTTCATCTGATAGGCACCTGGGAATCCCCAGAAACAATCCAGTTTGGAGCTTGTCCATCATTAGCAGCTTCCTCGTTCATCATATTGTGCATTAGCTCACTCCTTGAGTAGACATTTGGTCCAGAGCTCAGCACGTGATGCAGACTTCCTTAGCTTTTTATTACTCTGTTGTTGAGCCACTTTGTTTCCTGAGAACCCTTAGGCTGTCCTGGGCTTAAAGTCCAGTTTGCTACATGAACAACAGGGTCAAACAAAGTCAGACCTGAAAGTAAAAATTTTGGTTTGAGGGAGGTTTGTGGAAGGGAAACAGTGTTTTTCTCTGAGTTCTTCTGCTGCTTCTTGTTCACAATACTGTCTCAGTTATACTGTAATTACTTGTTAACACTGCATCTCCCCAACACCTCTTTTGACTGGATCAAAAAGCTTGATTATGAGCTAACTTTGTTTGAGCTTACATCACTGTAATTCTATATGGCAAAGCCATAGCTATGTTGAAGGCAATAGTGTTTTTTACCTGTTTTCCTCAGAATTGACTGGTACAAGTCAGATGTCCACATTACCATAGTTCCCACATATCCTTGCTTGTATGTGCTGATGTATTTATTTAACAAGACAGGTTTTTCTTTCTCTGCCTTATTATCTGCATGATGAAAAAGCTTCATGTTCCATCAACTTAAAATATATACCCTTGTATTTAAAGAAGCAAATGAAATTCCTATGTATTTGTTTTCAATAACTTGATGAGAAGGAGTCTGCTTTCTAATTCTAAGTGGTGGTTAATATATAAACAAAAATAATTGGGAGATTTGTTTTTTAAAATCCACATGTTCACAGCTGCCTCTGCTCTATCAGGAGGCTGGACTGGGTATCTCCTTAGGTTGCTTCCAACCTGGGTTAGCCCATAATCCTATGTACCTGTGGCAACAGTGGATAAACTAGATACATCACTTGAGGAAATTTCAGTAAAAAATTATTTGGTAGAAGTTCACTGTCTGCTTCTCTCTTGCAAAACTGTGTTTTCGCAAAGGGCCACAGGATTTTAAAATTAGGTTCTTTTAATAATTCTCAGAATTTATCTCCATGTTTTGTTTGCTGCTTTCTGATATCAGACACTGTATGAGACCACAGTTTTGTCACTTGAAAGGTAAATTGCCTGCCAAACTCTACTTTAATGTCAAAATGTTGCTTTTGCAGAGAAGATGAAAGCTCAAAACAAACAAAAATAAAGGCAAAACAAACAAACAAAACCAAAAACAAACAAACAAAAAAACCCCACAGCAACGTTCAAAAGCATGAAGACAGCAGAGTATCTTACAGACATCCGTGCTTACAAAGTCACCTTTTGAAATATCAACAATTATGCTGCATGAGGCACTATTGCTACTCATGTGCCAGTTGTCACTTTTAAAAAGATGACAATTAGTTATATTTCCTCCCTGTGAGACACTGTGAAGTTACTTAGCATTTTGAGGAAGAAAACACGTTTTCTAAAATGCATATCCCTTAACCTCCCCCACTCCTCCAACCAAACAACTTGGCATTTCTAAATGGCATAGGACATTCATGGCATAAATAAAAGCTCATTTTCTGTTGCAGGTGAGGACTGCTGCCTGCATTCACAGTGAAACCTCACCACTAGAAGAGTACCATGAATATGTACAACACACAGGAGACCATAAAGGAAGAAAGAAAAGGCAAGTTGTTCAATTAGAAGTAAGTCTATATTGCCAGCTCCAGTGTTAAAATATTTCTGTATCCATTGCACAGAGTTCTGACTCCTGTCCCTGCACTACTGTGGTTTTTTAAGCACTTCTTGGAATTTCTAAGAAAAAGATCTCTTTTAGTTTTATTGAACTTTTTTGCACAAAAGGAAAGAAGATGCTATTCTTGGGTGAGGGAGGGGGAACAACCCAACCGAAGACCTTTCCAAAATGCCAACCAAGGCTTTACATTACTGTTCCTTTCTTCTGCTTTCTAAAGTGTGTAACAGCAAATCAGTTGAAAAGAAGAAGAACAGGACCTAGGGTCATTGCCAGAAGGGGCAGAGGGTGGACTGTTTATTAGTGGTAGAGGGCCCTTGCACTAACTAGCTGGTACAGCAATAGCATCCTGCCTCCCATGTCACCCATTCTCTGTGCTCCAATGTCTGGATGCCTCACATGAGGATAGGCTGAACCAGAGCCTGGATTCATTAAACAAGTTGTCGTTGTGCAATGAGGCGTTCTTGCCACTGTTCCTTGAGAAAGAAAAGAACCCTGAAATGGGAGTATCTGTTGTTCTGGCTTTTCTCAGGAGCTCTGTGTTGTGTGAGTCTACTGTTAAGTAATTTTTTTGCGCCTCCCAGATTTAATTGCAAGCATATTCAGAGCCTGGGAATGAAATAGCTAGCAAAAAGGCCCCCAGTGCAAAACTGATCTATGTCACTCAGTTTTCATTGTGATATGAATTTGATGCAGGGACAGATGAATTGTATTAGAAATCATGCTTGGTGAGTAGCTCTTGTTTCTTTCCATTAGTGACGCTTGTTTTAAAAAAAATGTTCTGTGTTCCTAACGACCGACAAAAAGTGGATTGGGAAAGGCAAACTAGGTGTTTCTCTTAATCAGAGTCAAATGAAATATTGTTGATATTTACTACTGTAACTTGGTTCTGAAGTAATTTTTTTCTCCATTAGTTTCCCAGACTTTATTATAGCTACAGCCTTTATTAGTGTGAAAGTCAGGGAGAGAACTAAAAAAGTAATAAACAAACAAACAAACGAACAAATAATAAAGGGAGTATTTAGACTTGGTTTTATTAAGAATGAACAATATTTTTTCTTTTAATTTCTGAACTGTTAAATTCCAGGTAGAAGTCACCATATGGTTTGATACCTACTGCTCTAAAATGTTATTGCTTCTTACTGGCATTTAGGGAGGAAATATTTTCATTTTTATGGGTAGTCACAAGAGAACTTGCATTAAATCAAAGCTAATCAATACTGTGCTTAAAAATGGGAAAACAAAACAGATGCTTGAGAAGAGGGATACCAATTACCATTCTGTTTCCAAAGTGAGTTAGTTCTTGCGTTTTTTGAGGAATCCTGACCAGATTGTCGCCCTTATTTTTTTGAGAAAGAACAAAAGTTGTCTGTTTGCTCTATCAGATCTGACCTCCAACCAAAAAATTGCCTGCATCTTTTTCCTTAATTTTCTTTTTAGGGGATTCCAAGAATAATTGTCTCCAAGAACTTGGCTTCATTTGCTCTGAGATCTAGAAAAGTCTGGTTTTTCCACAGTGTTTGAAACACCGTTAATTTTTGAGAAAAGGATAAATCTTGCCATTTAAATACACTGAATGTGGTTTTTCTGTGGTTGCATTTGTGAAAAAGAAGGTAACCACTCCACTACAGGCACAAAGTATTTGACTAACAATAGACCTGTGGGGCCCACAAATAAACTGGGTTTTAAATGAATTTTGATGGAGGCTTCAATGCTAGATTTGAGGATAGCTGGCAACCTTTTGCCTAAAGCTAAAGAGAGCTCAAGGAGAGTTAAGGCTCCTCTATACGGAGAAGCTGTTGAGAAACAAACTAGGGGGGGAAGTTCAAGAACAAAATCCGGTATCTCTAGAGAGGCTGCTGTTCTAGGAAGGCACCAAGTCTCTGTGTAGCACCTTTGGCTCACCTGGTTTGATTCCTTTTCAGAGATGCTCAAGAACTTTAACAACTGGCCTGTGTCACGTGGGTTCCTTATCATGTGTGCAGTCTTAGGCTGCCACTAAACTCAGGTGGGCTTACTCATCCTTGACAATGGAAGCATAAGAGCTGAGAGCAGGCTGTGTACCAGACTGTTTTTATGGAGTACAATAGCCATGTTGGAAGCCCCTGGCTTTCTTTCTATGAATTGGGGTGGCATCTTGGTTTAGATTCTACTGCTCTTGTGTCACTTCATTGACACAAAATCTAGGTTTTCATAAATAAAGCACAAAAGGCTGAAAAAGAGATTCTAGATTTCATTTTGCTTCTGACAAAAGCTTAGGGCTTAATGGGCTGCTGAGCAGAATACAAACAGAAACAACCCCAGCTGAAGTACTCTTAGTGTCACAGTTTTTCAACATGGCATTTAAAGATAGTGAAAAGCAGAGTGCAGTGGCAAAGCAGTCTTATCAGTAACCTGAATCTCTAAGAGTCATAATTAAACTAAACCAAGCAAGGCTTAAACAGGGAATACTATCCATGTAATAATTGCCAGGTATTGAATTAATTTGATTAGTAAGCCATTTTAAGCTAACCTCTTGCAAATTTTGAATATCAGCATTCATCAGTGTGATCCAAGCATAACTACTTCATGCTAACTCCTAAAACAAAAAAAAAATGACAGGCTGAATGTAAAAGTAAAAGGGTCTCACTTAATCACACAGTCCAAGATGGGTGAAATGTAAATAAGAAAACAGCCATATAGAGAAATGTATCAGATAACAATTACTTCTTGTAAATTATCAGACATAAACTTTTTGATCAGTAGAAGATGAAAGCTCTATTAAATTGCAGGGGCCAAAATTTTGATGTAGTTTACACAACTACTGCCAGTGATACTAAGATAGAATTTGTTCCGCAATTTCAATCTTTTGTGTGCACTTTTGTTTCAAAATACCTGATTGCGTGCATCTGTGATGTTTGTTTCTTCAGATTCTGGATAAGAGTGAAAGGGGAACAATGTCCAAATCCCTTTTTGTCTCTCATTATTGTTTTGGCACAGGAGGAACTCTCAATCAGCTACAGCATTTGGATCCACTGGCTGCAAGCAGCCTGGCTTGAGGTTTAACTCAATGTGCTTTGTCTGTTCAAATGATGTATCCTTGCTGCAACATCATTTACTGCCATGTCGCTGCCAAGGCACACCCATGTCACTCCTGTCAAAACGTCAGCTTAGATGGGTACAGCGATAGGACTTAATTCAGCTGTCTACATGATGCAGGGTCACTGCTCACAACAAAGCAAACACCACTGCTCCAAGCTGGCGTGCTGGCAACAGGGCTTGGGAGGAGGGAAGGCAGGAGAAGAAGGTTAGTGTGTGTGAATAAAATTAATAAGGGGCTGTAATTGCAACAAATGTGCTTAGCTTGATTACTTGATTACTTCAGTTTTCAGCTCAGTGTGATCATGTGAACTTTGTGGCCAAAGCTTTACTGAAACAATAGATAGAGCTGTGTGACCTTTATAATTAGAACCGTAATAAGAGCACATGACTGTGCGGGAATGCATAGCTGAGTGGATGGCCAAAGTTAAAGCCCAGTGGAAACATTTTTTGCATGCATTGATCCAAAGCCCAGTGAAAACAAAGGGAATGAAATTAAGCTCTTGTGCCAGGAGCCAGAAGACACAGATCCTCTTCTGATAAGTCTGGAGTGTTCTGTCCAGACCTTTTAGTTTCAGGTGTTTTAAAAGTAGTTTTTGGTTTATGTGCTCTTCTATTTAAGGGCAATACAAACGATTTCATTTATGGGCAGATGGATAGGTTGAGTGATAAGATTTGAAGAAGGAACAGTGAGTGGCCTGTCCTTGGACACTAGCAGCCTTGTCATGGAAGAAATTGTGAAGTTTCCATTGTAGGAAGGTTGGGGAATTAGAATGTAGAACAACAAAGTGGGACAGCTGGAAACAGATTGTAATAGTTAAGTGGTGATTATTCTGTGTTATATGAAATTTTGAGGTCTAGTAAGGGAAAGAGAATTTAGCAGTGTATAGGTTGGTACAAAAATGAGGGGAAAAACAGATGGAGAGGTTTGAGAACAAGACACATTTTTAGAAGTATGATACTCAGAAAAAGATAAAAACAGCAGCCATCCTTGGGGTGCCTCTACACACCAAATTGCAAGGCAAAGACCACTCAGATATATTATTGAGGTACAGAACTGGAACATCATCTTAGATTGCAAAGGTTTAGTGGCAGTGAACTGTTACAAAAATCACCCTATTGATAGAAAATATTAAAAAAATATATTCCCCCCTCCTGTAAAAGAAGAAACCAAGGCCAGTGCTTGCACAGGGGAATGCTGTGCAGAATCAATATACGACATGTTCAGAAATAAAAGCTATTTGCCAGGATGGCGAGGCATTAGGGCAGACTGATAGCTGCACCGTAGGAAAGTACAACGCATTTCGGACTTGAAAATTTGCAGTAGTAACACACTTTTCCTAAAGCTTGGGTCCTGAATGGCCAACAAATTTCTTTCACAAGTAAATGCAAGATGGGTGAAGAACTGCATCCTTTGTGTAGTTTTCTCTCCCCTTTAGCAGTCACTGCTTGTGGGGCACACCCAAGGTTCACAGACCTGCTCCCCATCGGACAACGGGCAAGCCTTTTTTCCGCAGAGCCACGTGCCCATCCAGGAGCCCAGCACACGGCAGGATGCTCCTCTTGCTTGGGCAGGATTGGAGAAAGCTGGTCTCCTTCCACCTTCACCACAGCACTCCCTTCTTTCCTCGAACAGGAATACCCTAATCAGAGAAGTATGCATGGACTGTTTAGTAATTGGTCATATCCACTTGGATGAAATTCCAGGGCTGCAGGGATAACAATGGCAGGAAGAGAGGTCCTTAAGCTGGCCCACGCTGGCTGCTCATAGCAGCACCTTTTTGACAGTTATGGCCTGCTGCTTGCTGCCTCCTGCTGCCTGCCCTTGGAAAGCCCTGGCTGCTCCTGGCACCGAGGAGAACCGAAAGCTCATGGCAGCTGGAGTCAAATAAAGAAACCCCTCCATTAATTATGAAATTATTCTGTGACCATACTGCTTGCCCAAACCTAAATCTTCTCTTTGACAATTTGGGCATTTTAGGTGTTTCATAGGATGATATGTTAGCAAGCAGAGAATTCCCCTGCGTCCCTTGTTCCTTTCCCATAGGGAAGTCCTCCCATACAAACCCCAGCGTAAGGGTGGTTTGCATTACAAGCCCAAGTTTCAGGTATTTTCAGTCTATATGGTGGAAATCATGCCTTACTGATTGCTCCTCAAGGCATGTGAGGCAACACACAAGTAAGATACAGCATGTGGGTTTTGCATGCTTGTTGGCAATGTTGGATACAGTGGCTGTGTTTTCGTTCCTTCATCTACTGTTTTTCCTGCTTCATTGAAATTCCCCATCAGTTAAGGCAGGTGGGCAAAAGGACCAAACCCAGGGCACATGACTGTATCTGGCATTTGCTACAGCAATGCAAGTGCTGTAGCCTGGGAGATGTTTCTCTATCCGGCTCTGACCCTGAGATGAGGAAGGGGGAGGAAATGGAGGGCTAGTCCAAGTTAGAGCACGTTTTTTTCATTTCTAAGATACCGTGCAATGCTCTGATTGTCTGACAGTGACTGTATGGGAAAATTCCATCTTATCAATTTGTCAAAAATGCCTTTCTCATCGGGGAATGGGAGACAGCACTGACATGCACAGACAGAGAGTGTAGGAGTGCTCTGTGAGCACTCTGATAATCAGAAAACTCCAAACCCGATTTATTCAACAAAACAAACCAGAAACTCCTAAAAGGCACCACCACCACTAAATGGAAAGGCATTTTTTCTGTCAGTGTAATGACCAGTTCAACCTGATTTCTGTCATGACTGTTTTGTTTGTTGTTTTTTTTCCCAGCTGACCACAACAGTGCACTCATGGAATGATGTCCATGCATTGTTTCCTCCGGGTTGTTTCCTTTCTGTCGGCTCTGGAAGCAGCTTGCAACATGTGGAGGTCAGAGGGTCAGACCTGGACCCACGTGTTTGTTTCTCCAGACGTATAGATGCCGTTTCCCCCGAGGAAGAAGTCGCTGCAGCTGTACATTCAGTGGAACATACTTTTACAATGAGTATATAGACACGTCACTAGGGACATATGCTGGAGGATACATCGGAATGGCACAGGCTTTGCCTACAGGCTGCACTTTATGTTGGTAATGATTTTTTTCCTTATAAGGGATGGCCATATTTAAAGAGAGCATATCTGAGTTTCTCCCACAGTCTAGTCTTGCAGGACACTTTAGGTTTGGGGTTTTTTTTTTTCCTCTCTTTTCTACCTCAATGTTTCTCTAACATTCTTCTGTGACCTTCTAGCACTGCAGATCATTTATCAAATAGCCAGTAATGGCTAAACAGAGGCCCATTGTAGCAGGAACTTGCAACACTTTGTTAGCAATAAATATGATGTGATTAGTAAACACGTTGTGATTGGGTTGCATTACATGGGAATATCAGTTTCAGGATTTGCCAGGAATTCCTTTTTTTTGTTTGTTTTTTTTTAATTCACTTTCATCTGAAATATTTGAAGTGACTTTTCTTTGCTTGCTTAGTTTTTTCTACTCTCTGATTCAGGACACAGGTCAAAGTTCAGCTCTGAATTTGTGTCAGAGTCTAAAACTGAGACTTATGATGACTAAGTAGATTGATGATTAGACGTAGAAATGTGATGCAAAATTTGAAAGGCAATTTTCACACTATGCACAGCATGTATGTGAATTTGTCCTGTCTTTCAGGGCTTTCTTTATCAATAAATGTATTGTTGATGGAAGATGAATGATCTTTTTGTCAGGAAATGTACAACACAGACAACAACAGTTTGAAGTTCCATTGGTCAAGCAAAGTGGTTCTGCTGTGGCCTGGACTACTGATAGCAAAAAAGCTAAAATGATCCTTCACTGGTATTTTATGAACTACATATCAGAAATAAATTCAGTTATTAAGGTGGCAGTTTGAAATAACTACATTTTTTATCTTCTTCTTTTCCCCTTTGTGCTTTTCTGCAGTTGAATTCAATACAGACTGCTCATAAGTTACAGGATATATGTATATCTCATGAGTCTGTGATCCCTATGATTTCCAGATATTTCTTCTTCAGATAAGGTTTTTCCCACACTCAGAGACATAGTCGTTTTATGTTCTGTCACAAATCCTCATTCAAACGGACTCTTTCTAAAACCAGAGCTGCATAAAAGCATCATTTAAGGTGCAATTGTGCAACCACTGTGCTCACAAATAATATGCAAGTTTCAGTGATACGAGTACTCAAATATTTGGGTTTTTTTTCAATTATCCAAAAACAAGAAAACAGCCATTTGACTAAATGCTTCACTATCTATTAATATAATTCTTCCTCATAATGTTTTTCTCTCTTCTATCCTCTACCACTTTCTTATTTCTATTCCACCCACTTCTTATGTTCCTACAAGCTTTTCAAATTGTTCTGCAGCTTTTGAGTTTATTTCTTCATCATCCATAAAGGCATCTCTGGAACTTATAAGAAGTTTTGCAAGGACAACAATGGGAAGACAGTTACACATCATATTATTCTTGGCTAGATCCTACAGGAACAACGGCTATTGTTTGGCAAGCTAGCAGTAAGGAGGCTGCATAAGTGATGTAAGGATTTAGAGCCTAGGGGTTGTTCCTCGAATGGCTGTGAGCCATTTTAAGGTATGTGTGATTCAGCAACACTTGGCAACACCTGTTTTTGAAAAAGAAGAAAGAGGAGGGGAAAAAAAGGGAAAGGGGTAAAACAAGCTAAAACTTGAAACTGTGGATAAAAATAATGTGCTGTATTAACACTTGTTTTTTTCCTCTTGCACATAATTGTTAAATGTGTTGATCGAAATTGCCAATTTTCCATTTATTTTCTCTCTCCCTGTGATTTTGACTTAATAAAATGGTATCGGCTGCTTGTGTCCCACAGTGGGACAGCATCGGGGCTGTGGGACAGGCGGTTGCTTTCGGGCTGGGGCTATGCGAGTGAAATAACGTCAGTGCCAAAAATCTTCCCCAGCGCTGGAGGAGCAAACGCTAGTGCGCCTGTGGGAATTCATGACTCGGGTCTGTTAACGAAATGTTAATTAACACCGTTTAGTTTACAGTGTTGAAGCGACCCACAGTCGCGGCATCTCGTAACGCCATGGGCAACGCTGAAATCTCCCGCAACCCCGCGCAGCGCTGCGAGGACCTGCTGCGGGCAAGAAGGGGCAGATTTCCGGGATGGGAAACGGCCCTTCCCGGAGCTCGGGGCCGGCAGGGCTGCCCCCGGAGCTGCGCCGGCCTCTCCCGCTCCCCGCCGTGCCCGGCGATGCTCCGCGCTCCCAGCGGGCGGCGCTGTGGGGCCGCGCTCCCGCCGCCCGCGGGTCCGCTCCCGGGGGAACGGCGGCGAACGGAGCCGTCCCAGCGCCAGGGCCCTCCGTGGAGCGGAGGTGCCGGGTTCTGGTTCGGTTCTCTGGGGCGGAAGAGCCCGGAGGCAGCCATACCCCGACTTCAGTGCTGAGAACAGGGGGTACGGTGGGGCCGCACCTCGAGTCCGGGGCTCAGTTTTGGGTGTCTCACTCCAACAAACACCTCGAGGTGCTGGAGAGTGTCTAGAGAAGGACAAAGGAGTTGGTGAAGGGTCTAGGGAACAAGTCTGGTGAGGAGGGGCTGAGGGACATGGGGTTGCTTAGCCTGGAGAAAAGGATGCTCAGGGGAGGCCTTATTACTCTCTACAGCTACCTGAAAGGAGTTTGTAGCCCCATGTGAGTCGGTCTCTTCTCCCAGGCCACAAGTGACAGGACAAGAAGAAACATCCTCGAGATCACAGAGTATCACACAATCACAGAATATTTTGAATTGGAAAGGACCCACAAGGATCATCAAGTCCAACTCTTAGCCCTGCACAGGACCATTCCCAAGAGTTACCCCATGCACTTGACAGCATTGTTCAAACACTTCTTGAATTCTGTCAGTCTTGGTACTGTGACCACTTCCCTAGGAGCCTGTTCCAGCACCCAACCACCCTCTGGGAGAAGGATCTTTTTCTAATTTCCAACCTCAACCTCCTCTGACACAACTTCAGGCAATTCCCTTGGGTCTTGTCACTAGTCATTACAGAGAAGAGATGGTGCCAGGGAAGGTTTAAATGGGATATTAGCAGCAATCTCTTCACTGAAAGGGTTGAAGGATTGTGAGGCACTGGAATTGGCTGCCCATGGAAGTGATAGAATCACTGTCACTGGAAGTGTTCAAAAGACATGTAGATGTGGCACTTGGAGACATGATTTAGTGGTGAATTTGGCAGTGCTGGGTTAATGTTTGAATTCAATTGTCTTAGAGGTCTTTTCCCACCTTAATATTCTTACAATTCAAAGTGTGGTTCTTCCCTTTTTGAGGCACGCTTCCACAATTGTCCTTCTCTCTGTCCATGCCTAGAAAAGCCTGATGAAAAGAAATGCTAAACATGGAGCTCCTCTTCTTATATACACATCATTTCCCACTTGGGCACTGATGCCTGGGCACGGCGAGCCCTGCTGTGGACGAGCCATGGGTGCATGTGGCTGTCACATATGGGGAGTTCCTACTGCTGGCCAAGGCAGGGAAGGGTGCTTCATGGGCCTGAACAAGAACAGCCCCTTTTAAGCCTCTGGGTGAGAGTTGCATCAGCAAGGCAAGGTGTTGTGTTACCTGCTCAGTGCCCTCTGCAGGTGGGACTGTGGGAATGATAACCTCCGAGCCTGGGGCCAGCCTCCTCTGCAGCACAGAGTTTGTGAACTGCACTCCTCACAGATGGACCTTTGCCTGTGTGCAGGTATTGTGTGCCTGAATTCTGTGCCAGATCCAGGGTATGCTGCTACCAGAGCTTTCGATCCTGATGTGGAAGAGCAGCAGAAGGAAAACCTGGAGTTTCCAAACACAGGCAGAAATGATCGTGTTTTGTAACACATGATATTTTAGCAGACTAAGTGATGGATCTGTGTTTCACCTGCCAGCTGGTGATGGCATCATCACTGGGTGGTTCCACATCACAAACTTGAATTAACATATCAGAACGAAAAGCAGGTTTGTGTTGGCATATATTGGTTTCCATCTCCTCTCCTTAAGGAGTGTAGTCCATACCAACAGTGAAATCATATTATTCTGCATACTTGGAGGAGGCAATTTTGGGTGTAGAATAAAGCATTATTCTCTTATCTATATGCTGTTCTCCAGGTAGTGAAGGAAATTACCCTCTCAAGCCTAAAGGAACTTGAAGGTTTGCTTAAATGATTTGAGAAGAGTTGATAGAAGGTGACAGTTGAAACATCAAGTATTAAATTTTAACACTCAGCACTATTACTGGGCCATATCCTGGAGGTTTAACTCAAACCCTTGCTTTTAAAAGCCACACCAGTGTTTGGAAGTTAAACTGAAGTGTATTGACATCAAACACCTTAGGTATTTGGTTTGCTTTTCAGAAACATTGAACTCCTAGCAGGGTAGGGCCTCTGGAGACTTAAAGAAGGCAAAAAATCTGCTTTGGAGCTTTTGACCACTTGTTACGAGCTGTGGCCTATTGGAATTGTATTTGGTTTTTACCTGATTTTTTTTTCCAAATGGTTAATTCAAGGACAAACAGGTCTTAGCTGTAAGAAGGAGCTTTAGTTCATTGGTGTTACTCATATGAATCCACCCAGCCAATAACCTCTTCCTCTGAGGTAAAAGGTTATTACAGATAATCAGTAAGATTAAATACTAACAAAAAATATTATGAACCCCTACATGAATGCAATTATTTTTTCCAACATTTACTGAATAACTTGCCTGGGAAGTGGGTCTTAGTTTGGCTCTCATGGTTGACTCTAAGCCTTCTCTTACACAGACCCCTGAGACTCTGGTTAATTTTGTGGCACAAAATATTTAATTATGTGCTCTGCCAAGTGAATACAAGGTCTCAAATTGAATTTCAGTGTCCCTGGGCAACTATTTTAGACACTTTGGTAGAATGTAAATGCATATTTTGTGCATGCCAGATCCTGGCTACATATCCATCAAAGTAAAACCTCAGTAGTTCCACTGAAGGCTTGGAACAATCCTAAATTATGTTACTGAGGTCAGATTGTGACCCTGAAGCTCTGGCAGAGACCCAAACCAAGAAATTTGTGTGGGAAACAGGGGAGGGAATAAAGTAGCACTTGCCTATGCTTTTTGTGGGAGTAAACTGTTACAAAGGTGTGAGTTAAGATGAAAGCTCCTAATGGTGGTGGATATTGCTATCCAGCTGTTTCTGCTGGGAACATCTCTGTGTGTGTGTATATGGGATGAGTCCCTATTTTCTGATGGTGCTCTGCCTCAAATAATAACCAATTTTGCTCTTACCTCCCCTTACTGTTCCCATTCCCCTCACTCCCTTCGAAGTAAAACCACTTGATCTTATAAAACAAAAGTCCAGGAGTAGGTTCTAGTTTAGGTGTTGGTTTTTTTTTTTCCTCTGGTGAATTTAATCCTTCATTTTCTCTCTCTGCCAAGTGCAAGTGGCAGGTCTAAATAGTATTAGTTAATTGTGGTTGTCATACTGCAGATTGCACCGTGGAAAAAATTAATTGCTGTTTTTTCGCCCAAGGGTTTAAGCAGCGGTCCCTCCGTCTGACTTGGGAGAACATCATTTCCCTCCCCATTGAGACTGCACCGTGGAGCAGCATGAAAGGATTGCTGTACAGCTGCACTGGGTGAGTGGGCGGGCATCTCATTCAGTAATAACATCTAATTTATACAGCCATGAAAATCTACGGCTATAAATAAACAGTTCTGACTGACTCTGCATACTTACTCAAAATAAAATGATAGAGGGTAATGAGCTGGAAAGAGGAATCTGGTGTAAATGTCGTAAAGGGCAGATCCTCACTCAGAGTTTTACCTTGAGTAAAGCCCTTTGGAAATCACAGGGAAAATGTTGATTTGTGAGCAATGACACATGCTTTCCTCCTTTCAGGGCTTCAAGGGCATCAGAGAGAGGAGCAAAACAAACCCAAGATCACAGCAGTTGTGTTCTGTGGACAGGCATTCCTGATTGCTTTCCCAAAGTGCACGATTGGAATCCACCTTCTCTCCATACAGGATGTAGCAGAGAGCACTGCCTCTTCTGGGTCCTTTTCAAAGAAAGAAACAGCCTTCCCCCGTGACTCTCCTCAAAGCCCTAGTTTCAAATCCTCCTTAAATGCCCTGTAGTCCAGCAGCACAGTCACCACACCAGATCCCAAAGGTACTCTGGTGTAAGCAAGAGCTTGGAGTGAGATCTGCCATCCAGCTCCTGTGGTTGGAAGAGGAAAGATCTATCCATCTGTTCTGGGTCCCAGACACTCTTTTGAGTTTTGAGTTTCTGACATTTAAACTGTACTGGACTATCAGTACAAAATAAAAAATAATAATAATTAAAAAAAAAAGGATACATATAAAAATACAGAGCAAACCTGCACTTTCTCTTCTTCCCTAATTCACTTCATGTTTTTTCTGCTGTCTCTCCAATATATTTCTTTTGACCAGCACCTTCCAGCTGAATTCTTTACATGTTCTCCTTTAGCTTCAACAGAAAAGGAGGGAGGGGTGTGTTTGTGTGTGGGGACTGTAACTGTTTACATTCCCCTTGCAAAGTTAGTGAGTTATCTAGATAAGCTGGGAAATACTGAATGC
>JAWWES010000081.1:63462100-63562051 GCA_035583135.1 Lophotriccus pileatus | reverse complement strand
GTGTGGGGACTGTAACTGTTTACATTCCCCTTGCAAAGTTAGTGAGTTATCTAGATAAGCTGGGAAATACTGAATGCATGCACGTCTTTCACTACCTTAGTTTACAGCCTGGGCCTAGTCTGTTAACTTCCAAGATTAGAATTTTTATCAGGTGCTTAGCATATGAGAAGAACAATCTTATGTATACACATTATCTTTTTATTGCTCACAGGCAGCTTATGATGTGTTCCGTTTTCACTAAGCTCCAGCAGCGTTCCAAAGATGAAAATAACACCCTGGTGAACTGCATGCACAGTAGCTCTAAGCGAGGGTTTTGGCAATGTGAATGGAGTTAGACGTTTAAGTACCGCAACTACTTTCAAATCCTCTTTAAATGCAAGAATAATAACAAATATTTTTCTTTTTCACATTGACCATTATGGAACACTTATGTGCTGTCAGGTTTGCCTGTTTATTGGAGTTTGCAAAGCAGATCTCCAGTGTTTTAGATGTTAACAAAATGTTGAGGCTAATAACAGAAATCAACTGTATTGAGGAAGATTAGTAAACATGTGAATGGAGTGTAATTATATGGCAGGCAGCTTTATGTTAAACAGTACTTTAAATTAACATGCTTTCTGTCAAAGCAATCATACAGTCAGTATAATTAGGTTACTTTTGCTGGGAGATTAACTAAAACCAAGAAAAATGAAGAAAGTGTTGCCTTCAGATTTCCTATTAAAATGGAGGAGAGATATTAAGCATATTACTATTACAGAAAGTTTCTTGTTAGAAGAACTTGGCTTCATGGTGAACTTTTTGAGCAGACATTTCTAATTACAGTCCTTGTTAGCCCAATTTGTTATCTAGCTAGCTTGGAAGTCACAGCACTGTTAAAATTATCTCTCCTCTTAATTTTTTCCAGACTTGATGAAGGGCAATCCAAGCAAGAGTTGGCTTGCTTTCACAGGTCTTTCACAGAGTGGTGCCAAGCTCATGAGGGAGTGCATTTACCAGTGACGAGTTTTAACCATGGACACATCCTCACATACATTGTGCAAGAGATGAGAAATCTGTGTAAACAGATGAACACAATTTTCTTATTCATAGCAGTTTCAGACTTATCATGTAAGAGGCAAACATTTCATATTTTCCACCAGTTTTCCATATGTCTGATGTCATAATGGCTTCACCAGAAGCTGCAATGCATTGGAGAAAGGATTTATCACAGCTGTATTTATTTTCCTCTACTTCATGGCTTCAACATTCATGGAGAGATTGTTTGGCTTCAAAAGAAGGATTCACTGGCTTTTCCATTTGTGGTCCAGTATTACTATTGAATCTCCTGTTTGGACACAGAGGAGAAAATATTATTTTTGGGGGGGGAAGATATACAGGGTGGGAGAAGGTCCATTAGGAGGAGGATGTGAACCTGGCCCCAGCCTCCAAACATCCCCGGGGAACTCTACCCATCTGGGAGTGGGAGTAAACTACGAGTTCATGTCTTGGAACAGCTGCTAATGCTAAAGTGCTGCAGAAGTCAAAGGAACCTGGGATGTCCCCAGCAAGTAACGGATTATTCAACTACTGAGGAATGATTTGAAATCTACCATGGGATGCATCCATTGAGAATAATTGTGCTTTGCCAGTGGAAGAAAGTATCTGCCACCAAACAAACCTAGCTTGGGGTGAGAGTATGTGGAAGACTTTAAAAATAAAGTTTGTCTGGAAAAGCAGCAGATTATTAATCCTCACATGGCTGGTCAGGACAGCACAGGACCTACTGAAATCCCACAGCTTTCTGAAGCACCAGTTAGGGACCGGTTGTGCTACTGTGGGGCACCCCATGTGGCAATAATCAAATATATTTGGGTACCTTATCTAACACACTGTCTCAGCCTCTCTTCTTCCCTGATGATGATCATTCACTCACATGTAACTTCTTTTAAATGTTCTTTCCATGTCCATAGACCTCTGAGGCTCTGAAACACTAATTGCTGCATTTTATTTCTCTCCAGCCTGCATAGCGTTTAGCGGTTGACCTGATAAGGAACAGAATCTTGGCACATATTCCTTCCCAAATAATCCTGTATTTCGTACAGACCAAACAGATATTTTTAAGATGGAGGAGGAGGGAAAAAAAAAAAAAAACAAAACAAACCCACAAGGAAGAAAATAGGCTCTTAGGCTGGGGCCAGCATGTTAACCAGCACCTGTTAATATCTGGCCTCCACTGATGAAATCATAAGCCCTGGGTTGCCAGAGCTTCCGATCTGGTCTGCCTCCAGTGGATCATCAGATAAGCTTATCACCAAGAGCAGGACGTGTAACAGATAGTGCAGATTTCCTTTAAACAGCCTGTTGCCTCTACCCAAGGGGTAAGCTGCAGCTTGGGGGAATGACAAAGATGAAAGATATAAATATGTCATCACAGGTTTGTGGCACAACTAGGACGAATGGATGAGACCAAAGTAAATACTCATATTTGCAAACTCTGGGATTTAAATCCTCTTAAATTTGAGTTCTGTTCATCACCAGCAACATAGTGAAATTACTGATACAAACATCATTTGTTCACTGAAAGGAATAGATAGACCTGGATTCTTTTTTTTTTTTTTTTTAGGCATTATACAACAAATTAAGATATCTTCCGGAAAGGGGTCTCAGTTCTTCTGGATACTGCAATAACTCAGGGTGTAACTAGTGTCTGGAGTGATAACTACCTGCAGAGTATCAGCATTTTAACATGCATTCAAAAACTGTTGTTCATAAGCCTGTACTAGTACATTGGTAACACAACTTCATACCCCACACAGTTGCCCTTTGCATCCCTTTATTTGCCATTTGGGATTCTGCAGTCTCAAAGGCTGCTGAGAAGAATGAGAGCATCAAGAATACAATCTTATTATAGTATTGCCTTGCATTGCAGAGATTTATGCAGTGCCACATAGGCTGGATTTCCCAATAGCTGGCTACGGGATATTAAGAGAGCTTGGTTTCAAAAGCCCATAAAGACAAAAACAAAACTCAGAGAAAACAGTCAGTTCCTAAATATGTTACATGTTTCTAGAAAGTGCATTTAATGCAAAAGTACTCCAAAAAAGAAGAGGAAAACCAGATTAATGAGAAGATGGCTGTCTGACTTTAGTTCAGCCTTAGATAAATACGATGCAGCAATGTCTTCCCAAGATATTCAAGAGCTCACAGCAGATCTGGAGCAGCACATCCATCTGTGCACTGAGCAAAGAAAGTTACTCCACCATAAGTTTTATCTTTTTCCTGAGAGCAATGGCTTATTCTTGTTGTGCTGCCTTATCCCTTGCTTTAAAATGTCTTTAATTTTGGTTTTGCCCTTGCTGGTCCTCCTCAGCCAGCTGCTGGCCAAAGCTTTCCATTTTTGAATACAGCAAACATCCAGGAGGGTCTTTTGGAGCTGCTGCCCGCTCTGACAGTCAGCCTCCTTCCTCTCTTTCTGCCTTGTTTCTCTTCCAAAGGACAGTTCCACCACCTGGGGATAAGCATTCCTCTGGACTTGGTAGAGGCCTTTTGGCTGTAAAATCTTGCAAGGAGTTTGCCTGATATCCCTCGTGAGGCGTTTCAAGCACTGGTGGAGCAGGTAGTTGTTGCTCCACCTACATTTCAAAATATTGAAATGAAGCAGCTGATGAATGTTTTTTGTTGTTGCTTTTTTTTTTTTTTTCAGATGTGTTGGAAAACAAATGAATCTTCAAATGCTGGTTTTAGAGAAGAAATCTCAGTTGAAAGTATGCTGTCTGATGTGGAGAACTTTGATCCAAATTTCTCCCGAGGATCTGGTTGTCTTAATAAGAGAAAAACCTGAGGGAACACTGGTTTGCTTTATTTTTGAGGATTCTAGTTTGACTGGTCAAAGAAACATGAGTTCAGTTGCCTGTGTGATGTTTTCCACCCATCAGGAATGGGAGAAACTATCACATGGTTGATCTTTGGTACTCAGACCTTGCAGCCAAATTGTTGGCTGAGGTAAATTTATGGCAGTAAAAGAATCAGCTCATTGTTTCAAATTATCCTCTTTGGAGTTTCTGTATTGCTCAACATTGTCTTGTACTCGAGAAACTCTGGGATTTAAAACAAAAAGAAGTCATTACTGGTACTATATTCTGTGCCTCTCAGGCTGTGCAGCTGGGTTGCCTTAGTTACCACCAATCCAACTGTGCAAGGGGAGGGAGAGGCATATGAGAGATAATACATTTTTAAACCCTCCAATACTGTATGAAGCAGTTTGTCTATAAATAATAAAATTAATTTGGGGTCTGTCGTCTTTTGGTTGTTCTGAAAAGGAAAAACAAGGTTATATTATCCTACCGCCTGGATTTCCTAGCTGTCAGAAGTGATACTGTATCTTTTTGGTCAAGCACAGGACATAGCTTTAACAATTACTTGCTTGAAGCTGAAAGCTGCCATCTGTAGTCTTTGGAATACGTTGGAACTAACTAAGTGTGAAAAAGAATAAATATTTATGTAGCTGGTTGTAGGAAAAGTAATAGTGGCTTGGAGTTATAAGGGAATGGGGAATGGTCCATAAGAAGCATACTATGCTGTGGGACAAGCTTCATTTGCAGCCTATAGTCTGCCACAGGGTGTAAGTCCAGAAGGAAATCAGGCTCGCCACCCTGGTGGAGCTATTTGTTAATTATTTCTTGCACCTTTGAGTAAACACATCTGGGCACAAACTCAGCAACCATTCTTCCTTTGGGTGGGAAAGAAAGAAAGAAAAAGAAGCAACAGCCCTGGAGTTTTTTCCTTTGGGGAGAATCCTGGTTCCAGCAGCCAGGGCAGGGCTCTCTGCCTCATCAGATCCCATCGGCATCAGGTATAATTGCTCGGTGGCTCCAGGTGTTATTGAAGAAGGTGTTTTCAGATGTGTCTATAGGAACCTAGTGGATAATTGCATTGCTCTGTAACCCAGAGCCCTTTGGGGGATGAGCAGGGAGCAAAAGAGAGATCAAAAGTGCCTTTCCATGTACTTTTTCGGGAGGGAGAAGGTGGGCAGAATAGAGAGTACAGAAAGATCAAGAGGTCTGTCCTCTTTGTGTGGGGGGGTTGGTTTTTGTTTTGTTTTGTTTTCTGCAGGGCCATTTTAACTGCATCATCTGCCTTATTTTGATGGGAAGGTGAGACAGGAAAGGGTAGGATCAAAAAAAGTACACAGAACCATTTTTTCTGGGGGAACAAAGGTATGTTAGAATTGTGTCTTCTTTCAGTTTGCAGCTCTTTTTATTCTGGCAGTGCTGAGCCAAAGATTTGTCTCAGTCAGGAACATATTAAGAATCTGGCACACTGTAATTTGGAACATCTTCCCTGTGGCTGTGCTTCAATGCTTATTGGGACCTTGTTATTGACACCAGCTTAAGGAAGTCCTACCCTTCTCTTGAGTGGACACAGCTGGGAAATGAATTGGAAAAAAAGATTTTGCACCAACATGGGGAACAGTAACTCAAGGGAAGTATCTTGCACATGGGTGAAAACACCATGTAATTGTTAAGGCCAGAATTTTATGGCTTCTTTGAAAAATGTCCAGTATGCATGGAGAGGCAGACCCACCACACATAAGAGGCCTCCAGGGATCACAAGAGCACACCATGTATCAATGGAGAATACCGTATATGCTGTGTTTACTCTGGGGTTGCATTCATACTACTGCAACAAGAGATGCTTTTCAGCCTTTCTATGTGCACAGAAAAGTTGTGTACTTGCCCCAGTTTATTCAGTCAGCTGTTCAAAATGTGTTTTTGCAGTTAATTTGATTTCTGCTTGGTATGACCTTTTGTCTAATCAATTAACACATTGGAAATCAAATTATTTTAATTCTAATTATCTCCAATGTATACATCAGGCATATTCTATGCCTGAAATGACTATACTCTGAGATGAAAAAAAAATCTGATACCTAGATGTATCATATATCTCATATAAAGACTCACACCATCTTGTAGTGATGATGTGGTCTTTGATTAGTAATAGTTACTATTTATGTGATACATCTTAAACCAGAGCTAGTGCAGAAAGGCTGCAAATGTGTTTTCATTTACCAGCAGTCCTCATCTCATATCACGTTTATGCAGAATAGAATGCAGCCAGAATTTCCAAACGTTGACATGCAGGCCAAGCATCTTATTTGCAAAGGTATCAAGTGGTGAAGTTGGTTATTCAGCACATTTGTAAGTCAATCTGCTGCTTTTAGGTAGCTGAATTTGGATGGTGAGAGACTAGCTACAGACACTCTACTTTGGCTTGACAGGCATGTGAGACTTTGCAAAATGGATCAGGCATCAAATGTTCCCTGAGAACAGAGGGAGGTTGTCTTATTTATTTTCAGAGGTGTTTTTGCAGTGTTTTTTCTTTCATCAGAAAGCCCGTTTAAGAAATTGCAAATGTTCACACATTTGTCCTAAATAAAATACACACATTTTCCTGACAGAAACACTTTCATCCTCAAAAACTTAATCTTGAATGAAAAAGGAAATAGGAAACCAGAAGGGATAATGATGACAATAACAACAGTAACAACAACAATAATGATAATATCCCATGCCAAACCCCCAAAGGTGCTTCCTCAGTTCTTTCTTTCCTCCAACTGTTGAATGTGTCTTCCTAAACCACTTTTTTTCCCAACTGGACATTTGTCCAAGGAAGCTGTTTTTCATCTTCCTTAAATCACTACCAGTTATACCACTACCAAAGAAGAAGGGAGAAATTCTCAAGAGTTTGTAAAACCTCCTGAAGTGCGGTTTTACTCATGGAGTTGCTGCCACCATGAATCTTTTACTTGGATTTGCATTTCTATAAATTATCAGTAAACAGTGCTATTCCTTAGTCTGACGAACACCACGTGATGCAGGTGTAAGAGTTTTAGCCTGGTAGACATGGCTTCTCTGGACCCTTCTTTGAGTAGGAGTTCAAAACCAGTGATTATGCTTGTAAGAGGTGCCACATTTGAGGCCTGGCCTTTTGTCTGGTAGGTTTTGGATCCTTGCTCCGATTTGTTCTTCCTTTGTTAGTAAGTGGGCAGGACCTGGCAATCGCCATCAGACACCCAAATGCCATCACCCCCCCTCCCAGTGTACTAGTGCCCCCTTCCTCTCCCTGCATGCCTAGGCAATCACACCAATTCATTTTAGGTTTGTTTTCACATGGATAGAAGTAATAAACAAAACTTGGACTGACCCCATATCATACGGTTGAGGAACTCTCCAAAGTTGTAGAAAGAGACAATGACAGCAAGGCTACCGGCGAAAAAGGCTGCTAGTCCAGGTGGGCTGAACAAAGCAAAGAGAGGATATACCCACTCTCCTGTTACGGAATAAATCCACAGGACCCTAGGCAGCGAAGAAGAGAAATTACCTTCGGTTAGGACCATTCAGTTAGAAGAACCACTTCACAATTTCTAAGTCCTGAAAGGCCAAGTTATCAAAAGAGTCTTGATACAGAGAAAATGAGCTCAGCTGTCGATACATCTCCTCAGCACTTGGGCTATTTGCTGTGAAGCACACTTAAGCTGCTGATAAATTAGGTGGGTTCCAGTGAAGGTTGAAATGAGCAAAATGTTCTGCTGTCACCCTAGTGGCTTTGGCTATTAACAGCAGTAAAATAACACTAAAACAGAAAAAGGCTCCTGAACAGGGATGTGCACTTGTATATGCTAAGTGAAGCTTATTCAAATAAGCTCTCACATGTGTTTGCTCTCTAGTTACAGCAGCTTTTCAGCCCCTATCCAGACCTCGAGGGTCTATGGAGACACAGCACTGTTTCTCCCTGTCTCAATCCTGCTGCTGTTGACCACTGTTTTGAGGAGTGGAAAGAAGTTTTCAGAAGGCAAGAGGGCAAGGGCAATTCTCCAGCATCTTTGCTCTTGGCCCAAGAGGAGGAAGAGAGGAGAAATGGGTAGGTAGAAAATAGATGTAGCTGCTTCACTCCTTTCTGCCTGAACTGTTTGTAAAGCACAGTTTGGAAATAAAGGAAAAGGAAGAAGATTAATATGCCTGTTTTATAGGGTTTCTTTTCTTCTACTTAGGCCCTCTCTTTCTGCCTTTTTCTTCTCTCAGAAAACATGTCGTAGTGCCTGTCAGTTCACTGATACTATTCTCATTGTTTATAGCTCACAAAAAGGGTGCGTAGAAAACACCTGAACTTAAGAATATAAAAGTGGTATTTATATAATAAATATAGAAAAAAATACAATTTTTGTAACTAAAATTACTTATATTTGAATTGAATATATAAAGAATAGAGAAGATATAGGGCTGGTCTCCAGTGATTGTTTTAAGACTGTGCCATTCTAACAATGGGCAGCACTTCCCTAAAACAAACCTTTGGGTCCAAAAGGTGCTAAAAGGTTCAGTTCTGGATTGAAAAACCCTTACATATAAGGTGAATGTCATACTTTCCACCATCAGTACTAACATGGGAATGCAATGCCACTCTTTCTGATGGCAACCAGCCTGCTACCTTATGCTGAGCATCATTCTTCAAAGAAAAGTGACAAACAGGCTGCTCTACTATCCTGGAGCTGTGTCCTGACACTGAGCAATGGGAAAATTCTAAGGACAAAAAAAAAGTCAGAAAAGATGACTCTTCCTTTCTCTAGTTAGAGAAGGAAAGAGTGGGGCATAAAAAAAAGGTGGATATACCTTGCCTGTAAATTGAGATTTACTAATCCCGATCAAAGGGATAGAGTGGAGAAATGGAAGGGATTGGTAGTGAAGCTGTCTGGACTGAGCACAAAAAAGTTTAAATATAGAGACTCATTTTCATGATTTAAAGTTCTTTCATCAAACAAACAGGGCTGTGAAACACATAAGTAATTAAAAAAGTAAAAGCCTGCAGAAAAGGCCACTGAGAGGCTGAGCAGAAATACTGAAGACCAGGTGCAAACTGGAGCCTGTGCAAATGTCAGCATGTGTTCTTCACTGCACAGGACTACTCTTTCCATATTGTGTCTCAAACAGAGAGTGAAAACTGCCTTTATTTTGTATAATGAGGAGCTAGATTACCTTGATGCAATTTGGCCAGCTGGTATGTCTCATATGAAGCACTCCAACCTGTGTTCTCAAACCCAAACACAGGGTATTCAAAGCTACAGTAAGACCCTGCTCAGAGGCAGGTGCCTGGTGCAAGCCATCACTGGTGCTCAGTGTCTCTGCTACCTTGCACAGACCAGCTCTCAGCTCATCAACACTGCAGTAATGGCAATGACAACTCAAGGAGAGGCTTTTAGGAAGGACTCTGTTGCTTGAGAAACATACAGTGCCTCAATGGGGCTATTAAATCACCAGGTTGCAGCACCAACAGGAAAATATGTACCTGTGTTAAGATTTCAGTACACAGGCCTGAAATTCTTTCTGTTAGTTGAAAGCTGTTGTCTGTGGTTGCAGGGAATCAAGAAGAGGAGGCCAGAAGGAAGCAGATGGGAGGTTCCTTGCTGACTTTGGAGCAGTATTGAAATCCTAATATTTTTATCCAGTCATCAGGGCCCTGGAACACAGGGGCCAAGCATTCTACGTGTCACCTTCCACTCAGGACCCTGGCAGCACCGTGCAGCACCAACACACAGAAGATACTGGGAGGACTTAGTTGTGTTGATGCTTGTGTTGATCCTCATCCTTTGGTGTGGATTCAGATCCTGATATGAGTTGTGCCTCCCGAAGGGTGAAATTGTTCAGCTGATAGGAAATATAGGGGAAGGCATGGCACACATGGCTGTACTAGCTGCTGGAAGAGCAGTCTGGTCTCAAAGACAGTAAAACCCAAATGTCAGAAGACAAGCAAAACAAAGCTGGTGTTAAGCAACTGGGTAAATGAGAACATAGAAAGGAATTTAGGAAGCCGTGGTCGTAATCCTATTAGGCTCTGGGCTGGATTAGGATAAATGGCTCCTAATTTGCTTATGTAATGTAACAGTGAAGTCCCCTGCTTCCACAGTCTCTCTTCCACAGACTCTGATGGGTTTCAAGTCACACATGTGACTTTCATCTGTGCAGTTTATTTTCTATTCCAAATTTTCATTCAGTGGGCTGAAGGTAGTCTCTAGCTGATAGTGAGAACTGGTAGGTAGGAATGGGAAGGATGGGTTCCCTCACAGTCTTAGTGACTCCTCAGAAATCTTTGCATGAAGACAGGTCACTTCCCTGCTGACCTCTATCCTCCTGTTGTTATACAAGTTGTTCTCCTAAGGCCTGGATGTTTCCTCAGCTCTGGAAAGTGATATCACAGCATACCCTGAAATCATACAAATCCTTTTCTGAGCAGAGTCTCAACATAAGGTATCCTCAGAGTGTTTTGAAGTGTTGGCAGATGCCCATAGTTACATGGAGTGGCAGTGCCTACAGACCCCAGTGCTGCAGCTGGGATGCAACAAGCAGGAGCAGATACAAACCCAGCTCCAGGGGTGCATGACACAAACACACAAGGAGGTACATAGATAGCTATGGGCTGGAGTGGGTGTGCTGATTAGATATAATTTATTCTCTCAAGATCATTCTCCAGCAGATTGGGGATCAGCTGTGGTACACTGGTGTCCACAGTTGGAGTGGGAGGTGCTAGTGGGGCAGATGCCTCCCTGCTACCCAACTCACCTGGCTCTGAGTATCATTTTCTGTCTCAGGTTTCTAAACCCAGCCGTGTGTCCCTGCCAAATTCCAAACTGAGTTTTGCTTCTCTCCTGCTTCCATGACCCCCAGAACTTTTGAGAGTTGGTGGTTTTGTAGTGAGCAAGAGAGCAAGTGGAGGTAAATTTGATGGTACTGGTAGAAATAAAAAAATCCAGCCCAGCAGAAATAACTCAAAGTACCTTGGAGTTTATGGCAATTTAGTTGTTTTTCTATCAGAGGCCTTAGAAGAGCAGGAGATACTATGTAAGGCCTCAGTACCTGTATTGTGTTTGAAGAAACCTGCTCTACCTACATCTGAGAATAGTTTCCATGGGTCTCAGCTGAAGTTTAAATGATTTCTCCACAGAACAGACTGTTGTCTTCCACGTACCTGGGTGAAAACTTATATCTAAGTACAGCAAGTGGCCTTGTTCTACAAAGTAAATCACTTGAAGAAAATGTTTTAAAATACGTAATTCTTACCAACTGATGTACAGAAAGGCGACAAATCCCAATAGAATCAATGCCTTCTTCTTTGCTGGGTAACGGTGTGGCAAGGCAAGGATTTCCAGGAGAGCAAATGGCAATACAGCCGTGTGCTGAGGAAAAAAGAGAATCTGTCACTGACTGATTGCAGTGCTTCACCTTCAGTTATTGCTGATCCCAAAGCTCAAGCACCTGCCCATAAGCAAAGGATTATTTAACAATACTGTGTATAATTGTATACAAATGGGCATACTTGTTTTTTTTCATAGTGAAGAAGTACCCCTACAGTAATGAGCATAAAAATTTTCTTGTCAGTATGATATAAAAGGTATTGTAATTAGGTTTGCCTGTAGTGTGATCTGTGTTTCCTTATAATAGGTGAGCTCTCCTTTTGCATTTTGTAATGCAATAATTTTGTTGTTAATTCCCATTAGAGTACAAAACTTATTGAACTCTATTGTAATGTGCACCTGAGGATGTAAAAAGTCTGCTCCTTGAACTCAATAAACAACTGTTGAATTGCCTTCTTGTTCTCTTCAAGTCATTATTGTATTTTACATATTGCCGTTTATTACTTACTCCAGCACAATTGCAGTGCTTGTCTTTGTAAACTGAAAAATGGGGTGGTAAACATACAGAGGACTTCAGTTAGCTGTGATTGAAGATGATGAAGGAACTTCAAACAAACTTATTCAAGAGTTAGAAAGGAGTTAGCTGGAGTTAGCTTGCTGGAGAAGCATGTTTTTCTTCTCTCTCTCCTTTTTTTTTTTTTTTTTGGTCAAAGAGTTTGTATTGTATTAAGTACATTCAGTTTCAAGGACTTTTATGATAACTGTCTGAGCACAGAGGATTTTCAGCATTGTGCAAGACAATTTGGTGGCACTAACTGTTTTGTGGTGAGGAGCTGCCTCCAAGAGGAGGGGGGGATGTTGGGAGCACAGCAGAAGGCCTTCTGGGCTCAGATGTTGAATGGACAATGTAGGGGCTCTTGGGATGCTAATGCCTCAACCTTTTGGCTGATTTGTACCAATTTCAGAAAATAATTTGTTTTCATGAAATTTCCCTACTGAAAGTTTGGTAATATTCCCTGTGCAAGCAAAAACCTTCGAGTTGCAATACCTAGGAGAGATGTCTTAAACAATGTTGAGGAACAACACAGGGAAAACAGTCAATGAGATGCAACAGGAGAAAACTATAGCAACAACTGTAGCTGACTAGCTGGTTAAATTCCTATAAATTAGGGAAATATTTTCATGGGTAAATAGGGGGAGTTATGGGTGGAGGGCAACAGAGAAATATAGACTTTTTAAACAAAAAACCCCATGAAACTAAGGATTTCTTTTGTATTTTTACCTAAAGGCACAACCTGCTGTGTGTATGGTATGAAGTTTCCTCTTGCCCCAAGGAAAGGGTTCTAACACTTTCAATGTACGTATCTGTCAGAGACTGTGCTGAGTATCTGATATGATAGTATGGTGTCAAAGTTTTATTGCTGTATATTTATAGCATAAGTTGTCACAAATACACATTAAATTCTTTAAATGCACATTGAGCTATATATAGCATGCATGAAAACACTCTTTATCTATTTGTTTAAGACACAGACACTTATTTTTGTCTGCTGCTGCCAAATGTCAACTCCCTGGAAACTGCATGTCCTCCTTCAGCCCTCCCAGCACCCCCGGGAGCTGCTATTCATACCTGGCTGTCCTACTATCAAAATAATCCTTTCACCTTCGTTATCATTTTTCAGAGAAAAGAGACAGAAAAGATTTATTTGATGTTCCAGTTTCTCTCACTCACTGGAACTGAGATTTCCTTCTGTTCTCTTTCACAAAGATATTCTTCAGCTCTACAGCCTGCTTAGTTAGTCGCGTAGGTCTTGTTTCAGTACAAGTGATACCTGAATTCATTTATCGTTTTTCCTTTGTGGATATAAAGCTTTTCTCTTTTTGTCCACAATTCCTTCTCATGTACACGTACACCCCAGGCCAGTAACCATGTGGGAAAATCTTCTCTTGCATTTCTGCTGTCCCAGAGTCCACTGATGGTTTCACGTATTTCCGCCAAGCCGAATTTGTCCATTAATAGTAAAATCACTGAGGAATTTCTGTCGAATATCTGAGCATGTTTATGGCAGCAGATGCATATTTGTACAGCAGACACCAGAGGAACTTGAGGATGGCTACAGGGTGCAAAGCCTGCCCTTTGCCTGCAACAGACAGTTGGATTTCCACACGATTTCCATCTCACAGCAGAGAAACGTTGACTTTGGCAACATCACTAGCGATAGCCCATATATCATGGTTAATCATATCTGCTGAAAGGCTTTAAAGGCTTCTCATATCCTTCTTAATAAATAAAAAAAAAAAAAGTATTTTCTCATTCAAGTTATTTTTAGCCATAGGTCTCTAGTGCATAGTCATTAAATATATTTTCAACCCTGTTTAGCTGAGTTTCATATCCTTAAACAGACTTGTGTCTGAGGAGTGCAGTATTTGTATGGGGCCAAATCAAAATATACAGTTTTGCCTCTTCCTTTAAAGAAAACTTAATAATTAAGCTCAGATTGACATAGATCAAAATATTGGCAAAAATTGCTGGAAACAGTGACTCATTTTTTATTTCAATTAACAGTTTCTCAGTTTCACATATAAACAGTGAAACTGTCAAAAATAATTATCACAGAGGGAGAAAAAACCTATTTTACTCCAAAGTAAGGAAAACAAGCTAAAACAATAGCTGTGTGTACTGATCAGGCTATCAATGAACCAAAGTGAATCAGAGAGCTTTTTTTGACTCTTGGCAGGAATCCAGTTAGTATTTTTATGTTCCAGTTAGTATTTTTATGTTTTTTGAAATATTAATGTATTTACTTGTCTAACAACCTCTGTTTGTTGAGGAAAGCTTTCAGCTGACAAATTTTGCAAGAGCAGAAGTATTTTAAAAGCTGGGGAGTTTTATATGTTTCTATAATGAAAAGACAAAAGTTATGAGACTTCCAAAATTATCAGAGGTATTTGGTTCACTAATGGCACTCCTAATTTGAATTCTGCTTCTAAACATTCAATTTTAAAATCCTTTGTGTCTCTTTTTGGCACTTATTACGATTTTTTAACTTGTGTTTGGTTTCTTTGCATCTTTCCTTGCAAACTCAGGTTAATCTGAAATAGTTAAAAAATTGCAAATTTCCTTTTGTTGCTCATAAACTCTGGCGTATGGACACAGGGAGAAGAAAGTTTCTTAAACACATGTTGAACTTTATCTGAAACACTGGCACGTTAACTCATCTCCTGCAGAGAAGAACATTCCTCTCCTTCTTTACTTTTTGTTTCCTACCCTGTGTTGTATGTTTCCCAAGACACATTTCAGGTTGATGAGTTTAAACTGAGATAAATAGTCCTCTCTGAATACTTTTTCCATTATTTGGTAAGTCCATATGGATTTTTTACTTCCCATGTTTTTGAGTAATTCGTGTGTTTATTTAATGATATATCCTCGTTTTGCCATTGAGAATACAAATAAAAGCAAGTTTCCTGGGGTTGAGAAGACAGGGTTGGGTAGAGTTTGTGTTCAGCTGCAGGCTCCAGCCTAGGCTGAGTTTTAAGCCCATGAATAATCTCCCCAGAGCTGCTGAGATCACTCGTACGCCTAACGCGTGTGTTGTCGTTGTCTCGGTTTGACCTTATTTGACTCCAGAGTGAGGGAAATGATGCCTCGGTTGACCATAGCTGTTTGTTTCTAATTTGTCTGCATTTGCATACCCTCCATGTCTGCTTTCCATTAACATGTGAGACTTTGGGGAGGGATTTCTTTGCAAACAGTTACCACTGGCCAAACTAAACTCCACGGGGCACAGTTGGAGACCGTCAAGCGCTTTTGAAAAACTGCCCATGTTTCTCCTTTCAGACGAATTCCCCACAGAGCCTGTGTGCTGACAAACCACTCGTGGCCAACGCTCATGCTTCTATCTTTTTGGTTGGTGTTACTGCAAAGAAAAAGCAAAACCCCACTTCGGTGCTGCCTTATGAGACTTGTAAGCCGGTGTTCATTGGTTGACCCTTGAGATGTTTACTCAGATATTCAGCTCTTTGTTGGGAAACATCCCTTTTTCTATGGAAATTTCCTTCAGTCGGATGCTTTCATAAACACAGGCTGGGTTATCTGAGCATAATAAAACTAAATGGCTTCCTGTCACCATGACCTCTGTTTAGTTTTATAGTCATAATTTTCTGAATCTCCGTATGCTCTCTCCTTTTTTGGCCTAATTTTGGAACAAATCCCCTCTTTTGATTAATTTTGTTATTATTTTGCCTTCATTCAAATGCTCCTTCAAAATTTTCTTTTCCAATATATCCTTATACATTTGTCTTCCTCTCTTAAATGCTCTTTAATTTTCAGGGTGGAAATGGTTTAAGCATTAATGTTCATTTTATTTCTTTAACTAGTACATTGCCATGTTTAGTTAAAGAAACAATTCTCTCTTAGAGTTACCACATCTTTTACATCTTTTACATTCTCAGCCATTGGTGCATTTTCAGGGAAACACAGATTTACTTTATGGATAGAGAGGGAGGCACAAGGAGTCCTGTTACTGAGCAGGTGTGGTGGCAGATTAGTCAGGAAGCTATTGCTCAATTTAATTCCAGCAGCACTTCTCTCTGAACCATCAGGTACTCTCTGTTTCTGCCCTTTCCAGGTCCATTCATGCTAATCTGAAAAGCAACATTATTTATTTTTTTTTCTTAGACACGTAAGTAGTTTTGCATCATTGTTGTGAAAAATGGATGAAACATCAGACCAATTGCATGATTAAAGGTAAAAGAGTTTCAGAGACAGAGTTTCTTTCCTGCACGCATGCATTTTTGGGAATAATGCCCTGGCTGAATATCCTATTGCTTATTAGCAAATGTTTTGTCTCAATGTCAATGCCAGAATTTTAATTGCCTTTCACCCTGACATTAGATATGTAGTCTAAGAAACTGATGCTGCATTGCAGCTGGAGGCTGACATGAGACTGAAGTGACACATCCTTTGCTGTGGAATATTTGTCTCCAGCTGTTCCTTCGCAGGGTGGGTTACAGAGGCTGCACCTGTGCACGCTGGGGTAGCAGCAGCCCGGGAGGATTCCCTGCCATAACATTTGTCTGTGAAACACATACTTTCTCCCTGAGGAAATGGGCTTATGTCAACAGAAATGGAAACTTCAAAAAAATCTATGTAGTGCTTTGGAAAAGCTAAGCATCTTTGCTCTTAAATGTGTGGGGTGATTAATTTTGTGTGCCATATCCCTCACACACACATTCTTCTTTGCCAAAAGCTGAATGTAGTTGGAAGCCTATGAATGTCCATTGTTGCCAGACAGCTTAAAATTGAGATACTGTGAAATACAAACAAATGGAAATGTTTCTCTCTTGCATAAATATGCAAGAATTATTAAGCGTTAAATACCACTTGCAAAGAGAATCATTTAAGATTGTCAAATATGAACCTGAGACTGTTCTTGTGTACACACCTGGAATAGTTGTCCAGTTAGAGTGGCCTGAAAAGCAGGTTTTGCTCTACAAACTGATTTTGCACCCCCTTTTTTGGTTAGTGATGCAGCAGCTTCCCAAAATAGCTGTAGTAAGATATAATCCTTCCCACAGATACCCTTACAGGAGAGTAAGAGTGATTTATATTCATAGAATTTATTATTTTCCAGATGGAAGTAAATCGCACTGATCCAAAATACCATTTCTGTTGATGTAGTTGTGTACACACTGAGGAAGTTAAGGCTTAGCTATTCAGGCAGAACACAAGCAGCTTGTATATACCAAGAAGCTCCAAAATGAGAGGCAACATTGTGAGTTTTGCTGGTATTCTTACTGTCAGGGCATCAGTGGCTTGCTTCAGTGAAGGAAAATTACTTGTATGCACGAAGCTTGTTCTCTCACTCCCTTGCATTTTCTTTTATACATTCAGATACTGCTTAGCTACATCAGGGCAAGGTGCAGAGGAGCTCCAGAGGCTCAGGCCATGCAGGGTCCTTTGTCATCTTTGCTGAAAGTCTGTCAGGTAAGACATGTTACTTCTGTGCCTCCATTTACCATCCCTCTTTTTCTCAGCTTTTTAGCTTACAAAGTCTTCTGAACATGCGCTATTCATAACCATGTGCCAGTGAAGCGCCCGGTACACTAAAATGCTGATTTTTGTAAAGGTGAGAGGATAACACGGCTAAAGAGCAAATTAGAAAAAGAGATGGCTGAACTAAACTTAGCTGCAACCTGAAAATAGAGAAAAATTTGGTTTTTTACAAGAACTGTGCCCTACAGACTGAAAATATAAACCTTTTTTTTATAAAAAGATAATTCTACCACTAACATTTTTTGTGAACACATCTGGTCAAGGCTGATGTGTATCTTTCGTTATAGATTAAAATGTCTTTGAGTTATCTCTTCTGAACCACCATCACCCCTCTTTGTTTAGCGTTCAATTCTGTCAGACCCTTCAAAAATGTAGCATTCCCCAATACTGCCATGAAGTTGAATAATACATGCATATGGTTTAATACAAGCTATCTCCAGCAGTTAGTCACCTTCTGGAGGGTATCCAGATGTTGCTTGGAAAGAGATGACTTGGAAAGAAATAAACAAATTCACTTGACAAATTGGTCAGCATATCTTTTGTCTCAGGCATCTTCCACTTCAAAAGTCTTGTTGAAATAAAATAATTGTGCTTGAGACATAAGTAGGTTGGGGTTATTTTTCATCCATAAGCTCAAAGTTTTGTATAAAGATGGTAAGACATAATTATTACAGGTAAACAGAAGTGGAAACTGAGGCTCAGCCTCTGGTTTAAACTCAGTGGAAAAGCAAAGAGAGAAACCCAGATAGTCTGGAATATTTGTCCTCCTTCAAATTAGCAAAATTCCTTACTGCATTAGCCATCCTCTCTGCAAAACAGAGGATGTTTCTGCTCAGACAGCAAAAACATGCCTAAACTGTAGTGCTCTCTCTGGGCTACCTGGTGGGAAACAACACTTTTCCACTGTAAGAGCAGTCCATGTGAGGGAAAAAAATAACCAGTTCATTTCTGCAAGGAAGGTGCTGCAACATCACCACAAGCAGCTCAGTATTCCTGAAGTGATTTTGTGTGGTTATTCTACAGTTACATAACAACATATGCTTTCTCTATTTACCATATTAAAATAGACCAAGATTTTTTAAAAAAAGTACTCCCACTGCAAATTGTATGGCACTGACATTTAGTACTGATACACCAGTGCCTTTTTCCACCAGTCAGCTACATGCTGCCTCAATCTGCCATGAAATGTCTGGAATCTCAGAGCCGTAATATATAGCAATGTGCAAGGAAATGAACTCAAAGAAAAAGTGTCGGCTTGGCAATCAGAACTTGGAGACTGTCCCTTAAAGTGTTGGTATCTCCCTGCAGCTCCCTAGTGTTTCCAGTGATAGTGTTGGAAGAAAGAAATGCCTCAGTTAAGCCTGAAGGCACCTGTTGGAAGGTGTGCCAAAACACAAGGATTGTCAATAGCAGGGATCAGTCTATGCTGGCGGCAGATGTTTTACGCTTGATATTGACTGGAAGGAAAATTTCCCACCCAGGAACTGTCAAGCACAAGATGTCTGCAGTGTATTAAGAGCTTTAGAAATAAAATACTAGGTTGTGATAGAGGTTTGCTTTATGTGAAGTTTCTCTCTCGACTAAATAATTTTCAGGAAGAATTGTTTTTCCTTTTTTATCACCTGTTTTTGACATTTTTGATATGGAAAAGCTTTTTGTTGTTGTCAGAATGACTCTGTTATGAAATGTAGATATAGGTAGGGTAAGACAGAAGTTATAACTAATATGTTTGAGGGATTCCTGCAAAGAGTTCTTGCACATGAAATAAAAATGTATGCCCTAGCGCCTCTCAACCTTCTCATATCATAAACAAATGTGGAAATGGAAAGGGCAAATTCTCAGCTGTGTGCTGGGA
This sequence comes from Lophotriccus pileatus, assembly GCA_035583135.1. NCBI lineage: Eukaryota > Metazoa > Chordata > Aves > Passeriformes > Tyrannidae > Lophotriccus > Lophotriccus pileatus. The sequence goes on along the minus strand of JAWWES010000081.1, from coordinate 63,542,977 downwards.
TTAAAACAAGCAGCAAAGCCTATATCCTCTCAGCTTCACTATGTACCCTCCCCTTCCCCAGCACCTCCACCACCGTGAAGATTTTAAACCAGTTACCCATACTGCATCCTGGCCCTGAAACCAGCATTATGCTGAGGACATGAAGAATCTTTCATTTTTGTGGATGACGGTTTTGAGAGAGAGTGTTGCTCTTTTGCACCCTTTCACAGAGGTTTGGACAGCCACAAAAAGGCCCTGGTTGAGATGAATTGGTGGACAGAGAGACGGTGATGAGGTTAAAAGTGCATGATGGCTGTGGTTTATCACTCGGGTATCAGCAATGCGGACATGCCTATGTATATTTGGATTCCAGTCACACATCTCTGAATATGCCTGTCTAAATCAAGTGGCTGCTCAAACCTCCAGCAACTGTCCCCAGCCAGACACCCCAAAACCTCCCACATTTACCTCCAACACTCATCAGGAACTGCTGCAGTGGGTTGCAAAGCGCTATTCTTAAGAAATTAAGTCTGGAGAGAAATGAGTCTTCTATGCGATTATTTCATACTTTTTGGCTCCTCTGATTCAGCCTAGCACTGAACCTCTCCCTTCTCTCCCCCTTCCCATTAGCCCCATGAGGCCTCCCTGACCTCGCAATCCACCCACACTTTCTATGTTACTGTCAGCCTCCTTACACTTGACTGATGAGAAATATGTGATTATTCAACACATCATAAAAACGGCCAGAGCAAATGAAGGAGAAATCTGGAAAGTATTTACAGAAAATCTGTAAACAATCATTGCAATCCAGCTATTCAAAGCTGTGCACACATTAGCTTATTAGCTATAGACCTGTCAGATTTTCTTTGGTTATTTCACCTTTTTTAAAAAATTAAGAGCTCCTTCATTATACTCCCAGCCATTTTGTATCTTAGAGACTTCTGTTAGCAGAGACAATTTCTTTCTTGAGCTACAATAAGTGAGATTTTTTTTTCCTTATGACTACACATCATTTCATTGACTTCAGAGGTTTGACAAGCACCAATTCACTGACATTCCTTGTGTGATAAAAGGCTCCTCAAGGCAGCTTCAAGCACATGCATCTGCTTGCTGTGTACAGCTCAACATCAGATTCAGACAAGCAGGAAGGAGGAGGTGAGAAAGAAGAAGCTGTGAAACTCTTCTGCAAAGTGACACAATGCAATGGAAGGACACATGTTGCAAAGTCTCCCTCTTCTCTGCAAGAGGCCAAGGTGTTTCTTACTCACCATAGCGTGGTTTAACCAGAACGGGATCACTCTATCAAGGCTTTTAGGGTAAACCAGCTCTCGATTGTAGGAATACAGTGTCCAAAAGGATATACACACAAACTGGAACCAAAACGCAAAATAAAAGAAATTTTTAAAAGAAAGACAAACATAATTAGGATAGGATTTAGTTAGTGCTTTCATTTCTGAGAAGGTAAAACATTTTCTACAGGAAAAGTGATGACACTGCCAGATAAACTCATGTTATCTCACATTTACTCTGAAATTCAGTGTTCTGTGTTGATACTGGGAGGAAAAAACCTCCTTTATAAAGTGCCAACACTGACATTTTCTGTGGAATCTCCAAGATTAGCTGCTGCTTTTTTTTTTTTCCCTTTCCCTTTCCTTTTCCCTTTCCCTTTCCCTTTCCCTTTCCCTTTCCCTTTCCCTTTCCCTTTCCCTTTGTAGATGGGATCTTTTGATGGTCCAGGAGTTCTCCTCAAGGGACTGTCTGTCAAGCCTGTGTTTTGCTCAGCAACAAAGTAAAAACAGATCTTAGTAAGACAGTTCACATAGTCTTACCCTTATCTTCACAAGCCTAATTCAGAAACTGCAGGTGAAAGCTGTACTTTGGCCCCCCTTTTTTTTCCCAACAGAGCAGGATTTACAGTGGGAGAACTTAACTGGAGGAAATGATCCCTGGTATCAGTTACTGATACCTGGAAGCTGATTTGCATTTTGTTTGGCCTGGCTTTGTGTTTGAGCACACTTAGTGCTTGGGGTTGGAAATCAGGGGTGTGAGATGCTGGAGGAAGGAGACCAGTCTTCTCTCTGGCTGGCACGGTGGGGATGCCTGAGGGGATATGACAGCAGCATTGTGAATACTGCTGTGCAGGGAAGATAAATTATCCAGTCTCTCTGACTCCATCCCTGGCAGGACTTTTTTACTGAACCAGCTAGCTGAGCTGCTTGTGGACCATGTTTAAGCAGTGCTTCTCAGCCCTTTGAGGTTCAGAGGTGGCTGCAGGCATCACTCTCACAGAGTGCACCTACATGTATAAATAACCCATCAGTTCCTGTCCAACCCATGGCGTTTTGATAAACAGCATTTTCTGTGAGGGAGTAGGTGATGCATGGTGAATCCGACATAGGCTGTGACTATAATTACTTTTCCATGAATCTGTTTCTCTCCAGTGCTTATTTAAAGCCACTCTGGTTTTAGAGAAGGAGATGTGAGGTTTTGCTGTGTCTTAGGTACCCTCTCATGTCCTCCTGACCTGTTATGCCCTTTAGAGAAAAGCCCTAAGTTAATAAATCCACAGCTATTTGAACCATGAGATTAACGGAGAGGTTACACCTCATTCACCTTTGGGGTCAATCTGTGTCCACTCAAGGACAGCAACCCTAACGTTTGTACAAGAGGCTTTGCTTTCAACTATGACGGGCTCAGCATTGTTTCTTATTCTAAACAGTCCAAATACATTGCAAATTCAAGGTTAAAAGAGAGCTCTTAGTTCTTATCTCTTTTATACACATACATATGATGCTATATACCCTTCATCATTTATGCAAATGTTATTTTCACATACACAGACAAAGGTTACTTACTGTGGACAGTGGGAAAGCCAGGACACTGAAAAGAAGGTCTCTGCTGGAAATTATGCACTTAGCACATCGCAGTTTCTTAATTAGTCTCAACGCATCAGCCAGGAAGGACACCCCATAGAAGACAGCCTGCAAAACCTAAGGTAATTACACCTAATGAGGGAAACTCATCCAGCTTTCATTAGCATGTTCCTCAATGAAATCTATTCTTGCTCTTCAGGGAGCTGTTTTGTTCATGAGCTGCAAGCCTGCGTGAGGGAAATAGCTGTTGGCTAAATCTTTTTTACTAGCTGAAATTGATTAAATAAAGTTGTTCAGGAGATAACTTTAATAGTATCAGTTAATAGACTAAACAGAGATGTGTGATGTGATGTGATTCAGATGGGTGAAGTGGAAAGACATGTTGAAAGCCAGCTCCCTCACACTTCCTACGTTAATTGTTGACGTTGGATGTATCTGAGCAGCAAAGAACAAAATACGCCAGGAAATATTTCCTGTAAAGCAACTGCTAGGTAGATTTTCCCACCATTTAGCCAAAACAGGTTCTTCTCAGGGACTCACAGTGCAGTTGATATCAGTGTCAAGTAGTTCAAAATGCTCTAATGTGAGAATTAGGTGCAGAAGTTATCCAAAACAGAACCTCTTTTGCTGAATTCAAAGGGATTCAGTAAAGGATTTCAAGTACTTAGAAGCAGAGATCCAGACCCTGAGATTTTAGTTACGTTTACATAGAACTATTTATAACTAATGAATTTTAGGGATGAGAGGTTGTGTTTTGGGTTGAGGGGATTTTTATTTCTTTCTTTACATCATTTACAAACAACGAGGGTGGGATTGTTTGGGGAGGTCGCTGGGAGGATTTGGTAAAGAATTAGGCAAGTTCGGACAAAACAGAATTCCGCAAATTATGTGTGAAATTGTCAAAAAATTATGTTTTAAGCCATATTGCTTTTCTGATTGCTTCATTTTCTCTCCTAACACTACACAGCAGATCAAGATGAATCTGATTTGTCAGATGCACAAAGCCAGAGCCTTGCAGAAAAATACTTCTTCCACTGCCTTGCATTCTTCACCGAGTCAGTTCAGTTTGGTTAACACACAGGATGGCCCCTTCTTTTTAAGGCTAGGTTCTCCCAGAGTGGTGCAGTGTGGGAAAGGCAGACTACTTCAAACACTAGACCAGCTAGTGATACTTAAATGGAAAGAGGGTTACACATTTCAGGATGAGATCTCTTTTGCCATGATCTCTACTGTGAATCAGATACTTATTTAAAGCAAAGTGTCTGAAGCTGTGGCTGGTTACTTCATCAGTTTCTGCAGCAGCTGAAAAGGGTGGTGCTTGGGAGGAGAAAGGATTAGTGCAATGCTTTTCCATCAGAAATTCTTTTTTTATCAAAGTATCTGAGGGGAGGAGGGGACTATGATTTCACCATGGATGTTGTCAAACAAGTACTTCTGAGAGCTTTAGTCTGCAGAGGCTGAGTCTTCCTGGGCAACTAAATGACCGCAGTTTGCGGTTATCTACAACCATCCCCATCTATTTTGTGTCTTCTCAGCAAGGTGTAAGATACATTCTTCTTTCCCTATCCGTTCCGCAGTCCAGAGAGTCACCACAGTAGACTACAGCCAGGTGCCACTGGTGGAGTGACCCCCCTCCCTGTGCTAATCCACAGCAATGGAGGTGAGAGATGCTGACACAGGCTGGGTAACTGCTCCGGGGTCACCGAGGACAAGGTATCAGAGGTCACGCATCACCTGGTTCAGCTGCAAAGCCCCGTGTTCCCTATAAAGGCATTGGTTGAACAGCCACAATTTTATATAAAAAAAACCAAATAAGTAACTTGTGGTTCTGTTCAATTCTAAGGCACCCAGAACAGCTCTTTTAAATGTGGGGTTTTTTTCTCTCCCCATTATTACCATTAGCCCCCGTAACTGCAGGCACTCTCTCAGTCAGTAGGCATTCAGCCCTCCAAGTCATGGGTCTGGTTCAGAAAAGTCCGTGCTGGGATACAGCGTACTCAGACACAAGCTCATTCTCAAGGCCCAGTCCTTGGCCTCACCAGGGCACCAATACCAAGTCCTCAAAGAGCTAAGAAAAGCCTGGTAATAAACAGAAGCTCTTGTTATGCCATGTAGAGTCAGCAGTAACTTTCTGTAAAAAGCATGAAAAATTAACATGAGGGTGGTGACAGTCTGGTGACACATAGTGACTAATTGCCAATAAAGCAATTAGGGAGAGGCCTGGTTCCCAGAAGATGAGGCTATTATTATCTTGTTCATGGTCAGCCTTACATTAATCATGGGACAGGGATAGGCTGCATCTTTCCCCGCTTCAAAATTAACTAAAACAAACATTTCTGAAAAGAAACAGTCCCAAAACAGCCACATTCTCAGCCTGGTAAATATTTTTCCATATGCAGGGGAGGACAATGTTATCTTCTGTATGGAAAATGCTTATCTGAACGTGTAACCTGACCCATTTCTCTGGCTGAACATGGAGAAGAACAACTCTAGAAGAAGTCTGAACTCAGCCTCAGAAGCTTGGATTTGTGCTGCTGTAGATCTGCCCTTGTTCATCACCGTAGTTTCAAAGCAGTTTCAGACAGTTCAATGATCATCCTGTATTTCCAGGAGGAATAGAAGATTATACAAGTAATTTTCAAGCCAGACAACTGAATTTAGCTAGAATCATCCCTAGTAATGCTCAGCCTGGCATTGTGCACCCCCAGCAGATTAGAGTCAGAGCTCCAAACCCACACAGGTTATTCCTGTAAGAAAGGTGCTTCCAAATATTTGAGCCCTCCACTAAAGGGAAAATGTTGACATTAAAAAAAAAAAAAAGGCATGAAAACATCAAATTATTCCAGATGTCCTATGAATTTCTCAAGCAGCAGTACTGGCACTCACAAATCCAGTTCAGTTGCTCATGGAATATAAATCCGCTGGCTGTAAATAGAGAGGATTCCCTAAAGTATTCCCACACGAACAGAAGGAAGACTGGAAGCATTCAGAAAGCTAACAATTAACCCAAAGAGGAGAATATGGATGTGATTATCCCTGCTGGAGAGAGGCTGCTTTCCCCTCTATACCCTGCAGAGTTCCATTGTGCTAGGTGCTGTAGAAACATTTAATTTGGCCAGATCAATTTTCCAAACTGAGACTCATCGTGACAAAGACAAGCCTCAATTTTTATGTGCTGCAGTGATCAAAAGGGTATTTCTGTTTAGCTAACCTGACATGATTTACTTTTGTGTATAAGATCTTGCCATATGTGTATATTGAAATCTTCAACTGATACAAATAAACTGGGCTCCAAGCTCTGCTCTTAAGGGAGGCATAAATCCAATATTCTGAGCAAGTTATTAGAGTTAACAGTCAACATTTAGTGTAGACACACATACATTCATATGATTTTCCAGTGTCCTGGAAAATATCTATGCCAAATACTGGGCCTATTTTGAAATAAATACAAAACAGCTTTCAGCAGAATTGAAAAGTATTTCCATTATGAAAGACAAAAGCGTAAGGAATAAGCTGGGGCAGGAATGCAATTAATAGTTTTTAAAGGTGCAGTGTGCTCATTATGCAGTGATTTACTAATAGATTTACAGCAGTGAGCAGATTTTTATGAGCTCGGATATTTCAGGCAATGAATGATTCAGCTTTTACTGTTTTGTGTCACAGAAAAATGAATACAAAACTGTTTTTATCTGTCATTGCTGCTTGTTCGATAATCAATGAAGTCCTTTGATACAAAACTCACTTATCTTTTCCCCCCCCTCTGTCCCCTACAAAAACATTTCCTTTCTGAATCTTGATTGCTATGATCATTAAGAAGATGAATCTCAAGTAATGTCAGAGCTGTAGCTCTCTTGGGAAAGCCGCATGACTAGCAAGGAATTGAATGAGGTGCTAGAAGAAGGTCATATTTTCCAGCATCCCTCTAGGAGACAAGTGGCATTTCCGTCCCCAGAAAATGTCACTTTTCCCAGTGTTTCCATGAGCTGGCCACAGCAGCTTTCCACAGAAGAGAATTTTTAAATGCAATTCCAAAGAGGTTAGAGAAATTTTGGAGGGAAAATTTCCAAGTGATTCAGACAGCCAGTGCCAGAAGCCGGGCAATCACAGGCTGGCAGGACACAGGCAGAAGAGCTGGACAAAGGCTCTGTGTGCTGGGCTCTGGAGAAGCCTCCAAGGCACCACCCAGCCCTGTCTAGCACAGCAGATTCACTGAACCAGAACAGCCCAATGTGAAGCTTTTCCTTGCTCTTCTTCTCCATGACTACACCTCTCAACACTCCAAGGTGTTTCCTGGGACTGCTTCCCAACTGGCAGAAATTTAATGCATTGAATGTGCACCTGTGTGTAGTTGTGTGTGGTTGACAGCCACCTCTTGTTCTTTGATGTCCCTCAGCAGCAAGAGGGAGGGGTTTAATGCCAAACCAGTGGACTACTCTTTTACGTCCTGTGGAACCCCACAGAGACCACCACGGCATTCTGAAACATATTGTCTTCTCATCATCCTCTTGTCTTATACAGTGGCTCAAGAATCTTTTGCCACATTTTTGCCACCATTTACCAACAAATGCTATCCAATTCAATGGGAAAAGGAGGGCTGAAAGCATTTCTTTCCCCAATCCTCTTCCCTTTTTTGTCAATCCTTTCTTGAAAAGAACCCACATCTCTGTAGAGGAAGGATTACCAGCCATGAAGGAGTAATTTTGCACACCTTGTCCCATTGCCACATTTTCTGCATGAGAGATAGGCAACATCTTTAGCCCAAACCATCTCTCTGTTGGCTGACAACTCCATTTTAGCATTGGGATTAGATCAACGAATGGTTAAAAGATGTGAGACAAAAGACTGGGAACTGGAGCAAGGGCCCTGCCTCACGGAGATTTAATAAGACTTAAGCTGTTTGGCAGATCTGGAAATGAGCTGGCAAAGGGAGCAAATACTGAGGTGGTAAACCTTTGTGAATTTCTTTTTTTTTTTTGTCAAAGTGAAGCCTGACTGTAAAATTGCCAAAGAATCTCAGGACACTGAGTGCCTGAGAGATCAAACACTAGGCAAAAATCAGTGTTGATGATGCAAAGTAATGCTTTTCAGAAAGAAAAAGCAGCTATAGTTATATATTTTTCAACTGTGGGTTCTAAATTAGCCATCACCACCCAGGAAAGAAATGCTGGACTCACTGTGGATAGCTGTCTCAACTTGCTGTCTTCTTGCCTACCAGTGATCAAAAAAAACAAATAGAGATTTTAAGAACTGTCAAGAACAGATAAACAACAAACAAGGAAAACTTTTAGCCACTGTATAAATCTGTCTCATAACTCATAGCTCAAGGACAGCAGCCTGCCCTAGTTAACCCCTCCTGAAACTAGAAAAACCGCTGCAAAGGGCGACGAGGATGCTTTAATAAAAAACGTAGCCCTTTGTGAAGAGAGATGAAAAAGCCTCGGACTTCCAGTTTACAGAAAAGAGTAACGAGAGGAAAATCTGGTAGAGGTCTCTAATGAGGGGCAAAGAAAACGTGAACAGGGACGGATGATTAAATTACAATATGGAAGCAATGAGGCATCCAGTTCAGTTGTCAGGAAGTAGGTTTACACCAACAAAATGAACTGCTCTTTCACACAAGGCACACATGCCTCGTGGCACACAGGTATGTTTTTCCTTTAGATGGATGAAGGGAAGGCTTTGAATGTGTATTAGCTACCTTGGCCTGGATTTATTTCCTGTCTGGGCTAGTCAGTATGCTAGTGGGACCATAGAGCCCATGGAAAGTTCATTTTATGCATATACATGCTCATGTCTTGTGCAGCCTTTCCCTGATCATCCACTGCTGGTCATTAAGGGAAGGTGGATGATAATTTCAGTGACTAGTTCTGCATCCCAAAATACTGGGAGGTAGATTACTTGCTTTGTCCTCTTGATCTCATGCTTCAGATCTGGGCCGTATACTGGACGGTAGGTCTCATTATAGCGGTGCCAGAGGGTGGGAGAGAAGATGTTGTTTTGCCTGAAAGCATGGCTGATACTTTAGTGGGGCCAGCTATCCCCAACAAATAGATATACTGATACCAGACAACATGCCAGTTAACAATACAAATGCCACCCTAACTGCGGTGATATATGTTTCCTCATCCTTCCGCAGCCAGCCTGGCCACTGAGAAGAGTGCTGTGGTTCCCAGAACCCCAGGTTGTTGTTTGCATGCCATTCAACACCTCTTTTGTTGAAAATGTGTCACAGAGTCACAGAATGGTTGACTCCATTTCCCACCCACCCCCCAGGGTCTCCAAAAGCCCCTCTTGAAGCTGCGGACCCTTTAGGCTTCCACTGAACTCCACCACGAGGTGTTACATTCTGAAGAGTGAAAGTAGAGACAAACATACCCTGGACCAGAACCCCCCACTGATGTTTAACTCTGACAATCATGCAGAATGGATGAAAGGCTATGGAGCTCCCTGCAGTCATCCTTCAAATTAGAAAGTATCCTTGAAATTTTTCCTTTATAGGAAAACTCTCCACAAGCCTGACCTTTCCACTGCAGCACCATTTGGGCTGATGATGAACCCACTGGGCTCTGAACCAGCCTTCTCCCCTGGCATATCTCACATGCTTTCACTTTCATTTCTATTCTGTGAAATGTCAGCATATTAGGGGAACCAGAACACATCACAGTCTATGTTTTTCTGTGTACTTTTAGGAAATGTAACAACCAGTTGATAGCACTACTAAAACTCAGGTAATGTCACAAGCACCTCTTTCTGTGGGGTGGAATTTCTTTCCCTGATGTTCTCAACTGATTGTCAAATTAAGCATGTACTCTGAATGGCTAAATTAGCACTGTGGTCTGTTTTGTTTTGCCTTTTCTGCTATTTACCGGACTTACAAGTCTATTAAAAATTTGAAGTAAAACTCCAAGCAGCATTTTAATGCATTGAATTAAAGGTTAGAAAACAGGCACCAAACCTACATGTGTACTAACTGGACATATCCCTACTTTTCTGTCCCTCTCCTCAATGACAGCTTGTCTCTTTTACAAGGAGGCAGCTAGCTTCAAAACACCTCTGAAAGCCAAGCAGCTCACCAGCCAATATTCTTTCTGCAGGAAACCTGTGAATACACTTCACAGCACATGCACAGATCCCTCCTTAGTTTCCTTTGGGGTATAAGCTGTTAAAGGAAGCAGTTTAACAGCAGCAAATACACCAGCTGCGTGTGTCTTGAGGCGCAGATGGCAGACAAACAAATAGACATATTGGTAACACTGTAAAACACAATTTGCTTACCAGATTGAGGACTGTCAAATATTTCCACTGCCCACCGTAAAGGAACACTTCAGATGGCCGCTCTTCTGTTTTGATGTGTATGATAGAATAGGCTACAAAGAAATACCAGATGAAAGCAAGGCAATGGTATGTGGCGAGAGTAGAGACTTCCATGCTTTAGCTAAGAGAAACTGATAATTGGCCCGAAATTAGCTTTTCTCTTAAATTCTTCAGTTGCTGTGCGTCGGATATGGCAGGGCAGGAGGTTTTACTTCAGAGCAGACTCGGGACGCGATGCCGCTTTGCGCTTGTCGAAAGGAAAAATCATAAGGCCATGAGCTTTGCTTTTGTTTGTTTCCCTTTTCACTGTACAGATAGGCTGCGGGGGGGGGCAGGGGGTGAGAAGAATAGGCTTATTCCCTGGATTTAAATGCCTTGCTCAAGATTAACAAAGATTAGTTGCACAGTTACGTAAGTTTTGGGTTAGTTTATTTTTTTCCGAAAGTGGGGGGAGTTTTGCTGCTGATTTTGTGTAACGGGCTGTCATATGTAGGGTAGCAAGTGCAAACAAGTGGCGATTTCACCTGTAGCTGTGGAGCAGCCATGACTTCAGCTCAGCTTGGGAAGCCTCTGTGACTGTTTTTTCCTTGTGCCAAATGAAGAAGTGGGAAACATAACGGTCTGTGAAAGAAAAACCTAGTTGACTTGTTGAGAGGCTACAGAGGTGGTGAGGAAGCTGACCTAGGCAAAGGTCCTTGGGGTTGAAAACCACTGTGGGTGTTAACATTTTGTTGTGGGAAAAGGCTCTGCCACCTTTACACCACGCCCCACTGCTGGTATTCATCACAGCTGTGCATGGCAGGCTGGACAAACCCAGAGCTGCTTGGAAGCTTTGACAGGGATGGAGACACAGGGCAAAGGCCTTGGATGAAAAACATGAAGTGCTGAGCAGCGTGTCTTACCCCCTGCTTCTTTACTTTCTGCCTTCAGACATCTCCTCCTCCTTGGCACAACATTATGTCATCATTGGGGCTGGACTGAAGAAGTGAAGAACCAGCACACAATGACCCTAAAATGAAGCAAACAAAAAAATCCCATGGAAATGCTCATTTTTCCCACCCCTCCCACCTCACTAAGCAGCCCTAATTAGCACTGGAAAACACACACAGCATTTCCTAGAGTTCCCGTAATTGCTATGCTGTCAGCAGTAATTGCCTCCTGAATGTTTCATGGGGGCCTTGACAGGGAGTGGGTAACATGCACCAGCCCACAGCTGGACCTTCCCCATGCAGGACGGGAAGATGGGATGCTCTTCCCACCCCTGCAGAGGTTGCCCCAAGGGGAAGGGCTGGGCTTCAGCCAAACATTAAAGGTTCTTTTTCCCCCCCCCCCCTTCTAACTGGCCTACGGGTAGCATTGAGCAATCTGCTGTGTTTTGGTTTGGTTTGTTTTTTCTCTGGGTTTTGGGTTTTTTTTTCCCCCTCGTACTGGACATAATGCTCCACATGGGATAATTTCCTATGAACTCAGACAGCAATGTGCATGAATGCTGGGAAACAGATCTTGCACTAAGACACTTCAGTATTCTCCTGTGTTTCATTGACTTCTTCCCTAATTCAGATTGCCTGCATCCAGATTCCCCAGGCATTCCAGCCATCACAGTCCCAATGAAATATTGCTGCCTCACTTAGGAAAAATAAAGATGTAGACCCTTTCGTGGTTATTTGACACTAGGGGAGAAAATCCCTTGCCAGGAAAAACAACAACAACAACAACAACAACAACAACAACAAAAAAAAAAAAAAAAAGAAGAAAGGAAAAAAGATGGGATTATGTTTTTCATACTTGAACAGTGTCACCACTCTTTTCATAGAATCCTAGAATGGTTTGGGTTGGATGGGACCTTACAGATCATCTGGTTCCAATCCCGCTGCCATGGGCAGGGACACCTTCCACTAGACCAGGCTGCTCAAAGCCCCATCCAACCTGGCCTTGAACACTTCCAGGGATGGGTCACCCACAGCTTCTCTAGGCAACCTCTTCCAGTGCCTCATCTCTCTGACAGTGAAGAATTTCTTCCTAATATCTAATCTAAACCCACTCTCTGTCAGTTTAAAGCCATTGCCCCCTATCCTATCACTGTATGCCTTTGTAAAAAGTCCCTCTCCAGCTTTCTTGCAGGCCTTCTTTAGGTACTGGAAGGCTGCTCTAAGGTCTCCTCAGAGCATTCTTTTCTTCAGGCTGAACAACCTCAATTTTCTCAGCCAGTCTTATAAGTGAGATGCTGCAGCCCCCTGATTATCTTCATGGATATTCTCTGGACTTGCTACAACAGGTCCATGTCCTTCTTATGTTGGTGGTCCCAGAGATGGATGCAGCATTCCAGGTGGGGTCTCACAAGGGCACAGTAGAGGGGCAGAATCACTTCAATCAGCCTGCTGGCCACTCTGCTTTGGATGCAGCCCAGGATACAGCTTGCTTTCTGGGCTGTAAGTGCAGACTGCTGGGTCATGCTGAGCTTCTCATCAGGACCCCCAGGTCCTTCTTCTACTGTCTGCTTTCCATCCATTCTCCCCCAGCCTGTATCTGTGCTTGGGATTGCCCTGACCCAGGTGCAGGACCTTACGCTTACCTTGTTGAATTTCATGAGATTTGCAGAAGCCCATCTCTCAAGCCTGTCCAAGGTCCTTGTAGATGACATCCCTTCCCTCCAGGATGTTGACTGCACCACATAGCTCAGTGTGACCAGCAAAATTGCTGGGGGTGCACTCAGTGCCACTGTCCATTTCACCAACAAGGATGTTAAACAGCACTGGTCCCAGTATTGACTCCTGAGGAACACCACCTGTCACTCCATTCCACTTGGACATTGAGCTGTTGACCACAACTCTTTCAGTGCAACCATCCAGCCAATTCCTTATCCACTGAGTGTTATATCTGTCAAATCCATATCTCTCTGGTTTAGAGACAACAATATCACGTGGGACAGTGTCAAATCCTTTGCTCATGTCCTAGGAAATTTAGCAAAAAAATTTCTGGGGAAGGGCAGTGCTGTTACGAGCTGTTTCTCCTTGTCAAGACTCATGACTGTGACAAAAGCCAGGAAGAAAATAGGACTATGGCATGGAAGGGCCCTTTTTATTAGTAGTTCGCACACCTAAGGCACCAGACTGTCAGCACCTTTAACAAGTTATCTTCACACCAATCTCTCTGAGGTTTTGCTGTAGTACAACTTTAAAAATGGAAAGGCTGAGCATTCTGCTCAGTAGGTGCCTGGATGCGTGCAAATGAATGTAAATGTATGCAAAATGGCAAGGTATGTTTTTTCTTTTCTGGAGGATCTTGGCCAGTATGGCTGGGAAGGTGTCAAGTGCGGTGACAGTTTTCTGATGTGGACATCTGTCCCTCAGACTGAGACCATCTGCTTTGTTTTCCCATATGCAGGAAGGAAGATACATACCCTTCAGCCTAGATAAGGGATGAAGTTTGGATGCAGAAAAATTGCAAATAGGATCTGAAATCTAACACTCCACATTTCATGGAGTCTTTCTGATTTCACAGCCAGTGTGATGTAGCAAGCAAATACACTGGACAGGTCATATCTTATGCCATCCTTCCATGCATATGAAGGTTCAATGTAATAGAAAATTCAGCCCAAATCTTTTTTCAGTGAGTGGAGAAAAGGAAGAAGGAACACACTGGGGCACAGGCAGATGTTCTGCTGCAGGTCTAGTGGGACAGTTTAGGGAAACACTATTTTCCATCTGCTTGGTACCACACCCCAGCTCACATCTGCTTCTCCCCTGGAGATGAGCCACATTCACATACTCTGCCAATGCTCATAATCTGCTTCAGGGTCTCATCTGGTTTGAGCAGCGATATCTGACTCTGTGATGAAGAAAAGTGGGAGCTCACAGTTAATCCGCTAACTGTGGTTCATCTGAAGGATAGTAACAAGTAACTGGGGCTTTAAATCACCTTGCAGCCACTGAAGCTCCTCTGCTCAGGCCCTATTCTGTGGGAGTGACTTAGGACATCTTGCTTGACTTTACCCCAAAATGGGTTTGACTCACTCATATTATTAGTATGGTTCAGGTACAGAGGTGACAGCAAACAGTGTAAACCGGTAATAACGTAGATGATTGTGTGTTTTCACTGATGGGCATGGTATTTCCAGGCTATCAAGAAGTCCCCAGTAAAATCCATCATTACCATGTAGTGTTTAATAAAACACCTCGGTCTGTCACTAATGAAGCAGTTTGTAGAAATAAATATTCTTGTTTCCTCAAAGCTGACAATTCATTTAGAGACAAGGCACCAGTTAGGTGTCTTTCAAATATTGTTCAATATTTTTTGCACTGGCAAGATTTCCTCTCTGCCAGGGCAGCATCCAGTGATGGCAAAATAAGCGAGAGCAAGGCAGGAAATTACTGGCAGGTGACAACAGTTAAGGCCAGGTGGAAGGAAAGGATTCAAAACCAAGCAAAAGCCTGGGAAATGTTTGGGGAGCTAAAAAGAAAACTGTTGGGTCTTTTTTTTTGTGCTTAGCTCTCTTTCCTAGACACCATCTAAGAATGATGGTACAGAATGGGATCTTGCCTCCATCAGAAAGATTTTATAGGGTGAAAAAACTAAGAGCAGCCAAGTATGGGTTTTTTTCCAGTTTTTTGATGCTTGTGTCCTTGATGCAGTTATGTCATCTCATATGTGGATGTCCTAATTTAGTTATTTTTAATTTACTGCTATTGTAAGCTGGCTTGCATTAAAGGTAGCATTCCTTTAAAGAAGGGTCCAGGGCTGTTCCTGTACAGCAACCTCTGTGCAGTACATGAGTGTGTCCAGAGACTCTGCCTCTGCTGCAATCTGAATTAGTTGCAGGTAGTGCAGGGGTCTGTGTGGAAGATGCATTTTCTGATAAGCGTTATCTCAGAAAGCTTTTTAGCAAGTAGTGTGAGGCTGCCTGAGTTCTACATCCCTAGGGATATCTATAATAACAATGTGTTCTATGACAGTCCTGATGTGTAAAATGAAACATAATTGGCAAAATTACAAGCTTGGCATAGTCTGCTCCAGGCATCCTCAAATCCTGAGGCAAACTCCCCCAAATCATGTGGTTAGTGTAATTCACAAGACTTAATTCTCCCTGGTTTTATTTGTCTTGGGCTTTAGTAGCTTCTATAGGGTCTGATTTTTGCTACTTTTCTTTGCAGCTGTATGAGTGACAAGTGTAAAAACTGCTAATAAAAGCTGAGGGCTTTGCCCAGCGATGCAGCAGGGATAGCACCAGGTAATGAAGATCAATAAAAATATCCTGAGAGATTTCACTACAAATCTGAGAAGTGGCATGCTGTAACATCTGCCTGGCTGTAATATCTGCCTGATCTGTGTGGCAAGCAGGAAAATTATACAGTTGTAAGCTTATGCATCCTCTTGCATGGGTGTGGCAATAAGTCCACACACACAGGATGGAAAAATCCTGGGTCTTAATGTTGTTTACACATGTTTACAAGGATGGGTTTTTGTACTGGACACAGTCCATGGTTCTTTTGCCCCAAAACCCCCTGCAAGATGGCTGTTGGGCAGGGAAGTTTCTGGCAAGGTGTCTTGGTTTCTCTAATTGGTTGTTAACCTTTCCATCGCACATGGGTCTCTCCTCTTTATCTTGTGCGAGGTAATTTTTTTTATTACATATTTTTAAGGAGAAGGCAGGAAGCGACTTAAATCATCTTGGTATTTTTGTTGAATATAATTGAATTAAAAGGCTGTTCCAAAATGCCAAAATTCAGAGGGATTTTTCAGTCCCAAATGGATGACTTGGGTACAAGCAGAAACTGGATTCAGTAGCTGAAAGTACTTGCTCAATTTCAGAGTTTTTCCTTCTCACTGAGTTTCATTGGCTTTTAAAGCGTATGTTTATTCAGACTGCTAAATGAAATGTCACTTTGATCTGAAACCAAAACTTCCTGTGTAACAATGATTTGACATTTCTGACTCTTTAAAATGAATGAAAATTATGACATTAATCAAAACAAAACCTTTTCAGCTAACAACTTGGATTCCAAAAGTAGATATGTTGAAATTAAGAAACATTTGATCAGAAAAATGCCTGCCTATCTCATTATCTCCTTCTCATAGGGGAAATTAGTAATTGTTTGCCTTATCACCAAACTCTAAGAGAGTGTTTTCTCTTGGCAAGCTGAATATTGCTTAGAAATAAAAGTCATGGTTTTCACTTATTTTTAACAGCTTCCAAGAACTTACATACTTTTTGAAGAGATCTAGAAGTTGCTTCCTAATTTTCCCTTTCACCTTTTCTGTCAGAGAGGAAAAAATTAAAATTTAACTTTTTAGAAATATTTTCCACAAACAACCTGAAGTTCGGTGTGACAAAAGCAGTTACACCACAGTAAAGTAGGGAAGAAATACCAGGGTATTTTTAAAATCTTAGATACACAAAGTATGACTGGTTCCCATTAGACTCCTTCCTGCTAGATAATCGTGTTGGACAAGTTAAATATGCATTTACATTAATTTTTTTGCTTTGCCCTTTCTAGAGGGAGCCAAGAATGTACCAACTAGTCTTGTAAAGAGAGCATGTTTGATAATGTAATGAATATCAAAATGTTTTGATTTTGGGGGGGGCGGTTCTTCATCTACCACTGCAAATCAGGAACTTCTAGAGCAACACACAATAACTCTATGATGGAGAAGTTTCATAAATATTTATGACATAGAAACCACCTTGCTGGACTCATGGGCTAAGAATTGGAAGAGGCAGAGTCGAAAAATCACAGAAGCTGCTTTTTCATGACTTTAAGGAAACATCATTTACAGTTTTTTTCCCACTTGCTGTTTAGCAGATAGCAGATCTGGCATAACTTACTCTTAACACAGTCTATTTAAAATCATAAATAACTATTCCAAATACAAGGCAAAAGAGATCCAGCACTGACCCGACTAATCAGTGTTTGCCAAAAAGGTGTAGTTTATGTGCAAATTCTTCCTTAGATAATAGTTTATGTGTAAATCTACCTTAGGTAATATTAGATTAGGTATTAGATAATAAGATAAAGTCCTATCTATAGTCTGTATTAGTATAGTACCTAAATCTGTTGTCACAATCTTTGGTACTTAGATTGCAACAAATGCTGGGCAGAGGATATAACTGCTTATTCCCACCATGTGCAAGGAGAAGTACAACCCAAAATCGTGAAATGGTGTCACATTGAAAGCCTCTGCTGAAATGTAAATTAATGATTGTTCTCCTGAAGTCCTGGTGACATCTAAAGCATATTGGAGGGAAGGATGTAATTCTGCAAGAGATACTGAAGAGGTGCTGGTTTGCTTCCCACCACTGGTACCATATTGATAGGTGACTCAGTGGGTTATAAAACATGTCAGAATCCCGAGAGCTTCCTAAACACTGGTAGATGCTGGGAACCTTGCAAACTGGCCAGAGTAACAAGCACAAGAGTCTTTTCTCCGGGGGTATGCTAATATCCTTTGTGCATCAAACTCCTGTCCAGTTTCTGCTCCTTACCAGACACTGAAGAACAAAGTAAATTTTCCAGGCTGTCAAAGATGCGGTAAAACAGAGGCTGCAATGTTTTAGTGATGCTGACAACCTGTTAACAGAATAATGAAGTTCAAAGCAGTGGGTTGGTCAGACTCTTGGTCTAGCAGTGGGGGCAGAGGGACGGTTGCCTACCTAAGAGCAGACATGCCATTGGTGTGGTCTTCAAAAAAAATATCAGCAGTGTCTGACACAGCTTATGGATCTGAACCTTCCTTGTGCACTGAGCAGTCAGTTGCTAGTTGGTTCTTGCTGGAACAGGATTTACTCAAAGGGCTGTTCAGGCTCAGGCACAGCCTAAATATCCTGCTCAGCTCTCCAGTGAGGCATTGCTGTGGCAGTTAGAATCTAATGGGGCAATGTTAGCAGGCAAGTGTCTAGTTTACAAGGTGAATGCTGTTCTTACTCTCCTCCTTTTCAAACAAAAAACCAAAACTTGCAACAGAAGCTGTGTGTGATACCAATGGTATCTCAGTGTCTTGGCTGCTGTTCTTCACCACACTTCTGTGATTGTGAAGAGCTGGCAAATTGCCCCGTTTACCCTTTAGCCTGGGAAGTTCTCTCTGAGTTTTCTTGCCTCTTGGGTGAAGATGGGATGTGGAAGGGGCAGGCCCTGCCCTGATTCCCCAAGCTGAAGTGTCCTGTTCCTCCTTTCCTATTTCTTTTTATCTTGATCCCCAGGACCAATCCCTACATGAAGATGTTTCCCAACACCATCACCTTTCTAAGGAGGTCAGTCCACTTCCCCCAGCTTTCTCTTAGCTGACACATGTATACAGGCTCACTGTAGTTCTTAATTTGCACAGACTTTCCTCCCTGGGTGGCTTTTCTTACCTCCTCAAAGTCCTGTGGTAAAGTGTGTATTGCCCAAAGAGCTGTGCCAGGCATTACACAATTCTGACAGTGCTACAGGTGATGGAGGTAGCAGTAAAAGCACTCTGAGACCACCTCACTCTCTGTTTGCAGGCTGTCCTTGGGGCACAGCTTCAGTTTGCCCTCTGCAAGGGAGTGAGATGCTACTGGGAGCCCTGTGCTTCCTGTAGCATCTGTGGCTTAATATTGCATCTGCAGCCAGGATCTCTTTATTTGATGTAGCATGTCACAGTTTTTGAACTGGATTGATTTAGTGGTGGCTTCTCACAGGGCATTTTGCCATAGCTGTTTACGAGAATGGCTGTCTCCTATAACAAGAACTTATCCTATGTGGAAACGAACTTGAGTGAGGGGGAGTGGGAGGAAAAAAAAAGAAAAAAAAATTCCCCACAAAATCCTCAACACTTTTTCATCCACCTAAACTTTCCTTCTGCCACTGTCAATTCCATTGCAGCCACTGTCAATTCCATTGCATGATGCTCATTGGCACATTTCCTTTACTTACAGCTATTTTCAGTGCTGAGGAAAAGTGCCTCCAGCTTTTGCAACACATTATTTTGTTACTGGTCAGATAATCAGATGTATTTGTGAGGAATTTGAGGTTGGAATAAGGCCATTTGCTACGAAACTCTTTTGCTGCCTCCTTCTCCCTGCCTCTGAAAGCGTGTTGTGTTTCATTAACACTGAATGTGTTTACAGGATCTGAACTTTCTCAATCATATGCTTTAGCTGCTTAGTGAGAACATAGGCAGTTTGTACACCTTTATGTTTCTGTATTCAACTGGTGGGGTGAGGCAGTGTTTGGTGTAGCTTCCCATCTCAAAGGCTTAGACTTTTCATGCATTCTTGCTTCCTAAAAGTGGGGGTGGAAAAGAAATGGGCCCTAGCCAAATTCAAGATGCTGGTTATCAGCTAATTCTACTGTTTACAATTCACGCAGCAAAGGAACTGCCTGTGTTTGGCAGTGAGCTTGAGTTCATCAGCAGAGCGCAGGACGGAGCTGCCTTGTTTTCTTCAGAAGTTTTCAGCTGGTATTTAATCATAACACTCAGTGGCAATGTGCCATACTGCTTTCTACTTGCGTGTTTCAAGACCTTTTAAAGAGGGAGGGTCTCATTGCCCTTGCTTTGAAGAAGGAAACCTGAGTTTCTAGACAAGCAGTGCAGGAGTGCTGGTTCCAATACAGTAGATGGAAGCTGGTAAAAAGACAAAGAACAGTTAGGAGTTCAGAGAGTTCTGTTTCTTCCCAAATGTTGCCCCACACTAACATGCATTGATACTGAGTGGTCCTGCTGCAGATGTCTGAGAGGGGGAGTCCACTTGTGATGACTCATTTCAGTGGTGGTGATCAAGGCAGGAAAGTACATGGGGGGAAAAAAAGGACAAGAGTGAAAAAGCCTCACCTCATCCAGATCTGAATAAGTCTTTCCCGGGGTATCATCAGCACCAGCCCCATGCAAGACGAGGTGGCGTTTTCCTGGGTTGCCAAGCCTTTTTACAGCCAAATGTATCTGAGGCTGGGTACTGCTGCCTTCCAGTGGTGCCATGCTGGCATGGAAGCAATGCTGGTGTCACCTAATGAAGTGCCAGTGCCAACCCTCTCTGCACTTAGGGCTGCCAAGCGGAAATATCGGCCTCTGCGTCATTAGTGACAATTTCATGTTGTCAAACTAGTCTTTGATCCCTTCCTCCTCTGCAAAACTGCACAGTGGGTGGTAAATTAATCCCTGGAGTTCAGCCCAGCATGTATGCAGAAAGCAGAAAGCACAGGGGGAAAAGGAGGTGGTGGCTGTGCTGCTACTGAGAGCCCAAAGCTTGCCTGCACCCTTGGTTTTAGCTTTAACTGACTTGGGTGACAGAAGTTCTTCTTTACATCAATGTAAGTAAGCATAGTCTGTGTTTCTTTCCTCATGGTTTCTGGGGCAGTCATACAGTAAGCATGAATCCACATGCCAATGCTCTTACGCGCTGTAGTCACTGTGGAATGGAACAGCCTGGTTCAGCCTACCCTGGCAGCAACGAAAGGTAATGCTGTCAGCTAAGTGGGCTTAGTGTTAGGAAACTGGACAGTACTGCTTCATGACTAAACCAGGAACAAAACAGTGGAGAATCCACACAGGCTGTAGTAGCGACTGAAAACTGAGGAATAACCAAATAACAAATGCAGGTGGTTAAAAGAAGGGACTTACAGTTCACAGCAGAATGGCAGGAACAGAGACTGCCTTTCCATTTTCACGTATTTTGTAAATCTCTTACCCTTTTCTCTGTCTTGCGCTTCTCTCCATTGGGATATAAATTCCCAAACTCAAAAGCTAATGTTAGTTTAAGACACTCAAAGGGGAAAAAAGTTTTTCTCTGTATGTGAGTGGAAAATGGAAAAATATACTCTTAATATATAAAAGCTATAAATATATTGTAAGCTTTGTACTCTGCTAGCCACCTTGGTGCGAGAGCTGAAGCAAACATGCTCTGCTAGAATAAAAGGCTTTGCTGAGAATGCCAGTGACCGGATCAAACCACTGTCTGCTGAAAATGTCTAGTTCAATCCCTCTAGCTGTAGCTAGGATGTGGCATATGACTGCAGTACATGCTGAGGATACTTTGAAGTGTCTTTTTTGCTTTTTTTTTTTAATAAAAAAAGAAAAAAAAAATGACAAACTTGAGCTGTAAAGTATGCAGCTCAGGAAGGCCAAGTATCACATGTGAGCACTGCTGACTGCACGGCACAACAAAGGTCTTTGTTGAATGAGGTTAGGCCTCTGTGGTTCCTTGCTGATATTTAGTAACAACCTCGAGCAGAGTAGTTTGGCTTTCCACAAGTTCTTGTAGTTCAGCAGATGCATATTCCCCTCAAAGAGTAATCTATATACCCTGGCAATTGCTATTTGAGCTAAGTTGTATGTCACTTATTAAAGCATAAGAGTTAGGCTATGTACATTTTCAGGGAGCCTTCTTCAAAGCAGAATAGCTATTCTAAAGACAGCACACTGGGATAATGACTTCCAGGGTGTCCAAAGCTGCATTCCTTCAAGCTTCTCCATCAGTGCAGTAATAAAGACTGAGCCACCTGCATCTGGGCTGCATCTGTACTGTGTGGGAGGTAAAAACTGTGGTGAACTCCACAGCCCTTCTCTCTTGGCTATCTAGATGAGGCTTGCTGTTGAACTTCCCTCCTGCGACATGTCTGAGTCTCATTCCAGTGGAGCCATGAAATGCACTGTGCCGGTGCGTGTGCACACAGGCAAAACAGAGTGGAAGTAGCAAAAGGCTGGATCATGCAGGAGATAGTTTCCATGAGCACAGCAAAAGTCAATTATGAAAAGTCCTTCAAAGGACAAGAAGAGCTCCTACAATGTATAGCTTGAAGGTTTAGGGCTCGAAGCTGGCAGAGGGATTGTCTAGTGCAGCTTTGCATTGTTCTGCTGGAAACCTGTTGCAGAGGAGATCTTGAGCAGGGTGAAATTAAAGTTTAGAATATTGAGCAGAAGCCACTCCAATGCTGGCCCCAGTTAACAGCAGAGAGAAGATAACACATTTTGCCAGCAAACCTCGGACAATGGGGAGAAGCAGACAAGATCCAAGAACACAAAGTCCTCCTTTCAGTCTACAACAGGAGCCTTGCACTTCAGCATTGTGACTTTAAATACATACAGTTAACAGCAAATGGGATATCTTGTTTGCTCTTCAGCCTTTTGTTCTAGATATATTGTAGAAATTATGAAAAAATGCCAGAAATTCCTATGGAAACAATTAGGAGGACATAGATTTAAGTGAGCTCTGAACTGACTCAGTAGTGCAGTGGTCTGGGCATCTTTAAATGATGAGTTTGAGGATTGCTGTTGCAAATCTGAAGCTAGCCACGTAATTCTGTGGGACATGTAGGGACCCTTAAAAAGTCACTTGAAGGGTATTTCTGCAGTGGAGAGATAAACCATCTGTTCAGTGTAACTGTTTTCATTGAGTGTACCTTCTCTTTCAGTGAGCCTCAGTGGTTAGCTTTGCATTTAGGCCACTCCGAGAAGTTTGGCTGGTAAAAAAATGTGAAGTCAAGAAATGAAAAATATCATGAGAACTACAGGAAGAAAGTAGGAGGGCAAGGGGGAAAGTAGACTGAAGGAATAGAAAGAAAAAACAGTAAACAGTCTCCAGGAAGCTGGAGCATAACTTATTCAAACTGTTTTTTGTTTTCAAATGTAGTAGATCACCTGTGCACACAGGTATCTACGTCAGTAGCATCAGTTCAGAGTGGCCTTGTTACATTTGGACGTTGATTCCTTGAAGGAGGATATATTGCTAAGGCTTAGTGAAGCACTGAGGGGAAATTCTCTCTTCTGGATTACCTGTATTTATTTTAACATATAATATCTGTGCACTTGCCTATATATATATATTTATAAATTATGGTGAAAACGTGCTGAAAGGCCTTACAGGGATTGCTTCATCTCTGTTGGAAGAGTGCTATGATGGAAGGAAAAGTCTGTATTGGACTTCTGTATGAGACCATGGTGATAACCACTCTTTAGTCAGAACCCACATTTAACCTGTAGGTTGTTTATACTGTGATTAAGCCCCTATCCAAAGCAGGGTGAATTGAAAGCTTGAGTAAAATGAGTAAATATTTCCAGTGTGCTGATTGGGATCTGTAGCTGTAATTGGTACTTCTTAGATTTTAATGAAAATGATAAAGCATACATTTATCAGCCTCATCCCCAAACTCATGACCAGACCTGCCCACAAAATCAGATGATCCTAGCAGCTGCATGTATGGATGCTTGCTCTGCATTAAAGTGTTAATTCCTTTGCCCTCACTTGCTTTGTTTTTCCCCCAAGGACCTTGTGGGAAGTTGTGTTGTTCCTAGTCCCTGGAACCTGCTAAGCTGTATGTGTCCTCAATGGCAAAATTAACTCATTTCCTTTCTTGTTTCTCAACTGTTCATATGAAATAGCAGATAGTAATCAGTCTTTCCTCTCTCTTAATACACCCAAACACCACCCTCCTCATTGAAGGAGGCTTTGTTCTCTCCATGTAATCCTATCTTTCCTTGCTTCTGGTAGAATCTTCCATCGGGGACAAATCTGTTTTAATTGGAGGATTGGGATACAGAAACTAAGCATGGTTTTCCCCGTTTGTTTCTGTTTTGGTAAACCTTGTTTGAAAGTCACTTGAAGCTCAGTGGCCCAACATGTTTATTTTGGAGAGAATACAATCCCTATTAAGCTACAGTGGTAATTTTATGTAATATGTATTTTGGTAAGTGGATAAGTTATCCACAAGTCCCAGATGATGATATGTCTTGCAAGGAAGATGCTGAAGAGGGCCAAGATTCCAAGATTACTGTACAAAGTAAGAAAACATCATCAGAGGTTGAACAAAATAGATTGCTCAGGGGAAAGAACCAGCCATATGAACTTGTTTTCATGCACTTCTTTTTACTGTTGCTTTGAGCCCTTGACAAGTATTTGTTACAGAACTTCCTCTGAGACTTGAATGCATTTATTTAGCTCACCATTTGTGATGGGGAGAGTGAGGAAAGGTGAGGTGATGTGATCTGTGTGTGGTAGGGCCAGTGCCTCACCTGCAACCTCAGGCCACCCTGTCCTGAGCTTTCCACAACAAGTATTGTTGAGGCGCTGCCTTACATGTTGGGCTCTTCTGGGACGGGTGAATTTTGGATGCTTGAATGATTGTGTAAATTGAAACGGATAAGGAGAGGAGCTGTGCTTGGACATGTTGCTAGGGTATGATGTTAACTGCCTGCTGTGCAGGACTGTGCAGTCAGTGAAGGTAATGGCTGCTGCTGCCACATTTCTCAGGAGCTACCTGTTTTATTCTGGAAATGATTGTTGCTGTTTTAATCCCCCTTCTTGTCCCTCCCAGCCTCCATGTTTTTTTTGGGCTCTGCTACATCCCTCCCCACCACCTTCCTTTTACCCCTTTTGGACAAACTGTGGTAGAGCTTGCCTTGGTTAAGAAAAGTTGGGCTAGAGAGGGTTGGGCAAGGCTCCTGACTTGTCACCGAAAGGGCAGTGAGGAGTAAATGTGGTCACAGCTGAGTTTATTTTGGAGACAGCCCATTGGCACCCTGCCCTTTGCCTGGGCCCTGACACAGGCTCCAGCTGTGCCAGGGAGACCAGCAGTGTTGAGGGGCTGGTCCTCCTGGAGGAATAAAGAGCCTGGAAATCCCCATTATGAAAGAGCAAACTCATTATTTTTTTTCAACCTGGGACATGCAAGCTGCATGCTTCTTCTTTTCCTTCTCCATCTTTTATTTACAACGGAACAGAATCTCCAGATCCAGGAAAGAAAAAAAAAAAATACCCAAACACTTGCATTCCTTTCGTTTTCACACATATGTCATGATTTGGATAATCCTGCCATTCTAAAATAGTGAGTTTGAATGTGCACAAGCTGAGAAAAACCAATAACAACTGGGATGGCTCAGCGGGAGGAATGGGTTTCCCAGAGCTAGGTCCTCCTGGGGACTTGCCCTGCTGTCCTTTTGGTGCTGTGAAGAGGCTGATGCATCTGAAAGTTGATGGTTTCGTGCGACAGCTGCAAATCATCTCAAACCCATCTTTGGGTCGGAGGGGAGGGGAACAGAGCATCCGGCTTGTTTTTGTTTTGCTTTCCCCAAGCATTGTGCAGGCTTCTGCCTGCTGGCCGAGGCACCTAGCCCCAGCAGCTTGTGACTCAGTGCACTGGTGATGCTCCACGGCAAGAGGAGGGCTGCCCACAGCCCAGTGTGACTGGGGAACCACGATCCTATGTAGGCGTTGAGCTCGGGGATGGGGATGTTCCTTCTCCCGCCACAGAGGAGCCAGGAAGATCCCCGTCACCACTGACAGTGGTTAGACACAAGGCATACATATTTGCAAAGGTCTTTGGGAATACAGCTGAAAAACAAACTGCTTTCCTTTTTTTTTTTTTTTCCTCCTGCAATGCTTAAAAAGTCCCCTGATGCTTCACCCTCCCTCATAACACTCCCACAGCTCCTCTGCCAGCATCTTCCTTAAAACCTCAGCTAAGCAATTACCACCGCTGCTCCCAGGGTGCTGGCTCCCAAAGGGATCAGTGAAGGGTCCCAGGGAGATCTCCCCGCTTGTCTGCCACTTAGGTTTAGCAAGGATTCTATGTCGGGGAAATCCCACGTGTCTCCTCTACAGCGGTACGCTCTGTGTGTGTGTGTATATATATTTATGTGTGTGCACATATAGAAAGATATTATTTAGTGGCATAAGCCCTCATTAATGGCAATGGGATTTGTGTGGCATACAGCCCCTAGGAAGCTATTTGATAGCTTACTCCTAATTTGCAAATCTTTGAAGCCAATCACTGTACCTGGTGATTAAGGGGTTTTTTTGCAATAGTCTGGTGCAGCGAAAACAGAGGCCTCTTGGTGGTTTGCATGAAAAGGCTGCTGAGCGAGCCCTGTGATTCATGGGCCAAAAATAATGTGTTCTGTTTAAACAACGTTAGCTCTGTGATACAAACTGACAAAAGCCAGTGAAATTTAAAGGGACCCTGTCAAATCTGCTCTAAAAATAACCCCAGCCAGCTGTGTTTTGGTGAGTGGGCGTGTGTGCTCACGTGGTATGCTCTCTCTGCTCTGCCAGTTTTGTCCTGGGTTGTGTTTTTTTTTTCTGAAACAGGCTAACGTGACATTTGAGCCTTGCCATCTGGTTGCTTGGTGCATGAAATAACCCTGTTCTGGGAGAAATGCTCTGCATTGGCGTGGGAAAGAGCACCCCCACCCCCGGCCACAGCATAGCCCCATTTCTCTGAGGGAGGTGAAAAGTGGCTGGTTTGGGATTTAGCATCCTAACAGGATGCTATAGTAACACTGCTGGGTACCATCCTTTAACTCAGCACGATGGCGGCAGTGCAGGGTCCCATCCGTGCCTGACCTTATAGTGTTTATTAGGAACCCTCAGCATGGAGCGGAACCCCTTCTCTCCTTGCACCTTCCTGGGTTTTGGAGGCATCTCTTTCCTGGGGAGTGTTGTGACTCTTACTTCCCTACAAGCACCCATGAGATGGGCTCCTCATCATAAGTTATCTCCCGTTTGTAGGACAAAGTTCACTTTGAAACTGGGATTCCCCTTCAGATCTGCAAAAAATTTTCTGTAGTATAAACAGACATAGTTCTGCCAATTTGCACCTTGTCTGACTTCACCTTGCTCTTCCCAGGAAACAAATCTAGGCAAATTTCTGTAAACAGAATCGTTCCCCTTTCCCTGTCCTCCTCTTGGGCGTGAGAAAAGATGCATAAAAGAGGTATATAAAACCTGTGTATGTGCGTGATGCAGCTGCTTGGAAGAACAGAAGCAGGCTTCAGTTAGTTTCCTCATCTGAAGGAGAAATGGGAGGTGGAGAGTTCGGTATTTCTCAATGCCATTTACCTGTGTGCTGTATTTACCCAAGTCCTCTGCTTCTTAAGTCAGAAATGGCAATAAATAGCTGCTGGGGAACTCCCTCCTGCAGAAACCTTGGTGAAACACCTTTGCCCTATACCCGGAACCAGCTGCCCTGTTTGCCTTTCCCTTTCCAACACACCCACCAACTTTCTTGCTATCCTTTCTGCCCTCTTGAGGTTTCTGTCGCAGAGGTCCCTGCCCCATGGTTGCTCTGTCACTGGCAGTAGGAGGTTGAGCATCTCCTTCCTCCTTGGGTAGAAACTGTGAAATCCAAATCCTTAGATCTTCCATGTGAGGCAAAGGAAAGATCTTGAATGCGTGCAGTATCTGAACAACTTTCCCCTTGTTGTCTCAGCAGGAGCTAAGTGCTGGATTGAGACGCCCTTTCACCATCACTTCTGAATTTTTTTTTCTGGGTGTGATTTCATGTTAATTCAAAATAAGATCCCCAAATTGCAGTACTCTTGCCCAAAATAAATGTAATAATAGAACTTATCCCAAGTCCTCCTCCCAGCATGCTTCAGAGAAACTGAAGCATTTCCATCCCACTCTTTTTCTTGAGGGTATAAGTCTCTATACCCTCTCTATTGAGCCATGGTACCTGATTGACTGAAATCTGAAGCAAAGGTGGCTTTGAAATTAAGTTAAACAACTTTATTTTAGTACACCGAAACTGTAAATACTGCTATCAGATTCCTTTTGGGTATTGACAACAATTACTTTTTGATGTTATTTCCAAAACAAAATGTCATCAAAACTAGACATCTTGGCATGATTTTGTGCTTCTCTGATTTTGCTGAAAGGCTGTTTTCCAGGGGAACTTGTGCTTTTCCCATGGTGGTTTTCCTCTACTGGATACTTACTGCTTCAGTCATCTCCCACATGGAGGTGAATTGTGTATTTTGCTGGAACAATACAACAAAGCTGATTAAAATAAGGCCACTGGTAGGGTAATTATACTGATGTTTGCATTATAGTAATAGATTTTTTTGTTCTAGAGCATTCTTTCTTGTCTGTGGGCTTCTAAGTGTAGTAAAGGACAGCAGTGTCCAAGGACAAAGAGAACATCTGCCACCAGAAGAAATGTGGCAGATATTCAGAATATTAGATAACCTCTGGTGTTCTTCCAGGTGTTCACTGAGAGGGGGGAAGTAAGAAACCTTTCATTTTGATCTCATTACTGGCACTGAAGTGCCAAGGGAGTTCAAAAGAACTTTTCATCTAAAGAAGCAGAAAAGAAACTTTCAAGATGTTCCTCTGAAAATAGTGAAATGAAGACACACAGATTATGGTCTTTCAGATCCATTGATCTGATCCTAGGAAAGAAAGACATACTGGGGGAAGAAGAATAATTTTAAAGCACTTTTGACTGGGTGACAGCAGAATGTCCACTGTTCATCAGCATGAACTCATTAGTTGCCTGAAAAATCAGAGGTCAGAGCAAGCGTTGCAGAAAGCTTTTGTAAAAGTAATTTCCAGATTTCTCCAGGAATACATCCCCATTTTCTGTTTACTATCTGCAAATGGGTTTGCTGGTGGGAGAGCTATAGAATTAAAACCAAAAAAAAAAAAAAGGGAGGGAGGGAGTGTATAATCACAAGCAAATATCATAACAATCCAAAAAAAAAAAGCACATTCTGAATTCATCATAAGCATAAGTGTGGGGTTTTTTTCCCAAAAAAAAACAAGTTAATCATTCAAATCAAGTAAGATACTGGCTGATTCATGTGTTCAATCATGACTAATCACCACAGCTTGAATTTTGAATATTAAATGTTTGTGGAGTCTGCTCACAAATTATGTGCATAATTTTTATCATGTAGATTGAATTATTTGAGGAATTATGTCAGACAACACATGTCTAAAAGTTGGGACATGTTGGTGGACAATGTGCAAACAGAGAAAGTGATGGGTGTGAAGGAATACATGACATAATTTCCTATGAATAATTTATGAATTTCTGAGTTTGATTCCAAGATGTTCAGGTCTTAATTTTTCAGCGATAGCCACTGAGATTTTGCTCGGTAACATTTAAGGGGGAGCCATCTCCCTTCAAAATTATGATATCAGAAGCTGGTATCTGCTGCTATACTTCTGCAGAACCGCTTCCCAGGAGCTATGTAGCTATGGCCCATTTGGTCTATTTGTGTCTTGTGTCTCCTTCTCATGTTGCTGCCAACTGCAGCCCAGGGAGGTAGGCAGAGCTCGTGAAAATGTCACTAGCATCTTGAAATTACGAGAGTAAAACAAACAGCCTTAAGTATATAAAGCTGATGGTTAATCAAGTGGAACTAGGAATTAGAAACTCAGCTTGCTGAATCAGAGAGAAGACTGATTAAAGAAATCAAACTGAGTTGGTAGGTGAGAGCCAGTAAAATGCAGGACTTCATCAGCATGTGAAACCAAATCAGTGATGGACCAAGAGTGAATATGAAAAAACACTAAGTCACAGAATCACAGAATCACAGAACCACAGAATCACAGAATCACAGAATGGTTTGTGTCGGACAGAGGCCATAAAGATAACCTAGTTTCAACTCCTTGTCACAGTCAGGAACACCTTCCAATAGACCAGGTTGCTCAAAATCCCATCCAGCTTGGCCTTGACTACTTGGGGACAAGTAATAGTGCATGTGAGGATGGGGCATCCACAGCATCTTTGCTGACCTCAGGATAAAGATGCAAATATTATGGTGCTACACTCAGGGCTGGGTGAGTTGGGTTAAAAATTGTGTTATTTAAAGTACAGCTGAGGTACTCTTACTGGGTTGTAAGTGGGGTGTTTTAGCAGCGTCTGCCTGATTTCTTCCCTGGTATGGCCTTTCCTTGCAGTGAATCATTTTAGCACCCCTGAGATTCAGCTGCAGACTGTATTTGTTCCCAGTACAGGCAGGCAAATTCTGTGCCCGTGCCTTACTGCAATTCCCCTCCGACTTACTGCACATGCGTGCATGCCTGTTGTCTTGTTCACTCATGCCCCTTGGCTGGGTAGCGGCATGGAGCAGGGATATTTTATGTGTGATACCAATGTATCACAGCCCAAGCCCATCTCTAAGGTATGAGCTAGTATGAAACACCTTAACTCAGACTTTCTAATGCGTTTTATATGGTTAAGGACAAGAGTAATGCTGTGATTTGGACTTGGATTGCTTACAGCATAGACTGCACGGTTAATTGAGAATTTCATGCTTTGGCGCAATTTGTGTTTGTGGAAAAAGGCTGAAAACAACCTGACATGGCAATCAAATATATATGGTAGGAACGAAAGTATACACAATATCTTTGCCAGAGCATTAATTTTTAAGGAGTTTTGTCACATTAAATTTCACCCTAGCTTTCTGTTACGGACAAATCCTAAAAACATTAGAAATATCATTGTAGGGGAATCCTGGGTCCTTGAATAGCCATTGACTTCCTGTGACCTCCAGAACAATGAGTCTTCTTACAGCGTCATCATTTGCATCCATAGGAATGTGTCTGTGATTTGCCACAAATTAGGCAATGATAGGCAAAGAAATGAAAAAGATGTTTATCTCTCTTTTTTTCTTTTTAAATTCCAATGTCAGCAGCTGTTTTCATACAGGGTTCTGTCCCCTCCCTGCTTCAGCCTTTGCAACTGATTCCACCAGTGAAACTTAACTGTGCATAAAAATGAAATAAACTTGATTATCAAATGAAATAAAGAAATGAAACAAAGCAAATGAAAAGTATAAGCAGACACAAAGCAAATGGATGATGCTGGCTTTTTTTTTTCATTAATAGGATTTTCAGTTATCAACATGAGCCAGTACACTTATTATAAGCTCATTTATTTGGTCTCTTAAAGTCACACCATCCTTCTAATGAAGAATTATGTATGGTAGCAATGGAGATAAGCAAACCTGTGATACAACACAAGATTGTTTAAAAGATGTAATCACCACAGTGACACAGCACTGTAGATCTCGCTGCTAGCAATAAGATCAGGATGCCTCAGTGCTTCATGAGAAACTCATAATTTCAGTCCCCTGCTGCCCCAGCCACCTTCTTGAGGAAGACTCACTCACACCTCAGGTCAGCTCATTATAGTATGCTTTTACCAAAAGTCTCAGAGACAAAATTGGAGGCTTCATTCTCAGGCTGCTGAAGCCCAGAGAGATGGCTCTTAATTATTTCCACTGATTCTGGAACAGGGATATTATTACACCTGAAAGGGAAATTGGAAAATTCTGGGGAATCTATTCTAGCTATGAAAGAGTACTTTGTTGTACATATGCTGAAAAAGGTTTCCTTAATATGGGACAATTGTTTGCAAAGCTTGTTACCACCACAGCCAGTAAATTCCAAAAGTTAGTAAGCTTCAATTAAAACAAAACAAAATAAAACAAAAGCCAAGCAAACAAAACCACAAACAAACAAAAAAACCCAACTACAAAAAATCCCACACCAAACCTCCCTCCTCCCCCCAGAAAAAAACCCAGTCACAGGGTAGTTACTTGGTTAACAAGAATATGCAGAACTGCACTATTGTATGTTATCATAGTTCAGAAATGCATGCATCAGTGGCTGAAGGAAGTCCCATGTGCTGAAGGCTGGTGAGAGATCTGGTCAGGTAATCCCATACTTAACCACTTCTGCATTCACACATGGGATTGTATTTCCCCAGCAGAAGAGCAGCAAGCTGGCAGAAGTGAAACTTGCTTAGTCACTCCTTTGTCCACAAAACCACCCATCTGACCCATGTAAAATTTCTGGGTCTGTCATCCTTACAATCCTCATGACAGGATAATTAGAAAGTTGTCTGTGCTGTTATTGGGCATCTCACGAAAAGGATACCTCCTTCTTGATAATCTCCTTTGAAGGCCCAGTGCCACAGGCAAAGTGTGGGTGTGTGGAGAGCCAAAAAGATAAAGGGCCAAGGAAAAAGAAAGTGGAAATTTTTTTGTTTCTCTCATAAGAAGTGAAAGGATTGATTGGTGTCATGGGAGAAATTAATATCCACTGTAACCACGCAGTATCTTCAGGCTTGCTTGATCTTCCCTTACGTGGGGACCTATCCATCACCTATGGGATTTTTTTATTGTGGAAGGATGGTTTGAGTAAAAATAAGACACTTTTGTGCATTTACATGAGGAAAACAAAGGCTTCTAAGTGCACAGGCATCCATCTTTAGAGATACTCAGAAGTCTTCTGGATGTGGTCCTGGGCAACCACCTCTGGGTGACCCTGCTTGGTCAGGGAAGCTTGGCCAGATGATCTCCACAGGTCCCTTGTCACCTCAACCAGGCTGATGTGGTCCACCTCCAGAGTTTTCACTTAAAGCTTGTGAGGAGTCCATGTCTTCTTTGGGAAATGGTGGGTGCCAGTTTCCAAAAACTGAATATTGGAAAGAGAGAGAGAATAATAAGAGAAGAACAGCAGAGCCTTTTCAATGCCTCAGAGTAATGAAAAGTGAACTCCCTTTGTTTTAGACCATGCTGTAGTAATTGTGTGTGTGTTTTCTCTATTGATAAATGTCTCCATAACTCTGGCTGAGACTTCTTATAACAGGAATATCAGGGAAAAAGATTAAATATGTCTAGAGCCCAACTAAACTAACAAAAAACCCCACCCTCAATGCAGTCTTTTCCAACCTAAAGCTTGGAACACAAAAGGCTGTGCATGCCAGAATCCACTTTGTTCCTTAAAAAGCTGTTCTTTCTCTACAACTTCACCCACTCTGGAGCAAATACAGGAAAAACAGGATTTTGATTTTTTTTTTTAAGCTTTTTTCAATGTTGTGTGCTGTCTGTCTAGGGTTTCTCTGACCATTGCTGTGCACACACGGTTCATTAAGTTAGAGAAAGACGTCATGTCAGCCCCCTTAGGTCTGACAAGAACAATGGCTGAGGTAGGTAATCACTGGGTACCTGCTGCTGCTTCTGTGTTTACTGAAGGCCTGGGAGATATTAGAGTAGGCTTTGCCAAAGACAATGCAGGGCAGGCACTTTTTTTTTGAGAGAAGTGATACAATAAGCTGAGACCTAGTTGGAGAAAATAACTGAAGCATGGATGAAAAGTTGAAACCCCACTAAAGCAAAGCATTCTTGGTTCTCAACAGTTCTGTAAAGAAATGTTTTGTGGAAGTTAGAGCTGCAGCATCTCAGACTCTTTCCTAGCCCTATGAATGGCCCATTTCCTTTCCTCCTCTTCCTAAAGGACAAAAAAAAAAAAAAAAAAAGAAAAAAATAAAAAAAGGAAATGTTTTTAATCTGTCAGTTAAGGATAGGGGAGAGTCTGGTGGTGTCTTTGCTTTCTTGCTGGGGAAATATGAGATGTGGCAACAGGGAACAATGTTGTGGAATGAGTAATGGAAAGGGAGGTACTGTAATTTGGCATCTTCCATGGCACATGAGCAGTCATTTTAGGGAGACGCTTTTTCCATAAAAATGAATGTCAACTTTGGTAGCAGTTTTTTCTTTTCTGGTTGTAATCAGCACTGTGAACAAGTCCCAAAGTACAACAAGTATTCACAACTGACTTATACACATAAGCATGGCTTACAATAGATGTGCAAGATGTTTGAAACCAAAATTCAAAGAACAAATTGTCTATGTGATTGGTCTTGTTATAAAACAACTTTATGATTCCAGAATTCTACTGAAGGGATAATGTGTTGTTCCCCAAGCTGGAAAAAAAAATAATGGAAAAACCCATCTATAAATGAAATTAAAGTTTTCCACCTGGCAGATCAATAGCTTTTCTACATTTCCTTTTTCTTGTGTTTCCCAAGTGAATGCCTGTTATTTGGAAGTATAACAGAAATAAGACAGAAAATGACTGAGGAAAATTTGAAGCAAAGTCTTTCATTTAAACAACTGGAACACACAAGAAGCAATGAAATTGTTTTTTTTTTGTTCATTGCAAAAAGAAAGTGATCAATGCTGTATTACTGCACAGCACTCTGTATTTGTGGGTGCTGGGCTGAGCAGACCCTTTTCTAATGGCAGGCAGTCGGTGTCTGCTCCTCAGTGGCATTTCCAAAGCATGTAACATAGACCTCCACAGTTTTTGCTATGTGTTTAGCACTGGAGATTTTGATGGTGCTCTTACACGACAGCTGAATGCATGAAAAGAGTTTCACAGTAATGGTTAAGTATTGACAAAAAACTAGGATTCACCTATGGCTGCAGAGACGTCTCCAGGAAAGTCTGAGTTGTGCTCAGAGGGAGGAAGATCAAGCCAAGTTGTTCAAGAAATAATGCAAGGGAATTGGTCACCTTAAAGCTTCTGAATCTGCAGTGAATTTGATCCTTTCGAGGGAGCAGAGATACCTATGTGATGTTTTGGGGCTTTTTCCCCTTCTTTTTACTGATCATGGAGTTGCACTTCTAACCTGAAATGTCTATTTGCTTCCCGCAGCTTCCTTGCTTGTGTGCAGCTCAAAGTTGCTTTGCTAGTGGTGCTCAAAGAAGCACTGATGTTAGTAGGATAGTCTTGCACAAAAGTGCATCTGCCAACGGCACTGAGCAGAGGCATTGGAGCTATTCGATGCTGTCAGTGAGTTAAGAAAGCAAAGCTATGTCTGTTTGAACTGCAGCTGTCAGGGATCACTTAGTAGGGCTAACACAGAAGTGGAAACAAACTTACAAGTGTGACCAATCCCAATACTTCTGTCTTATCAGGCCTTCGAGATGCCATGGCAGGGTGGACGCTTTGCTGTGCCGACGGTTGATAGGGAGGGAGATTGTTGAATGTTCTGAAAGCAGGTTTGGAGTAAGAGGGTGACTCTGCCCAGCATCTCCTTAGCCACCAGGTGAGTCTCAGTGGTCTCATGCACATTGGGTCGTCCTGCCCCAGCACCTTCGATAGTGGAGCATTGGACAGGAAAAGGGATCCAGTCATCAAAGCAAGGACAACACCTCAGTACTGCTTGTTTCCTGGGGTGAGTGGTTCATTTCCATATGCAAGCAGGTACCATTGTCTAAGACAGGGATGCAAAAAAGGCTGCCAGCTGCCTGGAAATCCCTGAGATCATCAAGAAGGTTGGATCTGTCCTAACACCATAGGATAGAGACTGGCCATTAACAATTTGTTCTCAGCCTCTCTCTTTGGGAGAGAGTTTCTACCCCATAGCACATGGGGCTGCCTTAACACTCATGGCACAAGCACTGAGAAAGGACCTGAGGAGAAGACCTGGACAGATGAACAAGCACTAGCTGTAGCAGGCAACTGCAGCCCTCCCTGTCCAAATCCAGCAGAGCCATTGCAGAAAGGTAATGGATCTGGAGGACATCCTTGATGCAGAAGATAAAGGAGAACAGCTGCTGTGACACAATTTGCTTAGGGAAGCATGTGCTGCTCAGGAATGCCAGGAGTGTTTTTACATCACCTGTCCACAGCAGCTGCTCTGTGCTCACCCCACTATCCAGAGAGGGAAGGAAACCAAAAGAGCCAAGGGATGGGTGGAGAATGCATGATGAAGGTACAAAAATCTGGGAAGAATGAAGAGGAACTTGGGTGAACACTGTGGAACACCTATGAGCTGTGGCAGCATCCCCTGGTGGGTAGGGACCTCTCACAAAGCCAGGTAAAACTGGTGTAGAGTCCAGCAGGACTCCTTCATACAGACCCTACTGACGCTTCAGGCTCTTTCTGTAAGCTCTTTGCCCTAACCTTCCCTGAAGGCACAGTGGTATCTGCCCAACCCTGGAGCAGAGAAAGGCTCAGATTATCCATCAGTGCACCTATCCTCAGTTTATGGCCACAGTCAGCTAGCACATACTTGGTATTGCACCCCCTCTGATCTGATTTGATTTGATTTTAAAACCTCTGAGGGGCAACAGGTTTTGCCTGTCCCTGGTGGGTGCGTTTCCAAAGCCACTAAGGAAGATAAAGAGAGTACTCCGAGTGAAAGAAATGGGTCTGGTTTTCTCAAAAATGTGGTGGGTGATTCTGAGGATTCAAAAGGGGGCTCAGTTAAAGAGAGATGGTTTTCAGCAGGCTTTAGACCACTTTGGCTATATAAGGGTCATTAGGAAAGACTTGAAGCATTCCAAATCACTGAAGCCTGCATTTCCAATCTTGGCTATGTTTTATCCTAACCATCACCCTGAATGCTGCCTTTTATTCAGGACAAGTTGTCTTTTCAGCAGTGTTTAAATGCATTCTTAATGTGAATTATCATGTTTTATGGTAGAGCATCTGAAAAAGAAAGAGAGGCTTTAAGAAAGCTTTTCGCTGGCAATAAATTAGATCCAAATTTCTGTGATAAGCTGTAATAGCTCTTCAGAGCAGATGTATTTTATCAATTTAAGAACACAGACTGAGAAAACATGTACTGCATTCAGACTTTTAAAAAAGTATTTTCATATTAGTGTGTACACATTCAGCAATGAATCTATAGAAGCTGTTATTGTCTTCCAGTTAGACATGATGCAGCTTGTGCTGTGTCTGGTATTTATATATAGGATGACAGAGGCACTTTTCAAACCACAAGTTTCTTCTTAATGTAAAGCTGGATATGAGTGGAAATGATGGGCTACTGGCCCAGGTTCAGTCAAGGGACAGGGCATATTCTCAGGCAGATAACCCACCCACATGCAGTTTTATGGACCCACAATACACAAGAGAAACCTCTCACAGTTATCTGCAGTCCAGTTTCCTGGCATGGGAACCTTCTCAGCTGCTGAGGCTGCTGCCACACATGGTGTGAGATGTCACTGACACCACCTTCTTCCTCCTCCTCTTCTTCTCCTCCCAAATGTCTGTGCTCCCAGCCCCCAGAGAGGGAGTCTGGCAGTTCAGGCTGTGCTGGACCTGTAGCCATGTCCCCTGTGATGCCAGCAACACTTGTGCATCTTGCCTTGCTCAGAGGGGTGTCTCTGAGTGGTGATGAGGCTGTAGGTGGTGTGGGAAATACCAGCTAGGCTGTCCAACACTGTAGTGATGGTTCCCTGAAAAACCAACACAGTCCCACTCCCCGTGGTGCTTCTGTGTCATTTGTCTGAGCTTCTTCAGAGGACGCAGGTCCACCTTTTCTGAGTATTATGTGGTAAGTATGGAACACAGTTCTTTCCCTTGCCACCTTCCACTTTTTCAAAACAGTGCCAGTCTGTAAGCTATTTGTTTTTCTTACCCCAGCTATATAGGTTGTTGAACACCACCACCAGCATTTTTCTTGATTTCTAACATTTCTTTTCTTGAGAAGAGAATATTTTGAAGAGAAACCTGCTCAGTTTTGTATAGATTTGTATCTGGTTTTCAACTGATGTGTGAAAATAGTCAGCAGACTTTACATGAATAATTCTCATCAGAAGGAAGAGGCAAACAAGGGAAGGTTTTGCTAAACAAAGGATTGATTTCCATATCTCTGTAGAACTCAGGGCACTCATAAATTGAGGCAAAGGCATTGAATCCCTAGGATCTTACAAATACAGACTGTATGACTTCTGTGAATGGAAAATTTTCCAGTCCTATTGACAGACCGGTTTGTTAGAATTAGAGAACTGAGAGAATAGAAAAGCAGTTACTTGGAATTTCATTGTTTTCTAGTGTGGTTTTCCTAAGGAACCAAGTCTTATGCAATCAGTTTGGCTGCCTGGCTTGAACCTCTCAGTGTTTGAAACCCTTGGTCATTTTTAAGCACACTTTTCATGGCGGGAAAAGTCTGAAACAGTAAGAAATTCCATCAATCATGTGAAAATTAGAGCCTTCATAAAAAAAAAAAAAAAAAAAAAAGGCCAAAATTTGTGCCTCAGTTCAGGCAATGTCTGCAACATGATCACAGATGCTGTTAACTGTTGGAACACCCACACACAAGAGAGATTTTATAAATATCCCAACCACAGGAAAAGCTTCCCCAGGAGCTTGAAATCAGCCACAAGATACAGACCTGCAATGAAACAGATTATGTTAAACTGGCTTGTGTCATGGAGTAGTTTTCAAACAACTACATTTTCCCCTCACCAGGGACATCCCTGTATCATTTGATTTCTCTGCATCCCTGAGAAATTTGCTCAGATCTCAGACATCTAAGAGAGTTTTCCCTAAGCAAGGCCAATAGATGTACACATCCAGAGTACATAAGGAATTTTCCACAAACCCTGCTGAGCTGAGGTCAAGCAGAGCAAGCAGAAATTTTCTGTCTTTCTCCATTGCCTCCTTCAGTTTTCTTTCCATCCACAGGCAGGCAGACCTGGCTTAGGAGATTTCCAGACCAGAAGTGCTGATGCGACATTATGCTGGCCACATCACTTCCTCCTTTAACTGTGTTTGTTTCTGTTTCACTCTGTGGTTGGACCAAGACAGGTTGTCCAGGGTTTGCGCTTTCCACTTCAGTTCCTTCTTTCTGTGTGGAGGAAATTTGCAACTTCTCCTTATGACATGACATGATGTGGTTCATGACTCTTTTCTTGTCCTATTCTTCCTTAAGCTTCATGAGACTGACTGAACCAGGTTTGTTCACAATTATTTGGTGCAGAGTGGAACAGCTCAAACTGGAAACACTGAACCTTAAGTCAGAACAGCTATCAGCCCTGTGGTTGAGGCGTCGCTGGGGAAGGCCCATGTTGAAATCCCCAATCTGCCTGATTTGGAGAGGGAAGTTGAAGTGAGCCTGTCTACTGGAGTGCCCCTTTCTGCCAGAGTGAGAGCTGCTGTCCTTTGTGTTGCGGATGATAAGCTTTAGATCAGGCTTGGGTCAAGACCAGAAAAGCAGGTAAATGACTATATAATGCATAGAAGAAGAGGCCATGCCAAAAAAGCCATAGAAAACACAGCTTCACTTTACCCCCCCCGCCCCCATCCTTTCCATATCAGTGTTGTTTGTAGGTGGTCACAGACAAATGGATCCAGGAAAAAAATATAAAAACATACGAGGATCACTGAAATGAGAGATAGTTTAACAACAAACTTATCAGTGTTAGTTTTAGTACTGGACTTGGTGATCTTAAAGGTGTTTTCCAAACTAAATGATTCTATGATTCTGTGTCTGATCTGTCCACTCTTTAACTGTTGGACTGAGTCATCCTGGGCACACTGAGATGGCCTTCTCTTTTCCTGTCTCTGTTTAGGCTCTTGTGCTCCTCAGGAGAAGTGTTACATCTTGTTATGGGTTTCTGTAAGGCCGGTCACCATGGGCAATGTTGTGAGACCCCCACAGAGTCTGTTAGTTGCCTGTAGAGTCATGATGGGTGTCTAAATGGGGTTGGGAGGAGATATTACAAAAGCTACATAAAAAACTGCTTGCCTCTCTCTGGGCTGAATAGTCTTCTGGGTGGTTGGGAACTTTGCTGGCAGGGAAATGTGACATCTTTATTCAGTTTGACCCCAAGAAGCAAGAGCGGGAGGCTGTGGTTTCTGCAGTTGATAGTTT
Source organism: Lophotriccus pileatus (assembly GCA_035583135.1). NCBI lineage: Eukaryota > Metazoa > Chordata > Aves > Passeriformes > Tyrannidae > Lophotriccus > Lophotriccus pileatus. The sequence goes on along the minus strand of JAWWES010000081.1, from coordinate 63,503,676 downwards.
CCTAAGTCACTGTCCCTGGCAGGTAGGTGTACCTACACATTTACTCTGAAATATGGTAGTGGCTCTACTCCGTCAAGGTGCTCTCAAGAAGTAGAGATCACATGTTTTACTTTGACATTAAGGTTGGAGCAGGAATTTTATTTCCTCTTAGATGCAATCCCTGTCTAAAACAAAATCTCCATGTACCAAACAAAATCCTGACTTTCAGTCTCAGGAGGGAAAAAAAAAGGTCATAGTTGCACACCAGCATTCACTCTGGTTTCTGCAACAGCCAAAACTTTCTGGAAGGCATAAAACTCAGCCATATAAACCCTCTCGTCCTCAGGTGTTAGATATCTTCTAGAGTTTAGTGGAAGAGAATCAGAAGACTTTCTCAGAAGGGCTCAGCTTCATATATTATTGTGCACCCCTTCACACCAAAGTAGTATGCTAGTAACAGTAGTAATAGTAACAAAGTAGTATGCTAGTAACAGTAACACCCTTGGCACTTCCAGTGCCAAGGGTGTTACTGTTACTCCTAAAGGTTGAAACTTACATGACAGTTCGCATATAAATCCCTTGACTGGAGCATATGAAATAGTAAATTCGAAGTGGCCAAAAAAAATTCTTGGCAAAGCCACAAGATGTTATTTTGTTTGGGAATATTCAAGGACATGCAACCTCAGGGTGCAAGGAGACAGAATTTTTCTTAGAGAAAGGGACAAACCTTTAAAAGATCCTGTCATAAATACAGATAGCAGATGACTGATCATCAAACAGCAGAAGTAGTTTTCTGGACATGTTTCTATTCAGAAATTCTCCCACGATCATTTTTTTAAATTGAAAATCCCCTGAAAAAGAATGGATTACTTTCAAGTGCTTAGCCTAAAACTGCTCTGCAAGTCTGTATTCAACATGTTGGACTTTGTGGAACTGCAGCTTAGTGCACACAAGGTCTCTCTCCCACCGTCACTCTGCAAACAGGCAATGGAACAGCCCCAGCCACTGCTGAGTCACTGCCATCACACAAACAGGTTCTCTGTTCTCACGGGTGGGAAAATGCTTGTCCCAGTGGTGTTTGGGCTTTCTGTAGCTCCAAGGGTGCTTGTGATGTTATAAATAGCAATTGTGGGGCAATTAAAGTGTGTAGGGCTGTGACTAACACTCCGTTTGAATAGTGCACTCTTTGCGGTAGAATTATGTTTTTATTTCCAGCGTATGTCCAGCATCTATAATTTATAGTATTCCCTTCCTGGAGTTCATGATGAATCTGGAAGTGAGAAGTTTTGCTTTCCCATTTCATGAACTGGAACAACCCCGGTTCACTGGGCCTGTTCCAGGTCTCTGTCCAAATGCCCCTCACAGTATGAAGCAATGTAGTTTATCTTCTTCCTTTTTTCTTGGTTGCTTCAAAATACGCCTTTCACCAGACTAGCCTGAGTGCTAATTCTCTGCCAACTATCTCTGAATCTCGCCCTCCTACATGTCATCTCTGGCAGCATATAGAGCCTCCCCCTTCCTAAGGGCTGGGGAAGAGGGAAGAGAAAGGGAAGAAAGCCTCTGCCGGAGGCTGTAGGAATGGTTAAAGTTAAAGCAGACGGTGCCTGATCTGCTACATGTGGCAGGTCACGCTCGAGCATGGAAAGGTCTGAACTCCACATAGGATGTAGTGAAGCTGCCTCCTGTTTCCACAGCTGGCAGGGTGCAGTCACAGATACCTTTGCCCATAGGTGGGAGACCTCCCTGCAATGGTGTGTGTGGCTGCTGTGTGAGAGGCAGCAGAGGATAACAAAGTGAAATCCAAGATTTTTCCAGCACAGCCTAGCATATCAGGGGAGGCAGGGATCTGTCAGCAGGTAACACCAGCACATGGCTCATGCTGAGGAGGTAAAGCACCAGAGACATGCCCGCTCTCTCCCTGCACATACAGCTAATGCCTAAGATATCTCTTCTAACAACGAGCTCTCTTGACAAGCAAAGTTGGAAAAAAACCCACAAAACCCAATGCAGAGGTGCTGATGCAGATTAGACCTCAGCATTAGGTAAAATATTCAGCAAGAATACCTCCTGCTGGGTTAGCTTGGGGGGAAAAAAAAGGAACAAAAATTCAGTGCACAGGAAGAGTGTAGATTTTTAGATATGGATACATGAATTTGAAAAGTCTCTTTCTTAAAGTAAGGAGGGCTCTAGAGTGCTATATATGGAGTAAAATATAACATGGAATATAACTCAGAAAGATATGCAGATGTAAGAGCATCTTTCAGAATTGGACATTTCGTAACAACTTACTTATTTTTTCTAAATAAGTGGCACTCAGAAGTCCTACTGGCACAGACCTCATCTAACAAGAAACAGTCTAATGATTCCATAAGATTTAATGTCTTTTTAAGGAAGATCTCAAACCTCAGTAATAGGAAAATATCCATTCGAAAATGTATTCTTAATTCTGTCAAATTTCTTTCTAACACAGAAATCCTGGCTTCTTAGTGGGATCAAAGTTTGCCTTTGAGGAACAACTGGAAACAAATAGGAGTGTTAGAAACATCTTTGTAGAAGCCAACAATGACACTTTGCCCCAGCTTTCCTCATGTATTTCAGGTAGGCACAATTTTATTAATGCATATGAGTGTTAGCAATTGCAACCTGAGAGACCATGTCCAGCCAAGCAGAAATCTAGTTTACATACCTTGCCTTCACCCCTCTGTGATTATTTTGCTCTCTATTAAATGGTTGGTTGGCTTCCTAATTAAAAAGGCAAAAGAAAAGCTTTTCGTTTGCAGTAGTTTTGGGGCCTTAATCTCACAGGAGGTCTAGCAGTGAATGCTGTTGACACAGCTCAAACATTCACATTTGAGTTATCCTGAAAAAGTGCTGCAAATATGACAATGAACTTAACACGTGTATCAGCATGAGAAGTCAGAGCCAACGAATCCAGCCTCTTGCACTCCTCCAGCAGCAAACAGCAGAGGAACATGCCCTGCACAGGAACATCTGTGTAAACACACACTGCCATGGCTATTGAGACATCCTGCCCCTCCCCAGCACTGTGCTTTGTCACGAGGGGCCGTCACCAGCTTACACTATGGCCCACAGCCTTGTAGGATGCTGAGCTCTGGGGATGCCTTGTAAGGTGGCAGCTGTTTTTCCACAGACACACACTGGGGCGGGGGAGGAAAGGAAAGCTCTGTGGTTACCCCAGTGAAGCCAGCAGAAGCTACTGGCAGGTGTGAGACCACCTGGTGAGTGTGGCACAGAGGCTTCCCGTTGTGTTTGTCTTATTTTAAAGCATGTTGGCAGGTTTGTGCACATGTGTGCTCTTACCTGCTCAGCACATCTTGTCAGTGAGCAGTCTTCACCCAGCTACAGCATATTTTTTTTCCTTTGTTTATACCATGATCCGTCCAGTGGCTGTGCTCACTCTTCAGACAAATACAAGTCAAGCATGACAGAATAGAGCTTGCTACGGAGAAGAGAAATGAAATGAAGTTGTAGGGCCAGGAAAGGAAAGTTCACCAACGGAAGATACTCACTGGTGAAAAGTCAGCTTGCTTAATTGTGCCCTTACTGTGGTTTGGTCCTGGGATCCTCTGCCATCACATGGTAGGCTCCCAGCAAGGCACACCTGAGCTGGCCACTCCTGAGCCAGTGGGATGACCCACAGAGGGAGGCTCAGTAGAGAAAAACAGCTGATATTTAAAGCCCTTGTCTTCTCTCCCATCTTCAAGCACAAGCTGCAGGGAGATGAGACAGTGACAGTAACTTTGAGGGCAGACCCCAGTGTTGGGGGATTTCAGATAGGTACCGAGTAGTTCCTGCAATCCTTGGGTCCTTAAATGTTATGAAGGGTCCTGAAGGACATGGAGATTCTTTTCAGGTTATTGATCACAGTCCTCCAGCATCTCCAATTCAACCCACATGTCTGACCCTGAGGCTGAAAGCAAAAGGTGTTTACCCGCCTAATGCAGAATAGGTGAAATCATTGCTTGGGGGTTGCCAGACAGTGTTGTAAAAGCCTCACATGCTCATCTTCTGAGTGTGCTAGTTTTGCTCAAACTTCAGAAGACAACTTTACTGTCATCTCCAAAGCAGTTTCTTTCCAGAGAAGCTGTTGCAAATAGCAATAAAATTTGCCTTCTGATCTCTACTTTCCAGATAAGTTATTCTTGGGTCAGGGTAGCACCTCACAGACAGCCAAGCACTGCAGTGATAGACTGTGATTTCTGACTTGAGAGCTGCCGGCCACCAACACCAGCTCTGCCCTAGGAGGGCTGTGTAATCCTTAAGTAACATATCTGCAATCAAAAAGCAACCCAAATCTGAGCTGCTTGTATGCCTTCCCCGTTCTCCCTCTTGGCGGGAAAAATGGAGGTGGATTATAAACAGAAAGGGAATGTATTCTGCCTATCAAGCTGCCAAAGCAGTCACCAAGCTGCATGGGATTGTTATTCGCTGGCCTAGAAATAGCTATGCAAGTATATTCCATTTTCCTGGAGATAAATGGGCTTGTAGTCAATATTTCAATTAATGTCCCAATATCCAGGCTTCAGAGGGGAAGGCAGAAAGACCCCAGTGGTCACAAGGTCACCTCTAGGCTGGTGGCTGTGTTTTCTTGATGATGCTTACTCAGGTCCCCAAGGACAGCACAGATGGCCTAGACAGTGGCCAAATGATCTAAGACTCCGTGAAACAGGGAGTAACGATGCTCCTTGCCTCTGTGGTGTGTTTGAGGGATGGGAAGGAGTGGGAGGGAAGACAGTGTCTGCTGAAAGGCAATGATGGTTGCTGCTGAACAAATGCCATGAGGGACAACAGTGGCAGTGTGGCCAAGCTTACCTCAGAGTGCCACACTGATGTTCACTTGTGAGGCCAGCTTCTACAACGTGTGCTTTTATGAATGTACATACTGCTCCCAGATCATGGTAATGATTTCAACCAAACTTCTTATCATGCCCAGTCTACCTCAAAATGCTCTAGTTCTGTTTACTGAAGTAATTTCTTTCACTAGTCCACTTCTGCTTTCACAAAAGGTAAGAGCATCTTAACCAGATTATACATTATTCTTGGGTTTGTTACTCCTTTTTTTAGCCTTTTTTTTTTTCATGCTGTTCAACCAGGTCCAAAATTTACATCAGGGAAAATAATTTCAAGAGCTTTTTTCTCCTTACCTTTGAACTATTGAATGCCAATACAACTGCAGATTTCTGTTTCATAAAACCAGATTAAAAACAAAGTAGAGTGTAACCTCCTTTGTGCCTAGGTAAAAGTTAATGAAATTTCACTGTTTCACTCTCCCATGATTATAAAAGTGCTGCCTTATATTGCAGTCTGCAAAAGTGTAAATAAATCTGTGTTTTTATATACAGATATGGTCACATAACTGTTTCAGAGGAGAAAATCTCTCCAACTTGCTCTGTCTGGGTACAGGAAAAAAATGAATGAGTAATGCAAGTAAAAGAAGCAGCAAAATAGCAATCCTATCTAGCCTACTGTAAAATACCAAATGTGGGCAAGAAAATATGGCTAAATTAGTATTTGCTCCAGTGCCCCTCAAAATACAATTGCTTTGGGACACAGTTTATCATGGCACAAGCGCAAGTAAATAGTGCATTACGGGTCATATCTTACTTTGAACTGTGGGTAACCAGCTTTACTGGGTACCTGCACGTATGTGACTCCTTCTGGTCCCTGGTCAGGTAGAGGGTAAGTGTAAGAATAACACTTTAGTCCTCCTGTCTGAGCTGATTTACCAGACAAGGAAGTTTATCACTAATAATAGAGCAACCGAAGCCAAGGAGCATTGCAAAGTAAAGAAGGGATTTACACCAACCAGAAAGCAGGAATTTAAAGCAGCCAGAAAGAGAAATAATTGCAAATTGCAGCATAATTTAGTCTGAATGTCAGGTGCAAAGCATTAGGGAGCTAACCCAAAGGCACGTGCCCTGCAGACTCGCACAAAATGCTTGCCAGTTTCTTAAGGGTTTTGCTGGCATCCACCTCAGTGATCCCCAAATGCAGACTGAGCAGAGACCTACCCCAACAGGGCCTTGGACATCCCCAGGGACATACTTGGAGGTTGAGAGCTCTCAGCATCCTGTAGCGCCAAGCTCCCATTTAGGATTGAATGGACTACTCAGACTTCTGTTAAAAATGCTTTGTTACTAGATCCATTTGGATAGAAGAACTTTATTTACTAGACAGGCTCTCCTCCTGTCATATGCATTGTCTTATTTTATGCATGTAAGCAGTACTGACAGTGGCAAAGACCACAGTTTGTGGAGGATTTTAGAACAGTTATTAGTAACTTCAAAATAATAAAAGCTGTTTCAACAGCCATTTGTCTTTCAATACCCCATTGTCACCACTCCCTGTTACTTAGAGTCAGGAGAGGACACTCTTGATAATTTTTATTCTGTTTTATGAGAGCTGTTTCAGATCTCTGGTACTGCATTGCTTGAAACTGCTGGCTTTTCTGCTTTGGACCATGCATGTTTCAATTTGCTGCTGTGCTTGTAAAGAAAGAGCCTTTAAACGTGTCCCCTTTTCTCGAACTACCTTTGGGTTTTCTCTGTTTATCAGCTATAGGTGAATAAAAGTACTGCTTTTTAGCTTATTTTTTCTATTCAGAAACAGAAGGTGTTGAATCGTTGTGGTTATGGGGGGCAATCTGACCACTACAGATTAAGACAAATTTAAACAATATTTGTGGCAGCTTGGCTTGGAGAAACATTCAGACAAAGAGTTAGATATAAAAAGAATAAAGACAGCAGAATAACAATGCATGGATTTAAAAGCACAGGCTCTATCTCCTACTTCACTACTTTTAGCACTTTAAAGGCCACTAAAATAACAACGCGGTGACAGTGCCACCACTGGCCTCAGAGGACAGTATGGAGGACAGTGAGCTTTTGTTACTTCGTGCCAATTCGCTATAAACTATTGACTAGGTCAGAAAAATATTCTTCTCGGAAAAAGATACTCAGTTGCCCTTATACTTCATGAGAGCTGTGACTTAATATCTGATTCAGCATGGTACTGTGTCCCAGGTCTAGACATTAATAGCTGCTGAACAGACGTTCTTTCTTGCTCAGGTGTATCAGGCCATGCATCAGATGGTGATGTCCTCAACAAATTGTATTTAAACAATTTTCTCTGTGTCTCAGAAAATATTAATATTTTTAAATCAGCCCCTTGGGCAGTACGTTACGTCAGTGTTTCTGGCTATCCAGACTTTATCTAAATACTTTGGCAAGCAGAGGCTTAAATCAGTGTTGCTATGACGAATCACCTAGTTTAAATAGACACGGTTTTATCTATTTTAACGCTGCGCTGTTTTACACCAGCCGAAATAATGGGTCTTTCTTTCCAGGAGGCAATCCTAAAAGCTTTAATAGATTGAATTTACCTGGGATATACAATCCAGGTGATTTTGCAAAATCATCTATGACATCTTAATGCAGAAAGAGGAAGAAGTTTTACTGTTATTGTATTCAATTCTTTTGGTTTTGTCTTCTTAGAGCGATTATTTCATTTGATTATCATACAAGAATTTCATCTGTCATTTAGTTTAGGTGTACCTGAATTCATTATACTGTCTAATTTACATTTGATATAAAGTGACAATAGCTTGAAACTGTATTGACAGATCTTTATTGAAGGTAATTACTCAACAGGAATCATTCTGAATGAATTCCATTGAAAATTCCCTTCAATTTTACAGCACTCCAGTGGTAGGAAACATAACTATACGCATTTCCTTAGCTAAATTGTTGCTATAATTTTGTTTAAAACTCTCTGAATTCTTTCAGGTAAATTTGAGCTCCCCAGAGAAGCTGTAACACCTAAGCTCAACTTCTGAGATTTGATTAATTCACAACTCAAGATGATATTACTACAGGCAGATGTCTCACTCGCTTCCCTGCGATGGCAGGTTGTCACTTAGTTCAGGGAGACAGTTTGATGGGAAGGGTGGGAGAAGTGGCCACCTTCCCTGCAGTTTTTGAGAAGAGGATTTGTTCCCCATTTGCAGAGCAGGAAGAAAACTGGTCATTGCGATGTGTGTCTGGTGATGTCTCTCCCTCTGTCCAGCCCTGAGAAGGACCTGGGGGACCCAGGTTGCATCCCCAGTCCCTCTCCTTTGGCTATTTCTGTCTCTAACCTCCATGGGACAAGCTCTAGGTTCATGTTTGATCATCTGCATAACTTGGTTTGGGATTTCAGAGGCCTGATGCTCAGCATTTCGCAAAACAAACCCATAGAAATAAGAAATAAGAAATATTTCTTTTAATTTCAGTGGCTGCACACGTTTTATCTCCAGGGATTGCAATAATTTATTCTCTCAATTTTGATCTATTTCTACCAAAGAGAGATGTTATAAGTTTCTTAAACTATTAAAATTCATTTGAAGACACAGGTTATATGTGCGATGTAACAGTTGTTATCCATCTTGTATTCCTTGGCTAGAAACTGGCATGTATGGAACTGGCTTTCCAATAGTTACCATCTAAAGAAATTTTCTAGAAATTAAACTCAACCAAGATATAAAACAGAAGAAAGGAGGGGGGGAAATTACACAGTAAACCATGGGAGAGGAGGAAAGGAAAAAAGGTAAAATATCATCAGTGCGTCTGCAATACGAGTGTGGCGATTTCACACAGAGAAGGCATTCAGCGTCCACAGTAGCTTATATATGCTTGACCTAGTTAGAAGTGTAATTGTCATTAGACATATTGAAGTAGTATTTATTTCATGTCATGTTTAAAAATTAGTTGAATCACAAAAGTGAGAAATGAAGAATAGTGAAGACAGGAATATAGAGGTAGAAGACAGATGAATAGGGAATGAACACACTATAAAATCATATTGAGAGTGAGTGTGCTACAGATAAGTTAATTGTTTCATAGACTATTAATTAAAGGTTTATTTCCTTGTGTTGAAGTATCCTAATGTATTTAGACAGAGAGGAAGAAAAGGAAAGGATGCGGTAAATGTAATTCACCATCAGGAGAGTAAAGCCACTGCATGTAACACAGTCCTTCCTTCCACATGTTCTATCTCTCTCTCTCTCCCAGTAAAACACTTTTAGATTTTCCTCATCATCTTAGAAGTAACTTATATTGTTTTGCTTCAGATGGTTTATTTGTATTCATTTTCCTTTTAGCCAAATGGGATTGCTTATTGGTAAGCATTACAGCATATCACTGAGTAGTCAAGCTATTTTAATTTGGCTGTACTTGTTTTCTGTGGGTCTTGAAGGTTGCTTGCTGCTTTTGCTAAGGGCCTGAGCCAGCCAAAAAATAAAAACACCATAACATTGATTGCTAGGACTTTATATGGCTCTTCACAGAAATGTGTACCAAAGGCTGCTGTCCCTCTCATATTGCTATTCATACCTGTTGCACCAGCCTGCAAAACTCTTCATGAAGGACTCTACGTGCAAGGCACTAACTGTGTGGGAAAGAGAAGGTGGTCATTGCCTTAGAAGCCATGTACATGCTCTTTTCTTGTTCTTCACCCCTACTGAGCTAATGGGACAGCTTCTCCTCTCTAGTTTTGATCTAATGGCTCAAGTGAGGTTCTCCTGATTTTGAACACGGAGGATGGACCAGATGACCCACTGTTCGTCCCTTCCAACCTGACCCATTCCGTAATTCTGTGATTTGTTACATTGTAAGAGACTAGAGGAACACTGCTCTTTTAAATACACCCTGGTACCAATTCCACTCTTTCTAGCACCACTTGGATGACTGTTAATTTTAGCTGAATAAGTTGATTGATGCTGATTTCGGTGAGAAGTGAATCAATCTCACTACTGCAAAAGTTGCTGTACTTTTTTACATCACCTTATATCACATTTATTTCCCAGTCCCTGTTACAACGTTTCCCAATTTAAGATGGTTTTGAAGAATTTCCAGTAGAACCTGACAAACCAACTGAACATATAGTGCAAATTTGCTCAGTCTTTCTAAGAGGAAAAAAAAAAATATTGTCTAGGACAATGCAAAGGAAATTTTCATACATCTAGGCTAAGCACAGGTATAAAAAGCAGAGTTTTATCTGGGAAGCTGGCTCCCTACTTTTGCTCACTTTCATAACCCTAATTGCAGCCCCATGAATGAAATGCAGGGGAAGGTAGATTTCTCAATGTGCTGATGAATTCTGAGTCATGTTTTACTGCCAGTCAAGTGTTTTCACGCATGAACCCATAAACCTGAGGGAGAATGCAGAAACCTCACTGGAAATAGATGCACGTGTGTTGGCCAGCTCCTGTCTCATCAGGAACTGATTTGTTTCCAGTCCAAACTCTCATTTTAAAAGTTAATTTAGAAGCTGCTGAACTTTTTATCTATGTAGATTTTGCAAATAGAAGATGAGAGAAACTGGTATACGGTTTATCAAGTTGACTTAGTCCACTCTGTGGAAGACAGGAGCTGGTGGAGAATTTTTAGATGCCTTAAAGAATAAAAACAGTAGTCACAGTCTATTAAAATATTTGGTATTGCACAGAAACAGTAAAATTCTGGCTTCAAGTAGAACTGCTGGCCATCAAACTAATTGTGTTCAAATTTAACAATTTTAAAAAATTAGTTGAAAAGCAAAGAAATTTAAAAAAATTCTTAGATCCTACAGGGGAGGGGGAAACACAGAAAAATGGCACCTAGAATAGAACCTTAGAAAGCAGGGCTATCATTGAACATCTAGTTTTCAAGGGTCATGAGGTTATTTCTATCAAACCATCAGAAAATGAAAATTCTACTCTATGAATCCAATAAAAAGAAATTAAACTACAGTGGGAGATACATAAGGAGGAAATCAGAAGAGCTAAAATGAAGAGGCCAAATATTTGGGGGCAGGGGGAAGAAGCACAAAACTGAAAAAACAGTAACAAGAAATCCTTGAAGTGTATCAGAAGGACAGAGCTTGGAAAACAGTGAGATTACAGATAGTTAAAAGGATCACTTAAGAAACATGGATGTCGCCAAACCATTCAGAAGGCATTATTAAGAGTGATTTATTTTTTATTTTTATAGACGTTGGCTAGAGGTACTATTCAAAAATATGGAGAACAAAAGCTATTGAAAGAACTGGACAAACTGAAGAGTAGAAAATCTCCAGGACTCTGGAGCCTGGTGAAACATAAAAATTACAAAGGGGCTCAGTTAATTGTAAAAGCATTAATCTGTTGTCCAAACAGGCGTTTACAGGGACAGTAAAAAGTGTCTTCTATGGAGTAAGATGACTGCAAGCCACAAAGTCTTTTCTGTGGACTTGGTAAGTCCACAGAACACAGATCACAGAGCAATTGGGACGCATGGTAATCAGATACCAAGTAATGAGGTGGTATTCTAAGAGGTGTTCAACAGGAAAATCATAACTGGGAGTAAAAGGTAGATAAGCAAAACAGTGATGAATAATGGACAAAATGAATGGATTTGTCCTTCAAGAAGACCTTTGCAAAACAGTTATTCATATTAGAGTCTAGAAACTAGATTTTTCAAAGCGTTTTTCTTTGTCTCTCCATGTTTAAAACTTTGCTGACCCACACTGGCCAACCTCAACTGGTCTTGGGCAAAGAAGGCAAAAAATGAGTATGGACCTACAGTGAAAGAGTATTTGCAGAAAGGTTGCAGAAAATCAGAACACAGTTGAGGTGGCACTCATGGGTGGTGAAATTGTGCTGGTGACTTTCTCCGGTTTTGGCATTTGGTGAAAGGAAGCTCAAGAGAACCTGGACTGCATCAAAAGATGGATGGAATATCTCTTTTTTAGAACAAATCTGTACTTGGAAGAGAGCGCAGAGTAGTAGATTACTTCAGTTTTTCATTTTCCCTACGTCTTACGCATTTGCAGTAGGCTTCTGTTAGTGAACAATTTTAAATATTAAAGTGAAGCTAGAACAATGTGAGTGGATGAACATGCCTTCACCTGTGACATAACACTGAATACGAACTACGCCTTGTATAAAACATTTCATCAAATAGATTTCAAGGAAAGAAGAAGAAAACAGCTTAGTTTGGGCAAGAACATAAATTTTCCTTCTTCAAGACGTGAGGGAATACCAGACTGCTGGAGCATTAGAAAGAAATTCCTTTCTCAGGCACGCCTCCCTTAGTTGTCCACCACAAAAATTCTTGTGTCTCCTGTGATGCAACTTGTATCATGGCAATACAACTTTCAGCAAAGGAATTTTAATGGAAACTTTTAATACTGCACATTCTCACTGAACCATATTTTATCCTGCAAAGAATGTTCCATGAGACAAAAAGTAGAGATTCTTTACTTTTATTGCTCAGTCTATTCTACAGCACTGCCCAACTCAAATTTGCAAGATTGGACTCTGAATTACTCACATTTTATGATAAGTCTGAGAGTAGCACTGAGGTTTAGGGCTTTTATCCCTTCACTAATGTTCTTATCTTTCAAGGTCTGTGATAAAAAGTTGGATTTACACAGGGTCCCTTGCATCACTATCTATGTTTGAGGCAAGTTGTTGTTGGGAGTGTGGATATAATTTCACTTGATTTTGGTAGGAGTTTGCCTCTTGTTTTTATTGGAAAGAGCATTGGAATCAGCTTATGTTCTGAAACATTTTATCTTGTGGTTGAAAATTGGACTTCGGAGTTGTACATATAGTTTTGCTTAAACTTATATCACACTGTAAATGGACTTTCTGAAATATTTTTTTGGTGATTCAGTAATTTACCACTTGAAACAACTAAAAAGGTAAATTCATGATATCCAAAATTATTTTAAGTGTTGTCTCATAGATAAGGAAGCTCATACTGAAAAGAATCAAAGGTAACATGAGTGGTTTAATTCTAGAAAACTGTAACTGGCAACTAAGTCACTGGCATCTTACAGTGTGCTGGACATGCAGTATTTCTCCAGACTGTTGTGGAGATACTTTTTCTTACCTTGACTTGTAATAGAGATATTCCAGGAACTGGAGAGCTGAAGGCCAGCTGCTGAGATCAGAAGGATGTGTAACTACTACAAAATAATGGCTTTTGTACAAAATAAAGACATACTAAGAGAGTGAAGAACATCTGTGATGGAAATGTCCTGTGACCTGATCTTAGCTTATGGTACAGCATAACCTGCAGCTTTTTTCCAAGGACATTTTGTCAAATTATCAAACTGAAGTATACTGTTTAGCAGTAGTATTGAGACAATATACCAGTGATGTACCAGGTGCAAGGTAGACAATCCTTTAAAAAAAGAAACAAACAAAAAACCAACAAAACTTCTCATGTATCATCCCCTGTGTTCCTTAAAGAGGTAAAATCCTTTATTTGCCCTCACTGGAGTAAGTCAAACTGCCTAAGTACGAAATACGAGACTGTTATGTATGTATTATCAACCTCCCACAGCTTGACTGAAATGACCCAGTATTTCAGACTAGTCTGTCTCATAGCAGAAACTTGTGAATCATCTTTCTACTACTTGACCCTGACACCAACAAATAAATCCCAGGGGCTGAAAGGGACAGTTAGGGTGAGAAAAATATGGAAACATATGGCAAGATTAAGAGATATGTCTGGTTTGTAATCTGAAGAAATATACCTTCAGATTTTCCCTCTTGCTCTGAGAAGGCAACTCTTAATCCTTTTGCTGCCACAGAAAAGCTTGGTCACCCTTCTCAGATAAAGTAGTCTACTTATCTCATCAATTTCCACTCACCCATTATTTATTTCGCAAGTTAGAAAGCTGTCAGCATTGCATAAGAACCATCAGCATGAATATTTGATGACCACAGCTGCCATAAGAAAAACAAATCTGATATACTGCTAGCAGCCATTAAATATTCTGTTTACTCCATAAATGTACACTTTCAGAAATCTATGGAGAGACACTGTCCAAAGAGATTTGAAGCTGAGTATTTAAAATGAGTCTTAGTTTTGAATATAAATTATAAACTTCCCAGAGAGTCTATACAACATTTACATCCTCAGTGCATATTTCTACATTTAATGAATTCTTAGAACACAACATCATTTTTTTTCTTCTGACTATTGTGTGATGAAATGCAATGACATTTCAGTTTACACTCTGCTGGGATGCATTTGAAAGCCACATGAATGTGTCTGTGTTTTAATAGGCACCAGTATTTCAAAAAGGTGGAATAGTTTAAAATTGTATTTTGTGAAATACTTGGTTATAATTGCATATTTTTGCAATTTTTAATCCTGTTAAAACTTCAGCAGCTTTGCTTTTATGCATAAAATCTCCCTGGATTTGTAAGCAGAGTTCTTTGTGTTTTGCTATCTCTGTTTAATGCAGCAGATATTTCATTTATCAGTGCTGAAATGTACAGCTCCAGTGACTTGTACTGTGAATAACAACAACACTTTCTCTCAAGTTTGGAGTTACTTTCAGATATTAAAAAAAAAAAATTAAAAATTGCAACCTAATTTAGATTATATTTATTTTTTATTGCAGAACTCAGAAAATTTTAATTGTTTTAACTAGTAATCTAGTCAGTAGTGCTTGTTAGGGACTGGTACTCAGTTTCTGAGATACATAAATGAAGCTGCCAAACTGAGGCAATGATGGGAAGAAAGTTTGTCACTCAGTAATTCCCCCATAGAGAAGCTGCTGAGCTTTCTTTAGAAAAAGAAGTCATTTGTTTCAGGAAAGATGTTGGGTATTAAATGTTTCTTAAATATTTTCATCCCCAGATGAAGTGGCCCCAGAATGAAAATAGCTTGTACAGGAGTCTTGGAAAGCAGGAAATAAAAATGGACAGCATTCAGTCAGGGGCCAGAGCAGGCAGAGATGGTGTTACAGGAGGTACCAAAATGCATACCACACACAAACGGCAATTTGATAAGGTGATGTCCACCATGCCCATGCCCATGCCCATGGAAAGGGCAATAGTATCCTTTCACATTTCTACATTGTTTTTCCCAAAGACTACAAGACAGAAAAGAAAATCCATCCGGTGCCACATTTTCCAGAAACTTCTGTAAGCCTTTTAGCCACACTCGCTCCTTTGCGTACTTTTACAGACTTTTGTGGCGGTATTTATGGTGTACACTCTTCATCCAGTATCAGATTATTTTGCATGAATTTTATTTATAGTCGAGTTTAACTAAACTGCAATTAGATGTATATAGTTTAAAAACCCGAAGCAATGAACAGCATTACCTGAACCTTATTCAGAGTTATTCTTAGCACTCATCAAAAGATATAAAAAATTCCCTGGTTCAGCTATGTCTGTGAGAAAGCAGGGCAGTGGTGGCAATCTGAATTCATCATGCTGTGTCGCCTCTCAGGAATACAGGCCTTTTCTTCTTTGCAAACAAAGACTATGGATCTGATGGAGTGGATATTTTAAAACTGCATCTTTAAAAAAAAAATGTTGTCACCATTTCAGTAGACAAGGAAAACAATGCAAAATGTTCAGAGTGAAAGTGAAGTATCAGTTGTTCCTTTTAAAATGTTTTTTCTCTTCCTTGCCAGTGTTTCTAATATCTCTCTAGGAGTCTGAAATTAAACCATTTCCCTGTTGATTCAGGTTGACTTTTTGCCGATTGGAAAGAAAGAAAAGAATATGTTTTCCTTTTTTATTTCTCTTCCTAGCATTGCAAAAACCCCACAAGGATTCTCTTCAAAGAAATCTGATCAGTGATTTAACACAATATAAAATGTTATGTAAAAGCACTAAGAAATATTCCCATAAAAGCCATTTGGGAACAAAAAAGAGACAAAAACAAATGTTTCAGCCAACATTTCCAAAGAAGATCTATCATTTTTATTATTATTATTTTTAGACTCAGTCTTTTTCCTCATTCAACCACATGAAGAATTGACTTTTCATATGCATCTTGTGCCAGAATCCAAGCTGGGAACAAGATGCTTGTCTGCTCTTCAGCATTTGATATGCTGGAATTGAGGATCCTGAGAGGTGGGAACAAGGCTCAGAGCAAGATTATAACTCTGGACTTCGGTAGAGTGAAGTCTGGGCTTGGATATGCTTGGAAGAATCCCACAGGAAATACCCCTGGAGAGAAGAGAGGTCCAGGACAGCTGATTAATTTTCAAGGATCCCAGAGCCAGAATGGTCCACCACAGTGAGCAAGAAATCAAGCAAAGATGGCAGGAGATTAACAAGGAGCTACTGACCAAATTAAAATGTAAAAAGGAAGTACACAAGAGGTGAAAGTAAGTGCAGGTGACCCAGGAGGAATATAATGACACTGTGAGAATGAGAGTGCAAGGATGTGGTAAGAAAAGTCAAAGACCATCTGGAGTTGAATCTGGTCAAGGGAGCCCAGGGAGGTTTTGAAGTCTCCATCCTTCAAAACCCAGCTAAACGCAGCTCTCAAAAACTGCCCTTAGTAGTCCCTACTTTGAGCAGGGAGGTTGGACTGGATGATTTCCAGAAGTCCCCTCCCATTTAAACAGTTTTGTAATTTAGTGATGTCAGTGTAGCCGGAGTGCAGCACAGCACAAGCTGGGAATGCAAAACATCCTCTCCTGTACTGTCACTTCCAACAGCTCTACAGCTGCTGAAGGGATCGGTGAGCACATTGCTGGCTTCTGAAGGAAGGAGTGGAGGAGATAACAAGGAAGATCCACAGCCTGCCCCCCTGCCCCAGCCCAAAAGTGGCAGTGGGGAAGCTTCAGTTGTGCTCCCAGGGCTGGTACTGCCCTGCAAGTGCTGGTGGTCACCTTCCAGCTGCTGCACATCCCTGCCCCTCACCCTGCCCCAGTGAGGCACAGCTGCCTCTTGGCATGCACCTTGTGTGAAACCCCTTCATAGAATCTCAGAGCAGTTCGGGTTGGAGTGGACCTTAAAGGTCATCTGTTTCCAAACCCCTCCCATGGGCAGGGACATCTTCCACGAGACCAGGTTTCTCAGAGAGCCATCCAGCCTGGCCTGGGATGGGTTAGAGTGTCCAGGGGTGCTGCAACAGAAGTAAGACATAGGCACAATCAGTTTCCTCACTTTGCAGAAAGGGATGCAGCTGGGAGCATTTCCCAGACCACTGCCAGCATGCCAGCTGCCCTTGCCTGGCCAAGCTGGTTGCTCCAGAGGGGGAGATCAGTTGTGAGAGGCTGGCTGCCCTTCACACCCCCTTCCCAGCCACAGGCCAGGTTCCTCTCTAGAGGCATCCCACTTTAGAACAGGATAAATATTATTTAATCTAGTAAAACTCCTTCGGATTCCTCTAGACTGTTAGGAAAAAAAAAAGAAAAAAAAAAAAAGAAAAAAAAAAAGAAAAAAAAAAAAATAAAAAAGAAAAGGCTGTCAGCTATTTTTGGACAGTCTTTACTGAGACAGTTAAATCCACATGGAATTCTATTGGCCTGCTGTGATACAAGTTAAATATAGGGGTACCAGGAATTTCCCTCCAGGTCAGATAAGTCTCACATAAAATATTTGAACTTTGCAGGCATGCACACTCCACAAGGCAATGCCGAGTATTTCATCCAAGAAATAACATAAAGAGGGCCCATTCTCCAGCATTGTAACAGCCCTGTATGTGAGGGTGACCAGTTCCTTTTGTCCATGTTTCATTCTTATGCTACTGTGATGAGGGTCGGTACACCATCCTCCTTACTCCTACATGAACATTTCTCTTTGATTCTTCCTAATCCTGTGGAACCTAATCCACATTTACTCCTTTGTGAAGAATTACTTCAATAATTTCACCTGGGCTACTCCAGTGTTTTCACCAGCACACCTGAGAGAATTACAAGTTTATTTACCTGTTTTTTAAGTTCCGGAGTTTACTCACTCATTAAAACTCCATGGGAGGTGTTTATTTTGCTTAGCACTTAGTGTAAAGTTAAATTAAAATGAAGTAATACAAAATAAAAACAAAGAAAAGAGAATTGGTATATGCATTTCCTGCTCCTTAATTGAAGCAACTAATTTGTCTGTCCTGGAAGAATTTGTCTTTGGACAAATCAAAGACCTTCACACCCTCCACATCCCTTTGCAGACACCTTAGCATATGGAGAAATCTTTTTGTTCCAGTGTAAACTACTACTCACATGTAAGTAGCCATAGACAGCTTGCAGCCTAAAGAGGAAAGGAACAAAAGATGTCTGGTATGAAAGAGCAGGTCAATGGAAATACTCCTAGAAACTTTTCAGATGTTTTTAAAATGAGCTCACTGTGTTAATTGCTGTGTTTTTTTTTTAATGGTTGTGTTTGCTGGTAGAGCAGGAGAGGAGTGTGCTACAGCCAGGCACTTGGGGTTTGTGTGCCTTACAACCTCAGTCAAAGAGAAACTTTTTGTAGGTTGTTTAGGGGTTAACTGAGATCCCAGATTGCATTGAAGAGATATGTATTGCTCCAAATAGTACCAGTGGATTAAATATGTAATGTTTCCCAAGGAAAGGAGTATGCTTGTAACAAATTTGACTCTTAAAACCTTACATTTCTGGGGGGATAAAGGAAGACAAACAGTTCCCATTAGCTTTCCTCCCTTCAACATGTACATATAAAAGTGAATGAAAGTTCACATGAAATTAGATACCTTAAAGACAAGGTGAAGTTCCCTGAACATATTGATTTTTTAAGTAGTGAATGTATTTTCTTGCTTACCTCGTTCAATGCAGATTTCTTCTCTTCTGAGTGCAGAAAACCTCTCTGGAAGTATATTTCACTTGCCTTGGTCATGATGCAGGTTGGGTGCCAGAGTGGAGAGGTCCATGTCTAATGCAAGCACTTGGTTTAAGGATGGTCTGCAGGACTGTGGCTCTCATTGTAAAACTGCATCCAGAAAATGAGCATTTGGAGGGGAAAGAAGAAGGAGGCTGCCGTAATAATAAACACCTACAGGCTGACAGATTTTAAACAATCTGGAACATTTTGTCATTTGGTGTCTCAAGAAGAATCTAAGTTGTAGTGGCTTATTTTTTATTAACATTTTATTATTTAAATAATTTTAATGGTTTTAATAAAACCTTTGGGAAATTTGTGCTCCCTGTGTTTGGGTAGCTCAGAAGAACAGGTTGTACCTCAGTTTCCTTAGATGGGGTGTTCCTTCAAGAGAGATCTATTTCTGCTCTTCTTTTGGATTAATGTTGTCCGCTTTGTTGTAACTGCTGGTGGTAAATGAACTAATAAAATGAAAAAAATAAGGAAAATCATAGCCAGCTGGCACCACCTACAACAGAAAGGACAACATACACAAGCAGTTAAACTCGGATTTTTTCCAGAGCTGAAGATACGAAAAAAGCCATACAAGCCTGTTTCGTTGCACTGTAAGCTGTATTTTTTGAAAAGCATCATTTAAAGTCTATGCTTAATCTCTTCTAATCTTCTTCCAGTAAAATAGCAAGTAAAAAATAAGCATTTCTAACCTCTCTTTATGCCTTCGGCTTTTGATATTTAAAGGGAAGTGAGTTTAAAGTAATTATCTTGTACAACAAGGGAGAAGCTCTATTGTCTCAATCATGTCTTAGAGCCTTTATTTCAGAAATATTACTCTGCAGCATTCTCCTGTGCCTCCTGCAGATATTAATAACACTATGTCACTCAGACCAGACTATCAAACAAATTTACCAAACTAACTGCAGAGCAGAATTAATTGAATCTTCCTCACAGTCGAGTATCTTATCATCCATACGCAGTAGGTAAGTTGGGCAACTGCTGTAAAAACTGAAGCCATGTGCATATGTTTAATGGTGATAAACAGAAGTAATTTTTTGGGCAAAAACATTTGATGCAACATTCCTTCACACACAGAATTCCTCCAACCTCAGCCTGTATCTGCCGTCCAGATATTTTACTGGTGAAAATACGGTGATTAAAACAAACAAGTGAACTAGAAGCAAGCCTGCTCACCGCCTCGCAGTCACCTTGCCCGCCTGCCTGCTGACAGTGCAAGGGTACGTGCTGCCAACTTCCTGCAAACGGAGTACGAAGCACTCGGCTGCCCTGAGCTCAGCGGCACCACACGCTACCCCCAATCATTGTAGCTTTGCTGCCTGCACTGCAAATACCTCAGGGCCGAGAGAGCCAGGTATCTGTGCCTGTATTCACGGGAAAGAGACCCTCACCGCTGTCTAGTCATGTCAGATGCACCATAAAGGGAAGGTGCAGCATGCGAACAGACCTCCCCAGAGAAACTGGGATCAGCAGCAGCACCCAGACATCATATGACATTTTGCCGATGCTATGCCCGATTTTGTTTTCCCACCGCGTTCCTGCAAGACTGCAGCCATCAGTTTTGCAGTTAATTGTCTTCTTGAAAGTGACAGAGCAGGAAATTCTGATTGAAACACCCGCTTAGAAGGCTCTTCTCAGTTACATGCAGTCTGCATCAATCAGTAAAGCTATGCTATGAAAAGTCATTTCTTTTCACAGAGCATTTTGATATTGCAAAATCTGGTTTCATTTCAAATTGGAATGAAACCTAAATTTCAACATTTTTCCATGAAAGGGAATACCCTTGGGGTCACTGCATTTCTGGCAAGCTGCTGAAGAAGGGAGGATGCTGGAAACCCTCAATCCCTCCTCCCATGGCTTTCCATGTGACTGGCAGGACTGGGACCAGTGAGCCTGAAAACCACAGGAGTTTCTCCCACTTCCCTGGGGAGCCACAAGGCATCAAACTGGTGATTCTGTTCATTGTTCACCAGCGCTCTGCATGGTGATCTCTGAAGATATTGGTGTTGTAGCCCCAGCTCTTCTCTCCCTCCTCCTTGTGTGAGTTGGTCCAGTCTGCTGCATCTGTTTGCTTTGTGTCTTTTGATTTCTAGACGTATTCCCAAAGTGCAGAGTCTCTCTGAGCATCCCCTTCTGGAAACTGGGGCCCTGATATTCAGCTCTGTAGCAGTTTTGGAGCTGAGCGCAAATTTTATCTTCAAAAACTCTGTAGCTGACTTGTCTTTGGTGCCAGCTCAGATCTTTTGTCAGGGCTGAACTTGACCTCCAGGTAACTGTTAGCTGTCACTGATGCAGATCCTGAGACTGGTTTCAAGTCTCAGAGACTATCTGGTGGCTTACTCAAGCTCTTTTCCAGTGCACCAGTTCTGTGGGTATTCTGGCAGGTTGCCTCCTTGGGGACACATGATAGCTGAAGTGTATACTGCAGCCTTTCCATGAGGTTTCCAACCACATCCCGGTCCTCCCCTTTCCAGACCCCTTGACACTATTTATTTTAGGCAGCACAAGAGAAATATAGATATAGGCAAAACAATAACATGCCCGTGTGCCATATCACGCCTCAGTTTTCTCATCACGCTGAACACTTTTGAGTGCTTCCTGGGGTCTTGCTCTCAGAAGTGCAGACCCTCTTATCTCTGGACCTGACCCTACAACATGGACCACAGCAGTTTTTTGCTCCTTTTTCTTAGCCCTAACCCCTCCTTTCTTCCAATATTAACATCAGGCAGTCAAAACTATGCCATTTGGCACTATTTTCTTTATCATATCTATTGCACTGTCTAAATCTATTGAAAATATCACTGACCTATCTAGCCCCTTACCAAAGGACTGGCCTTTACATCTCTTTCACATATACACATTCAGACTTCATCCATCCATCCAACCATCCATCTATTGCCCAAGCATTAGTGCTGGGAAAGGTCTCTGAAAACACGAGGTCATGTAGCATCAACAACTGGACATTTTTCCGTAATCAGTCTCTTTGGAGGATTCAGTGCAGATGAGTCAACTTTCTCCAGTGGGCAGAAAATACTTCCTTCAGACAGTTTCTGACCACAGAGAACTATTAAATGCTGTAGTTGTGATTCACTCTGAGAATGAGCGTGCCAAGTCAAAGTGACTGGAAGAGGGAAAAGGGTTTCTAAGGATGTGAACTGTTGCCACCATTCTCAATTATAAATGTGACTGAGGACAGGAGGTGCTGCATTAGACTAACATCTGAACATAACACTCTACATCTACCTCAAGAGCCAAATCGTGGTTTTAAGGGCCTTGTTTGAACATCTTCAGCTCCACTGAAGTCAAGAAAGGTTACGGTGTTTAATATTTTTGAAAAACAGGCCTAATATGCACTGGGTTGTGTTGATATTTAGCCAGGGGCTTAAACAATAAGGTATTTTCCCTCCCTCTGGAGCATTGGGCCAATCTGTTTTCTTGCAACAACACAAAACAGTACTAAGAATTTGTGGTTTTTCATGGTGACAGATATTTGATATGGAAGCCTCCATATGTAGGTCTGGATACAGGTCTGCTTTTCTGCTTTTGTGACTTTTTTGGTTGATTGGTTAGGTTTGTTTTTGCTTAGAGTTCGTTTTGGTGGGGTTTGGTCTAGAAACATTCTATGGCAGAATGCCAAAAGAGTTTAGGTTGTTTGCCTTTTCAAAACCAATGCTGCAAGAGATTATGGGAGTGGTGTACAAATACTGGGTAAACAGTGGAAAGATCATTGACGCTAAAGGACTGGATTAGTTAAGAAAAGCTCAAGCTGCAAGTGAGGTATTTCTCAATAGACAGTATCTTTTCAGGAAAAATAATAGAAAGAGTTGCCTACTTCCTTCTTTTTAAATACAGAGGTTTATCATTTATTCAAATAAATTCAGATGCAGAATGTCAGAAAGCCACAGCAGGGAACAATAATCAGACCCACAGAAAACCTTCCCATCTCTAAGGTCCGATAAGCATCCTTTCTACAAGAGCCTGGGCTATGGAACTGACAGAAAGCTGCCAGGAAAGGAATGCTATTGGAACTTAAGCCTGCTCATGGTGAATTCATTTGCAAATTCAAGTAGATGATTTCAGGGTAATTATTATTATGTTGCTTGCTTAGCTGCAGCTGTGATTTCCTTTTTGCATACTGTAGACCCAGCTTTACAGAATGTTTCCCAGCACCTTCTGTGATAATTGACAGCTATATGTAAACCCTGCCTATTGTTTTGCATAGCACAACATGTTCTTAATTGCATGTTTCAGAGTAGAAATGGATTGAAAAATGAATAGACAAATAAAGCAATAAAGTATTCAGAATTTGTTTCACTCATTCACTTTTATATGTACTCTTGGGCATATTCTCCTTCTGTCACATGCATGTGAACTCAACTGGTGTCTAATGGAAGATTTGTGAAAATTCTGAGACCATACCTCTCTGAAATTCAAGCAGTACTTTGATATCAGGTTGTATGTGAGTATATGAGAGACTTTCTGCCCAAAGGAATATATTCTGTCTTATTTCCTTTGCCCCATTATCTTTGGAGACTATTTATTTTTAATAAGGCAGCGACATAAAAAAAATGCCAGGCTAGATTGTGCTGTCTACGCAGAGTGGTGTGTAGGAGTCTAATGACTGTTTTTCCTCAAAAAAAAAGTCCCACAAGTATGCAAACTACCCCTAGATGACCCTTGCTAGGATGAAGGCTGAATCATAGAATCATTTAAGTTGAAAAGGACCTTTAAGATCATGGAGTCCAACTGTTTACCCAGCACTACTGAGCCCATCACTAAACCACATCTCTAGGTGCCACATCTACACTTCTTTTAAATACCTCCAGGGATAGTGACTCAACCACTTCCCTGGGAACCCTTCTAATGTCCAATCTAAACCTCCCTTGAAGCATCTTAAGGCCATTTCCTACTGTCCTCTTGCTTGGTACTTGGGATAAGAGACTTCCTCCCAACTCACTGCAAACTCCTTTCAGGTTGTGATGACACACAGGACCTCTGCAGAAAGTTTGCGGTAGGAATGAGAAGGTGGAGGTGACAGAAAGAAGTATTCAGATGTAAAGTCCCTTTCTCCATTAAGAAGATTCTTACCAAACAGGCTTGAACGGAGGATTGAAGGACTTACGTTTTTTAAATTGTAAAACAATATTTGAAACACCATCACTAACCCAGTAGACCAGCAATAATCAGAAAGCCAGAGAATTCTGTACGACACTGGAAAGGATTTTATGCGGATGATGTCATTCTTTCTTTGAATGAGTGCTATTAATCTGCATCTGAAGCATAAAACCATGAGGTAATGGAATACATTAATTGCTGCAAGCTGCCAGTGTCTCTAGGCCAGTGGTTACCAACATTTTTGGAGCCAGTCTCTTAGCTCTTTTCCTCTTGGCCCTTTGTTCCCAGCAGATAACTTCCACCTTTGTCCATACCAGTTGAAATTTCCCATTTCAGCTTTCTAGTCAGAGCCTTTGCTGCTCTCCTGTGTCCCAGCGCTACGTGGTCCTGCTGCTTTTCCTTACTGCCAGCACCAAAAACAAGACCATAGACTGAAGCAGAACTTATTCACCAGGCCCCTTGCACTCTGCTGGGGCCTCACCTTCAGTATGGACATACCTTGCAGGTTGGGAAGTTCTAAGTTGCCTGAATTGTTCTCCCAGCTCAGCAGCAGTGGTGAAGGGGAATGCAGAGGATCCATGTGGCGTGTTTTCCAACCCAAATTAAACAAGTGTGTGAAAGCTCTTTGCAGGAGCTCATTATTGCATTCTTCCAGGTTCTTGGCATTTGCTCATGGGAGAACCTCAGGGGATTTTTAGATCTTTGTGTAAATGGCCTTGCAGAGCAAACTATTAGCAGTTACTAAGTATGTCCAAAACTAGTAACTTATGCTAATGCAATAGCATTTCCATTTGTGTTTGGCTTTGTTGTGTTTTTTTCAATTTAGTTTGTTGGGACAGATTTTTTTGGTCTAATTAGGTTGTACATCCTTTGGAGCAGATTGTGTCTAATATAAGTACAGGCAGATAACTGATACTGATACTCAGTACAGGTTTTATAGTGATGTATTAGAAGGATAAAGATAGTCCTGGATATTTTTGTAGCGGTGTAAGTGCCAGGTCTCTGACCCCAAGATCTGGCCTGTCACTCCCTGCGAACTGGAGCTCAAGCTCTGTATTTCATGTTGTAAGCAATCAAGAGGTTTTATTTGTGCAACTGACATGCTAAAATAGTTAAGGTGTCTGAAATCAGGTTAATATGGACAGAGCCAGCAGCAGCTCCCACTCAGGCCTAGAACAAAACCAAACTGCTACTGTAGTTCCTGCTGTAGGGGTTTTTTTGACCAAACCAATCAGAAAACTCTTCAGAGATGCTTGTTTCCATGATTGGTAATCCATCCGCTTGCTACCAGCCAAGTGATTTGGAGAGAGGAGAAGTTGTGGAAGAGAAGTCTGGGAACCAGGTTTTAAAGGAGGATTGAGACAGATGAAGCTAAAGAGAAGATGACAAGCTTGATAAGGAAAGGAACCTAATGGAGAAGGAGGACAAGTATGGGAACTGGGAGAGTGGAGTCAGAATTTGTTCAATAATGTGAGACTGTTTGGAAAATCAGTCCCACAGCGAGACAGGGGAAAGCAGATAGAATAAGACAAGGCAGAAGACTGGAGCTAGATGAAGGGTCTGTGGAGGGACCCTGGTGGGCTGAGAGATTTTTCAGGAGGAAGCTTTGGTGTAGAGCTGCAACTGTCTGGAAAAGGAGGGAGACGGCAGAGAATTCATCTGAGGCAGGGAGACTGTGCAGTAGGGGGATGCTTGTGAAGCCAAAGGGGGAGGAAGAGGCTCAGCAAGGGGACGTGTAGTTGGCAAAGAGCCTCAAGGGGTAATTCACAGCCCAAACAAGTGAGGAAGGAAGTGAGGAAGGAAGGGATTCAGATGACAAGGAGAAGTGGATAGGGCTGAAAAGTGGACCAATGGAGAAGAATCAAAATAAAAACATTGTAGTGGGTGAGACAGAGTAAATCAAGCTTGGGAAAGAAAAGTAGAAAGAGCATGTATCCCAATCAACATCAGTGACAAATGGTGTGCCTCATGGTGGTGTTGTTTAATATCTTCGTTAATGACATAGACAAAGAGATCGAGTGCACCTTCATCAAATTTGCAGATGACACCAAGATGAGTGTTGCTGTTGACAGAATGGGATTTCATCCAGAGGGATCTAGGCAGGCTCAAGAAAGTGGGCTCATTGGAATGTGAGCTCACAGCCCTGAAAGCCGATTGTATTCTCAGCTGCATCAAAAGCAGTGTGGCCAGCAGGTCAAGGGAGGTGATTCTGCCCTGTGAGATGCCACCTAGAGTACTGCATCCAGCTCTGGGGTCTTCAACACAGGAAGGACACTGGCCTGTCAGAGTAAGTCCAGAGGAGGGCCACCAAGATGATCGGAGGGATGGAGAACCTCTTCTACAAAGAAAGGCTGAGAGAATTTGGTTATTCACCCTTTGAAAGGGAAGGCTTTGGGTGACCTAATTGTGGCTTGCCAGTACCTGAAGGGAGCCTATAAGAAAGATGGAAAAGGGACATTTTACAAGACCATGTAGTGACAGGACAGGGGTGAATGGATCCAAACTGAAAGAGGGCAGGTTTAGATTGGATACTAGGAAAAAATTCTTGACTGTGAGGATGGTGAGGCACTGGAACAGGTTGTCCAGAGAAGCTGTGGATGTCCCATTCCTGGAAGCATTCAAGGCCAGGCTGGATGGAGCTCTGAGCAACCCAGTCTAGTGAAACGTGTCCCTGCTCATGGCAGGAGGGTTGAAACTAGATAGACTATAAGGTCCTTTCCAAACAAAGCCATTCTAGGATTCTGTGACTCTATGGGCCTCTTGCAGCACGTATTTTTTTGGTGCATACAGTATCAGCAAATAGCACTGAAACCCACTTACAAAGTCTGTGTGTGTGTGTGTGATATATACACACACACATACACAGACACGCATAGTGGGAGAGCCTGTCAGATATATTGGGCAATGGTCAAACAGTAGTGAAAGTTGTCCTTCAGCTCAAGTGGGTGATGTCTTCAAGAATGTTATGAAGTCTGTATGTTGGGATACTGAGAGACAACAGAAACACACTGCTGGGCTTTCAGTGTGATTTTATAAACTTTAGAAATAATGGTCATGTGATTTTCCTTATTTTTCTTTGTTCATGTTTTAAAATATCAGATCCTTACTCTTTGGGCAATGATAGAATTAAGGTTGCAAAATAAGCCATGAGACTTATAGCTTTAGCTGCATCATTATACATGCATTAATCATATATATACATTATACATATACATTTTTTCCTCAGGACATTTTTTTGCTGAAGGCGCAGGATGGATCTGCTCTGGGACAGATCCAGGGTTTACAGAGTCCCCTGCTTTGTTCAATACAGGAATTGGTAAATGTGTATTGCATGAGACAAAGAACTGAGGATGGAGAGGAAAGATTGTCAGAACTGTATCTTGTCCTGGAAAATAAAAATCTGTCCTTGGTTCTGCTCTAATTCCTTTATGAAGTTAATCAAGCTTTGACAGTTTGACAGCTTATTTAAGCAAGTATGTTTCTTATATACTGTATTCTAGATTTCAGGTGCTGATGCCTATGTTTGCAGCAAAAGTCAGTGTAAGTTGTTCCCTTGTCAAGTAAAGTGCTGTATAATGCTAAAGCCTCTGAAAAAAAAATCAAACTGGCCATTTAAAATTAATGAACAAATGGGTATTTGTGATAACAGAGTGGCGGGTGTTATAGATATTAGTAATTCTGTCTCCACCGCAGCGTTAGAATGGCACCATTTTTAAGGCTTTGGTGCCATGCCTTGAGCAATATGGTGAAAAGAAATATTGAACAGGAGCTCGTTAATGGTGCAATCATACACAGTGTTCTGGCTGCAGCAGATCCTGTCTCACGGGTTGCTGACCTCTCAGATCTGCTGGTAGAAGAGCACATTTCACTGTTCTTCAGTTCTCCAAAAATTATCTGCGTTAGCGTGGGCACTGCTTTGACTACCATTTAAAAGCATATAAACCCCCATCCTGACCCCCCCCCCCCGAAAACCTGAATAATTTGACAGAATTTGAGTTAACAAATGACTACAGATGGAGCTGTACTGGCAGATTAGAAAGTGTGATCATATCCCTGGTAGAGAAGGGGTGATGAGTAGCTGGTGGTAGGGCCAGGTCATAGGCTGTTTCTTGAGCTGTGACCAAAATATGTCTGACCCTGTTCTGCTGGGGTCCCACCCTCAGCAACATGCAGTACATGGGGTGGCCTTCACCCAGAGCAAAGGAGCAGGACATGATGGTCCAGTGCTCACTGCACAGGACTAAACATTTCTAGTGGTGTTTCTCAGCTACTAAATGGTAACCCTTACAGCCTGAAATGTATTCTGAGCACGTTTTTGTATGTCAGCACACATGGAAATACATGTTACATAAAGTATATGTGTGTCATGCATATGTATGACTTTCCACAGGAAATATTATTTTGCTACCTTTTCTTTGCCATGCTAAGGGAAATACTCAAGGGGAAGATGAATCAGTCCGGTGGCACAGCCAAAATTACAATGAGTCTATCAAGTGGACCTCACAGGGAACATTTAAATCCCATAGGTATTTTAGAGACACTCAGTAACTTCTGGTGCTCCTTAGATATTAACAGCTGCTCTGAACTGTTGGATGAATGATAGTTTGGAAAGTTTTTTGTGCAGATCCATGACATAACAGTGCCTCAGCTGAAGCAGAATGTTTCCTTTAATCAAATCATTGTGTAACATGTCTGATTCACCATGGAGTTGCTAAATAGTGTGTCCCAAGTCTCTGCAGCAGATACAAGAGATAATAGGGCATGCTGGGGGGAGCAGGGAGTGGAAAAGGGAAATATGTTTTTTTAAACCATGTCCATACTCCGAATCTTAGGCCAGCAGTGAACAAAACTAGTTTCCTAACTGCAACTGGAGTCTGAAAGCTTCTTTGATTCAAGCCAACTGCTGGTCATCCCAAGAGCAGTTTGAAAGGAGAAGCAAATAGCCTGAGTGCAGCAACCAAGCATCAACTCCTTGTGAGGATGTTCTATTCTTAATCCTTATGCCATCCTCAGAGAAGGTACAGGAATATATAAGGTGGTTAGCTAACTTCATATTAGCAAGTTAAGCAACTCCTCCAGAGTGAAGCAAAATGGCTTTCAGGATATTTTGTTTGTCTCTGTTATTCTAAAAGGCTGCAGTGAAGATACATGGGCTGAGCCCAGAAGCCTGCCCTTCTGCTGTGGTGTACCTTGAGTGATATGCAGATATGAAATGCATCTGTTTTGATTGTGCAGGATTTGCCAATGGAAAGGAGACTTAACACTGGCATAATTTCCACCACCTGGTATGGCTTTTCTGCACTGAAAGAAAGATTGAAGTGTAGCTACAGCTCAAGATCCATTTTATGGAAGTTTTAAAGACAGGAGGTGCACCACAGTGACATGAGTGTTGTATGCAGGCCCTGAAATGGCTTACAAGACACTTGACCAGCACATAAACCTTCCCTGAGGGAACAAATTTTGCCTGTTGGGAGAAGAATAATTGATTCTTTTTCGAAAGAGAAAATCTGAGTTTAAAAATGGAAATGGTCTTCTGATAAACTGCATCATGAAGGTGGAAAACGCTTCCTGTGGCACACTGGATGAGATAACCTGGAACAAATGTCAATTGCTTGAACAGGCTGTCCACATGGTAACCATTCATGCTATGTACAAGTGGTGTGATTGATTTTTGTAATCCCAGACAAAAGTAGACTCTTCTGAAGCATTGTCAGCTTGTGAAAAGCTTCCAAAGACCAAAGCTGCTGTTGAAAAGCCAACAGGGTGGCCAGCTTCCAGTTTGGCATCCACTGCTAATGTTCCATCTACCTAAAATTGCCATTATAACATAGTTAGAAAAGGCGTTTTTCATTTCCTGCTCTGCAGTGGTGTGTAGAGTTACTGTGTGCTGTTAGCAACTAAGTGCTGGTTTTCACTTGAGAAACAGATGCCTTTTATTGAAGGCTGGATCTTGGCAGCCCCCCCATAATTACAAAGATGGAAAAGGGTGCAAGAAGCTGCCTGGACACAAATGTTCATGTATGGTGCTCTTTCCATCACTTTTGGTTTTCTTTTTCCACGTCCTCAGCTTTGGTTTCTGAGATGTGAGGGTTCTCTCCTGATATGACCATGCTCTGGCAGTATGAAGAGAAGCACTTGCTGAATCTTTCCAACATCTGAGGGAGCTCCCGGATGCAGTTAGCTCCAGTCCCTGCCCAAATGTGCCCTATGTGAAATTGTTGGTGTAAAAGTTATGGCTGCTCTGTAGTTTCTGGAATATTTCAGACCTTGTCCATTAAGACATGCTATGCATCTGCCAGCCTTTACACAGAGCATGATGGCCACTCGTGATAGCCAGAGCTGAGTGTGAATCAGATGCTTTTCTCTAAAGCTGTTTCAGAAGCTGAAACTGTCCTTGTCCTAACCCTGGATAACCCCTTCCTGTCAGTGGTCATGAATCATCCTTGAACAACTCTTCCATAGAGATAGTTCTGAAGTTCTGTTGAGTCATCTGTGCAATCTGGGAGGGTTTGCTGTACGCTGGCTCCCCACACCTGCATTTTCCAAAACAACTCACTGGGAAATGCCTTGTGCAATTGCTCACGGTGTCCTGCATGCTCATATGCAGTACCATGCACCACTCTTTTTGGTTACCCTCGTCTCTTCTCAAAGCTTTTGCAACATTCTTGCTTTCCAGGTCTTAGTTAAGCTGGGCCATAAACACATGATTACTGTGCGACCGTCTCTACTCATTGAAGATAATGCCGCACGGAGGTGTTAGTTACTGTTCAAGTGCCAGAGGTCTCTATTCCCAATCTACCAGCAGGTGGAAATATGTTTACGTACACCACTTGCTTCTTTACAGAATTAATTCAGTTATTGCAAACTGCTGAAGAAGGCAGTCTGAACTAGCCCACATGCAGTGCAGCAGCTCAAGGAGTGTCCACACAACCCCTTCTGCTGGCAAAGCAGAAACTGTGAACTCCGTGTGAGACTGTACACACACAATCACAGCTGAAAAAGGAAGGGAGTAGAAGACGTTTATTCACAGCCTTGAAGCCCATCTGACTTCAACCTGGTCCACTGGAAGTAAACTAGCACAGGCAGAGGATTTTGAATATTAAAAGATTCCAACATAAACTAAATTAAAATCTAATTACACAAATTTGCACTGAAGAGGGAAGAATAAATATAATATCTGAACACATAATATCTGAACACTATTAAAGTATTTGCATTTCTATGGGAATGCTTGCAAAATTAAGTGTTTCAAAAACTGTTTCAGATTATTTTTCCAGGAATAATTATCATATAAAATCAGACTGTAAATACAGAGAAAACCAAATTAAGCTGGGGTATGAGGTAAAGTAAGTTATTCATAAGAAAAATTGTTTTGTATTTCGTATACTTTTTTTCAGCAGCCTTAAAATATCTTGCTGCAGGACAATTAGAATATAACCTCGTTCCAGGAAACCCAGCACTTGCAAGCTCAATTCTGTGTGTTTGTGTGCAGGGAGTCTGCCCGTACACTGCTTGAAACAACCCGACCGATGTGTCAGATACTCACTAGTTAGAGCAGAGAGGAGGCAAACAGCACGTGAACTAATTTTTCAGTTGATTTTTAACTTAAGAAGGACTTAGGTGCCACCAAAGACCACGAATAACAGAGAGAAGCTTAGAAAGGTTACTCTTGTGAAATGGAAAGACCAAAGGGAGAATCAGTTTAGGGGAAACAGTATAGAAGTGAATATAACAGGTCACAGTGGCAGCAGAAAGCAGAAATTTGAAATAATAAAAAAAAAGTGTAGGAAGTGCAGACAAATTCTTTCCAGATTTATCATGATTTGTATACAAGCAAACTAAAAAATCCTTGAATAAATTTTTAAGTAGCTTGGATGTAATTTTGAATACAGGCTATATTACTTGCAGCTTGGAGCTTTTGTTTAAAAGTACTTGCAATCCCTTTATTGCAGCTGTGTTTTTCTTTAACTTCCCAATCTTTTGCTTGTTGTGTGACATCAGACACATTTTTAGATTTAAGGTCTATTCCAAGCTTTAGAGGTTCTAAAATCATAAGCTAGATGAAATTAAAAGGGGGGCTTAAGAAAGAGAGAATTGACACAGTGACATACATGTGTTATATATGTACATGTTTTGCAGTTCTTTTGCTCATTCTCTCCATCAGGGTTTTGAGAACATTAACAGTTCTTAATGAACCTGGCCAGCCCCAGCTGGGACCTCCACCCAAACCCCTTAAAAGGGCCCAGAAACCCTTCTAAGCTCAGTTGGAGACCATCAGCCTCTGTCTGAGCTATTTGGAGGTGTTTTGGTTTCGAGCTCAGCCTGGCTAGGAGCCTGGCTCTGAAGGTCGATGTGTGGACTGGTTTCCCAGCCTGAACTTGGCACTGTCTTGTCAGCATGGCCCTACTTGGTCATTGCTGGATCTGACCTATGAACTGGCTTCCTGGTTTTGATCTTGGATCTTTGTCTTGATCTGTCACCATGCTTTTGCCTTATGGTCTGGACTCCTGGTTGGACCTGATCACCATCCCATGGCCTGTCCTGCTCGGCTCAATTGGTGCTGTGGGGCAGGCTATGGGACACCACAGGTCCTGGTTTGCCATTTCTTGGAGAAAGGACCTGCTTTTGCTGCTCTCTGATGCTTTCTTCAAGTATGTATTTGAGTGCATAAAGGTGAGCTACTGTGGTCAGTGCTCCCGAAACGACAGAAGATGGTGACTCCTACCTACTCCACAGAAGCTCTCGAACTGAAGTCATCTCTTCAGCTAAGGAAGAAGGAGCTGTTGTTCACTGGCTATTCTTCCCCTGGAAGCAGGAAAGTATCAGCAGAAAGTAGAGATATGGAAGAGAAATCTCTGATAGCATCTCTAAGACAGGATGAAAATCTAGATAAGGCTTTTATTTTCAGATATGAAGATCCGTGATTCAGATTTGGCTAGAGAATTTTGCCCACAAATGTAGATAATCCTCTATTCAATGTTTCACTTCACTGGATTGAGCCTGCAAAGCCTTCCTAGTCTAGGTAAGAACTGTGCGCTGATGAGGCTCATGTGAGCATTTCCAGAGCTCTTTTTTTAGATAGTACTCACTGTTTCTTATCAGTCAGATCAAAGCACTTGTGTTTTATAGTTCAGGAGGACTTTGACTCTGCAGTTGATGGTCTTTCTGCGCTAGACTTCCAGAATCAGCTTTTGATCACTTTTTGTCCCTGCATCCAACCAACTCCTAATATCAAGGAACAATTTTGGTCTCAGTAGTAACAGAACTGGGCAGAAGGACCCAAACTTGGAAACAAGAATTGGCCATTTGCACTTCCATATATGCCTCAACAAATGGTCAGCTACGAGGGAGGATGACAGAGAAATGAGTGAAGTCCTTCCTCTCCTAACCTGAAACTTCTCAAAAATTGCATCAGATCAGGAAAAATGAGGTGGAACACATAGTGTCCCTAATGCAATCTGGGTAGGGAAAAGGTGCTTTGAAGTTGAGAGAGAAGCAGTGCAGAGAACAACTAGACAAAATACACAACAGGAAGACAGGTCCTGGGAATAGGAGTAGGAAATTAAGGAGTAAGTAAAAGGAATGTGTGAGTGGAAAGGGGATTAAAAAAAAAAAAAAGTTTATAGGCAGCTTGTGATGGAAAAAAGGGGAGATAAAAAGGGTGGGTACCATGAGTTTGGCCTCCATAAAACAGACTGAATTATCATGCTTACTTCATCCTACAGTCCAAAAGAGTGAAGTGTTTCTGCATCTCTTGATTTGTGTGAATAAAATGTTCTTGGCATCAGCTTTGGTTTTAATATGATTGGTTTTTAAACATAAATAGAAGTGTTTTTACAGCTTTGTGTATTTCTATTTAAAAGACAACAAAAACTAATGCACAGTTGTGGTTTTTTACCAGACGAGGATCTCTAAAATGTTACATCAGAATGACACTACAGTCTTGATAATAAGAACATGCATAATGGAGCATTGCAGAACTAGCCCTGAATATTTGCTGACAATGACTCTGACTCAAAAAAAAAAAAAAAAAAAAAGAAAAAAAGCACAACCTGTGGTTTGGTAGCCCTGTTGATCTCGATGCCTCATTGTGCAAGCTGTTCACAGGATCAGATACCCAAAATGGAGCCTTAGATGGGAGGAGGGGTTCAGTTATGTTTCAGTTCTCTATGAACTTTTTTGATTTGGTACCATTCACTTTCTTTTTCTGTTTGAAGTTTACTGTGGAGTCAACAGCAAGATCATCAGGGATTCTAGGCATGCATGGTCCCACTAAGCCAAAGGGAAAACTCACGTGCTCAAATGATGCCTGTAAAACTTGATACAAGAAGCCCTTGAGCATATGCTCCAGCTTTCTGAGAGTGCATTAGTGAGACTTAACAGACACACAAATTCTTTCCTGAAGACAGGCACAGGAAAAATTACTCCACAAAGGAAATACTTCTCTATAGAGGGATTCACAGCTGTGCTATGTACCTTTCCCCCTCTCTGCACTCTGGTGCCTGAAGCTTTTAGGGAGCTGAGCTGTTCTTTGCAAGCTCATCTCCTATCTGTGCCCAGCATCTGCCTCACGTGGCTGGTTTTCTTTATCTCAGTGGGCCTGGCCTTCATGCTGGATTTCGTCTGGTCAAGTAGTGACAAACTCAGTATTTCTAAGTGAGTGCATGTGGTATTTGGGTCTTACGGGCTGACCAGTCACTCCTCCTATAGGATTTCTGTGGCAATAATATAATCTATAGATCTTGAAGGAACCATATGAGCTTAATACAGTGAAGGATCCAGTGTCTTAACTTCCACTTTTCCTTGTGTTGCCATGAGCTTATCTGCAAGTTTAACTGTGCATCAGTGTCAGGTTCTCCTTTCCGCAAATGTACACACATTTAATTCATCAGAATGGCTGTTACACAGTTTGGCCAAAATAAGATAGAAACTATATTTTTGTGACTTAAAAAAAGCCTTAACGGTTGCTATAAAGGCAGAGCTGGGGAATGATTCACCTCTGAAGGAAATAGTGTGCTATTGTTGTACCACTTCTTAAGCCAACAGACAAACAGCTTTGAGGCCTGCTGCTGCACCTTAGAACATGTTTTGATGTTGTCTTTCAAGTGTTTAAACAGAAGATATAATGAGTTGTGAAACTTCTTACTCCTTTTTGGTGAAAAGGGGCTTCAACTGGAATGTGATGAAGCTGTGGCATAACTTTCTGGAAGAGGTGCAATGTGAAGCTAGACTTGAAGAAGTCTGTGTGGAGCCTACCAACCCAGACTGGAGTAACAGCTCAGCCAGGGGGGAAACAGGGCTGGATGTTGCAGCAGCCATTGGCTGATCTGTCAAAAAACAAATCCAGAACATTTCTCTCCTTACTGCAGTGAGAAGCCAGCCTCGAACCATGTATTTTATTTATATCACTGCAGATCTCCTCTGCCTGGCTTTCTTCTGTCTTGTGTGCTACAAGGGTAATTGTTTATTGATGTGTGAAAATGGGTATAGGATGCAGTTGTGCTGCTGCGATAGGATTTTTGGAAAAGGAGATCCATGGTTTTTACAGTGTCGGCCTTGTGAAATTTTGGGACAGCTGCAAAACTGCAAGTGCTGTGTTTTCAACTTGCATTTCTTTCCTAAAGTGTGTTTTGAAAATATTCTACACTTCTCAGCATTGGAACATGACCTTGTTAGCTTAAGTTTAAAAAGATTTATAAAATCACTGACCACAGACAGAGAAAATTATTTTTCAGGAGACCTCATAAACAGTTAAAATACACAGCAGGATTATTAACAGAAAGGCACCAAGGTAATTCAAATCAAAGCCATACATTTAATTATTGCTGTAGCCATTTGGCTTTAAAGAGGACTGAACATCTTTAAATGATAGCAAGAGCACAGCTAACAGAAGGGAAGCTGTCTGGTTTGTGATGCACCACTGCAAATATTCTGTATGCTATTTGAATGCCACTTCATAGTCAGAGAAACAAGGTTAAAGGAACTTGAAACTTTGTTGTTGATCTGGGCCGAATGATCTGCAATATGCCTACAAAGTAAACACCCTGGTAATCAAATAGATTTTAACTTGTCTGGGAATTTTCAATAGAATGGGGATTATTTTTCTCCTTGCGGATTTCTTCTATTTACATCTGTACTGGGAAGGAGGCAAGGAAAAACATTTCCACAGAAAGTAATGATGCTTTGGTTATTTCCTTTTAACCCTGCAACCTTTGAGCTGCTAAGCTAACTTAATTTGCTCAAAATGTGAAATTTAAAAGAGTTCTCCCATTCATGCCTGTGGCAAACATAATACTAGAGAGCAATTGAATGGCAAAAATACTTGTAAAGAAGGCATGCGGGGGGGGGGGGGATGTTTTTTTAACATTCAGATATGTTAAAATGTTTATAGTTGAACCTAAAGAAAAAGCACAGCACTGAAAGTATCTTGGCAAGGTGCACTTGTGTTAAGTGCCTTATGTGTCTTATGTTTCTGTAAAGAGATAAAATAAAAGGCTTAAAAAAAAAATGCTGGCAAACCACACCATATTTAAATGAACAGTTCAGAACCTAGAGCTATTGAGAAAGAAAGATCAGAGTGAACTGGTGGGGTGAGGTAAAGAGGAGATGCAGTGGAAAATATGAGCAACTTCATGAAAAAGTTCAGAAACTTGTCTAACTCAGAAGAATGCCTGGGTGGAAGCAAGTAAAAGGGCTGTGAAAGTACAGAGCCTGCTGACCTACAGAGAAACAGTTATTTCTGAAAAGACAGAAGCAATTTTCGGTGAAAAGCCAAAGGCTCTGGGACTTGCTTTTCATGGCTACATCTATGCTAACTTCAGAGCATCGGCCCAAGCTCAAACTTGCCTCATGTTTGGACAAAAGACTCTGCTCAGGGCCTTGGGTGAGCTCCATCTCAAGGAGGAGGAAGGGAGTCTGTGCTGTCTCAGCCCTTTAATATAACCTCAGTGGTATCATATCATGCACTGCAGATGAACCTTTGCCTTCCTTCAAATCCTCCACCCCCTATCTCATAATTCTGTGTGGCAATTATCTTGCTCTCAGAAGGGCTTAATGTCACATCCCACAAAGCCCTGCTTGATGCGTGGTGTGCTGAGAGTGAGGCATTCATTGCTTGTTGATGATCAAGCCTGCTACTTATCCTGCAAAGTGCAGGTCAGCAGCAGCAGGGGCACACCATATGCCCACCACTGGGGATGCCTTTTGGAGAAAAAGGCAATTTTAAAAGTGGTTTAACCAGTCTCATTTTAATTATTTTTTTTGTTTTTCTCCTTAGACTTTGGCATGCCATCATGGAAGATTTGGCCAGGCAAGGAGTGCGGCCAGCCTTCAAAGTGCTGAGGAGGAGTATAGGAAGGATAATGCATGAGGTGTGGGCTCTGCACTAGTCTCACCAGAACTTGCAGTACTGAAGGAGACCTCAAATGCTAGAAGGCATTCTCCCCAGGGGGTGCTTTGCTCTGTGTCTGGCCTCTTGTCTGATCTCTCGTCCTGTGACCAGACACATGAGGCCTCATGTGCTGGGAGGAAAGAAGACTGATGTTGGGTTGTGATGGTGATTAAATTAGGGTGAGAATTTCTTCCTCTGCCTGGAGGAGCCGTCTTGTGATTACCCCTGGCGGAAGCACCTCAGCAGTTGGGGCTCTTCCAAGGAGGGAGAAGGACAATAGTCAGTAAAAGAAATTTTAGCATAACATCTTAAACACAGGTATTCTTCTCTGAGATGCTGTGATGTCATTAAGATGAACATGATGTAAATAACTAGATATGGTTTCAGCGATGGTGAAGTTCATTGAAATGCCTGGTTAATAACTGGAACAGGCTAAAAAGGTAAAGCTCTGTCAGTGAAATGTGCCCTGTATCACTTGATTAACCTGAAGCTGGACAGATTTGTACTTTTTCTTGGCCACAGGAATCCATACCAATTACTACCAAACAAAGCTGCAATGCATATAGATAAGTAAAAAGGAAGGTTGTGCCAAAATTATTCAGTGGAACAGTTCACATTATTTAATGCCAGTTTCTCCAAATCAGAAAGGACTAAGTCAACTTATGGGACAATACAAAAGCAACCTGCCTTCAGCACATCCTGTGAAGGCTGGAGATGCAGGACATTGCCATGCAAAATGTTCCGACCAAGACCAGCACCTGGCTAGGAACAGCCAGCTGTGAGGAGCAGTGCACAGGCAGGCCCCTGCTGTCACCTTCGCCTACCCCCAGGGAAGCGTCTGGCCGTTGCTGACAA
Organism: Lophotriccus pileatus; assembly: GCA_035583135.1. Classification (NCBI taxonomy): domain Eukaryota; kingdom Metazoa; phylum Chordata; class Aves; order Passeriformes; family Tyrannidae; genus Lophotriccus; species Lophotriccus pileatus. Next base: position 63,465,712 of record JAWWES010000081.1, on the reverse strand, counting down.
AGAGAGATTTGTGAGTATCTGGGGTGACAGCCACTGCTAGAGGAAAGGAGAAAAATGGCCTCACCTTGCAGCAGTGGTTGCTACCCTATCTCTCCAGCCCCAGCCCCGCTGCAAGAGTGGAAAGCCCTGGAAACATTTTGAGCAACAACTTGTACCAGTAAGCCAAGATCCTCTGGCTTTCATCTGACTAGCACTGAATGAGGAGCCTCAGAGCACAAGCTAATAGACAGAGATTCTTTTAGTGAAACCTTTATGTTAATTCAATACAAACTACTTATGGAATTTCCCTTCTCTGAGAAAATCTCAACTTCTATAGAGAAACAGCGCTCAGTCTTGTTCTTTTTCTTTTCAGAACTTCAGAAGTTCCCTCAAAAATTCCCTGAAGCCTTAATAATAAAGATTCTAAGTTGCATGTCAGGATGTAATGTACAATGTAAAGTTTTCACATTTGATGCTCAGCATAGTTAAATTTACCACAGTGCTTCACGTTCAATATATACCAGGAATTCCAGCAAAATCACACACTGTTCAACTAGAGATTTATCATGGGGTGCTTAACAATGAATTATTTAAAACTACTTAACTTATCACGGTTTCTTGAGAGCCAACTGTGTGTATGTGTGTGTATTTATACAAACAATACCTGTAAGCCATTACAGAAAAGCAGTTTCTGAGTGAGGAGGTTTCTAGCGTAAAACTAGAGGATGTTTAAAATAGGTGTCCTGAAAATGCAATGGAGTTTTCGAAAGAAGAAAACCTCAGTAATCTTCCCCGTTCATATATGCAATCATTTAAAGGGGATCTGTATCCTGTAGGGCTCCTTTTAGGTGAAATTTTAAAAGTATCTAAATTCTGCCATGGAGGTGGTTTTTTTTTTAATTATGTGCATATTGATGTGGCATTTTAGATCTTGCTTAAAACTCTTAAAGAATTTCCCTCATTTGCAGGTTTGAGAAGATTACTATGTGCCTCCTACTAGCAATCATCCACAGTACTTTTCTCAAAGTACTTTACTGAGTGAGTATACACTTCCTTTTTACTGATGGAAAAACAGACAGAAAAAGACTAAATGGTCTGCCCAGGATAAACAGCCTGGTATGCTGCCTTTTCAAAGTCCTTGGGACTGTGGTTTTTTTTACCTGCCCAGGGAGGAGCTTGTTGGAACCACACTGAGCTGGGCTGGAGACAGCTCTTTGGCCCTTAGTTACGTTCACTCGAGGTGAGCAGGCTCACAGCTGCCTCTTTGGCTGCCTTTTCAGATGACCAGGGGAATAACCCCAAGGGGGCAGACTTTTAGTTTAGTTTTGTCCTCTGATCCAAATCGACTTTGAGATGACTGGTTTTGTGTTCAAGGGTGGATCAGCTGCCACTATCTGATATGCATCCCTGGGGACGTGTCTCCTCATTGACACCTCATTGAGACATTCTTGTAAAGACAATTGTGCTTGTTTGCAGAGGAAGGGCGCCTATTATACTCCTGTGCAATCCACGTGGTGAGAGCAATCCACGTGGTGAGTGGGCTGGATTTTCACATTAATGGGTGGGATGCCGCTGGACTACTTTTAGGAGAAGAACCTTTTCCCACCGCTGGCTTCAGGTGATTTGCTATCGCCTTGTTTCAACGTGCATGCTGGAACTTATACAGGTCTTTGAGAAGCGATGGATGTCCTAGAACTTCATCTGGCACCAGCAGCAGCTGTGATGGTGGATCCTTTTATTCAAAGGCATCTTGCGAGGAAGGGCCAGCATCTGATGCTTCCTCCCTGGTGATTCTGCTGACTGAAACCTGAAGCTTTCAGACAATGAATAGCAGAAGGAGTCAGAGGCTACCTGTCACAAAGGCCAGCAGGACAGACTTTCAGGGACAGCTGAACAGAACAAGTGAAGGTTCAGACCTAACTTCAGGAGTCACTTGATCTCAGGTTTGTGACTGGTCAGACCTGGTACACTAATTTAAGTTTCAGGCACCCTGAGGATCATATTCATACTGCTGTGTTTAGGCTAATAGCAATTCAAATCTTTAGCAAATCAGAGCCCCAGGTCTAAGAGTCAGAGGGGGAAGACAAGTACAGTCTCTAGCAATAAGAAATCATCATTTTCTTGTCTAAGTGGAATAGCAGAACATAATGTTTCTCCTGAAGATACTCTTTGAGAGTCTGATTTTTCCATAAATCTCCAATTCAGCAACAAATACCATCTCTTGACCTAACCACCAGGTACAAAGTAGCCAGGGATTTCACTTACTATTGCCTCCTGTGTTGCTTCTGGGCAGGACGTAGGACAGGTTACCCACAGCAGAGAATGTGCTTGAGAGCTGTAAATGTTTTCAAGGTATAACTCAAGAGGAAAAATAGCCCAGAGACAGTGCCTGTGGCCAAAAGTTCAGGCAGAAGTGGTGTTGTGTCAGTCCACAGCTCTGCAGCAAGCTACTCTGCATCTTCCTGCCTTGGTTTCTCCCCTGTGAAATAGGGACAAAATACTGATCCATCTTACAAAAATGATTAAATGTGGGTTGAAAGAAGACCCTACAAAAACATTGAAAACTCTGGGAACAGTGGTCCTATTCTCTCAAGGCTGGATCTAGTCTGGACACAGAACTTCAAAGCGAAAGATTGTAGCACGGCCAAGGTGCTTACAGCTGAGCATACAACCTGCCAGGGGAGAGCAGGCACGGGAGGAGGGAGAACAGGGAGGTGATGCAAGAAATATTTAATTGGGTTTATTTGCTAAAGACATCACGTGCTGGCTCCAAATGCAAAACTCGATGGAAAATCCGAGCAGCAATGAAAAGCTGCCGACACCGCTTTGTCGGGGAGTTTGAGCAAAAAATTTAATAAGCCAAAGCCCCCTTCGCAACGACAAAAGCCCGACCCGGGCCCCTCGCTTTCTGAGGGAAGGCCCGGCGCTCCCTGCCCCGCGGCAGAGGGGGAAGGGGGTGCAGCCCTTGGCCGGAGAGGGTAACTCCGCACGCAGCGCACTCACACGTGGGCAGTACACACACACACACCCACAGCTGATGGAGGAAACCAACCGCGGCGGCACAGCCCCCACTGGGCAAAACCCGCGTCCCGGGCCAAAAAAGGGGCGCCGCGGTGGAGAGCACTACGCGCCTCCTCCTCGTATTTCCTCCCCCGCCCACTTCCAGCGGCGGAGGGGCTCGCTGCCGCCGCCGGCTGCCGGCCGGGATGGAAAGTTGTAGCCACGACGGGATGCGCGGCGCGGCGGTGAGTGTGCCCGGCGGCGGCGCCGGGGCGCGGCGGGCCGGGCGCGGCAGGCGGGGGCGCGGGGAAGCCCGTCCAGGCGGGCGGGCGGGGAGCAACCTCCGGGATCTCCGCGTCAGCCGCGGCTCGCTGCGTGTCCGTCCGTGTGTCTGTGTGTCTGTGTGTGTGTGTGCGCGCCCGGCCGTGCCGCTGCCCCGGGGGCCGGGCCGTGCCAGGGGGGAGCGCGACGCGCACCCGGCGCAGCGCCCCGAGCGGCAGCCGCCGCAGCCTCGTGCCGTTCCGGGGAGGGGACCCCCCCTTGAGGAGTCCCCCCGGGGGGGCCGCGGCGGCGAGGGGGGCCCCCTCCCTCGGGACAGGAGCAGGGGTTTGGGGCGGCGGCGGGCCCGGGGGT
>JAWWES010000081.1:63346139-63462000 GCA_035583135.1 Lophotriccus pileatus | reverse complement strand
GGGACCGGCGCAGGGGTTTGGGGCGGCGGCGGGCCCGGGGTCCCGCCGGGGCGGTGGAGGAGGAGGAGGAGGAGGAGGAGGAGGAGGAGGAGGAGGAGGAGGAGGAGGAGGAGGAGGCGGCGGTGCAGCCGGCGGTGCAGCCGCCCCCTGGCGCGCCGGCCGTGCCTCCCCCACCGGGCCGCGAGGAAACCCCCTTGGTGACCCCTCCCCCGACCCGGGGAGGGGGCGGGACCGGGAGACCCGGTGACGTCACTGCTCCGGCCCCGCTTCCTGCAATAGAAAGTGAGGGAAGGTAAAACACCCCCCGCCCCCCCCTCGCTCCCCCCGGCGGTGACCGGGGCGCTGGGGGGAGGGGCGGGGCGGGCCCGGCGGGGAGCGCGGCTCTCCCCGAGGGGACCCCGGCGGATGCGCCGAGCCCGTTCTCCCTCCTCCCTCCCTCCCCCGCCGGGCCCGCCCCGCCTCTCCCGCCTGCCAGGGGAGGCTCCCACTTCCCCCCCCCCCGTTCCCCCGCATTGTGTGTCCCCCCCTTCCACCGCCCCACGGCCGAGGGGCAGGGCCGCGGTGGGGGCTCCCGGGTGGGACATGGGGGATGGGGCGCCCGGAGGAGGGGTCTGCTGCCGCGGGGGGCGGGCGCGGCCGGGGGCCCGGGGGCTGCGGAGGGGGGCCGTGCCGGGGGGCGGCGCCTTGGCCGGCCTGGGGGGACGGTGCATGGAGGAGGGGTGGGTGCCGGTGCCGGGCTCCGTGTGTGCGTGTGAGTGTGTGTGCGGGCGCGGCGGCAGCGGCGGCGGCGCTGGGTCATGTTTGTGTTTGAGGTTGTCAAGTGAAGGAGGCTCCCGGCCCCCCCCGCTCCCCCTCCCTCTCTCCTTTCCTCCTCCCTCCCTCCCTCCCGCCGCCGCCGCCGCCGCCGCCGCGCAGGGGTCGCCGCGCTCCCCGCCGCTGCCGCCGCCGCCATCAGCCGCCGCGCCGGCCCCTCCGCCAGGTTTGCAGCGGGCCCCGCGGGGAGCGGGAGGGAGCTCGGGGGGCGCTGCGGGGACGGGGGCTCGGGGCGGGACGGCCGCCCCCCGCCGCCCCCCTCGGCGTGGAGCTGCGGCAGCCACAACACAATGTGTCCTCCGCCGGCAGCGCGGGGTGGGGTGGGGGGACGACGGGCGGGCAGGCGGGTACGGGGAGGACCGCAGGCCCCGATCGCCCCCCCCGCCCCTCAAACCCACCCCGCTCCGCCGTGGCCCCTCCGGGACGCGCGGGGACTCCGCGCTCCGGCTTCGCCCGCCCGGGCCGCCCCGGGGGTGCCCCGGGCGGGTTTGTCCGTGCGCTGCGCCCCCCCGGCTCTGCAGCCGGCGTTTCGGGGTTTCGGGGGCGCTGGGAGGCGCGGAGCCCCGGCCCGGCTCCTCCCGGCCCCGCCGCCGTCCCCGCCGGGTGCCGGGCCGCGGCCGCCCCCCCGTCCCTCTGCCCCCCCTTCCCACCCCCCCGCGGCATGTGTGCAGCGCTTTGTTCGGTGCGGCGTTGCAGAGGGGTTTTCCCAGGCTCCTCCCTCTTTATTCATTCATGGATTTTTTGCCTCCCTCCCTTCCCCTTCCCTTCGCAGTCCCGCTCGCACATACTGGCGGCTCCCCGGGCCCCGGGGCGCGCTGCCTCCCGCCCCGCGCCCCATTTGGCGCGGGGGGATGGGTTGGGCTGGGATGGGCTGGGACCGCGGCGCTCGCAAAGGCCCTTTTCGCCCTCTCCCCTTTTTTTTTTTTTTTTTTTTTTGTTCAACCGAAAGAGGGAATGACTTTTGGCGTGCGTCCTGCCCGGTGTTTCCGCCGTGGCTCTCATACGGCCATCTCTTCTGCGAAGGAGAGGGTCCCGCTGGCGAGCGGGGACGGTGGTGGCCTTAAAGCGTCAGGAAGATGTCATTTGTGCTGCAGGGAAGCGTCGGGAAGGGTTCCTGATTTACGAGACCCCGGGGGATTTCAAACTCTCGCTCCAAATAACTTGCGTAAAGGAGTGACGGTTTTTATTAGAATCTTTAAAAACCTCAGCACAGCCCCTGGGACTTTCCCAGTTCACCTAGAGGAAAGGGTGACTGGGGTTCAAGGGGGTGCTGGTCGCTTCAAACCATCCAGCCACTTATCTCCATTTCCAGTTTGTGTCCAAGACCTGGAAAATGGACCTGTTAGCAATAAGGTTTTATTTTATTTCTAAATATTCCTGTTATGCCTGCATAGAAAGTGGTATGCATGAACAACTTGACAGGCAGTGGGCTCTGTTTCGTATTTTTTCATGGTTTTCCTTCAACGTGCAATAATACCCTAGTGAAGAACCATTTATTCAGAATAACCTTTTCCAGCTTTCCTTTGTGTCAGTTGCAGTAATTTTTTTTCCTTCTGTTTGGGTCTTTTTATGCAGCAACAGACAAAAGAAACATTAAAAATGAATTATATATCTCAACAGTATATAGGCTGAATGCAAGTGGTGATTGCAAGTAGTATATTTTAATGGGGTTTAAGTTCAATTTTTACAAAAACAGAGTTATCTTAAAAACAAACAACCAAAACAAAAAAAGCACCCCTAAATGCTTATAACAAATGCTAAAAATTCTACATACTTCCTCCTTTGAGTAGCTGTCCTTAATCAATTTACCCATGTTAGGGGCCGTTCTGAAGTTCATTTAGTTTTTTAAAAATGTCTTCCTAGTGCTTGCTAAAAAAGTAGTCTGTTAACATGAAGTAGTATTACTATAAAAAGAAGTGGAAAGTGGTTAATTTTTTACTTTGTTTAGATAGAAGAGTGTAATTACACCAGTCGTTTTTTAAGTTTTTATGTATATTGCCATAGATCTGTGGGAGATTTCACATCCTGTGTGATTTAAGAAACTGAAGAAAATGCTCCTTAAACAGTGAGCAGTTCATAAGAAAGTGCAGGTAGGTTAAAAGCAACTGTGATTCTCTCCTGCACGCTGATATTTCAGCAGAAATATCCCATGGGGAGTTGTTCCACAGTTGCATCCTCCATGTAAGGATTCTGTAGGTAGCTAATATTACAATTAGGGTGATGCTTTGTGTGCTCGCCCTCCACTCTGCAATCCCCCCACCCCAAGATGAAGATCTGTATCTGAAAGCCTGATATCATATTTTGTTTCATTTTCTGGATTTATTTGCTTGGGACAAGGGTTGTTGGAAGATGTTTTCTTGCTAGAAAACAGCTGATAAATGTGGAAAAGTATCTTAATTTTCTCATGCTTCCTGAGTAATTTTAAAAGGAGTTTCATCTTCTTGTGGTTTTCTTAAGATACTGGAACACTTCACTCCGTAAAACCTGTTGAGGAATACATTCATTGCAGGTAGCTGGGTGTGCAGCTGCAGTGCAAGCTGCAGGTTGAACTCTGGGTGGCGGGAGCCCCGGGCAAGAGGCCAGGAACTGGTGCTAACCCTTTGCACATCAAAGGGCCAGGTGACCAGAGACACAGCAGGATACAAGGATTCAGCTGGAAGACCCCAGACCAAGATGTTTGTAAGACTGTGAGGATATAAAAGCCCAGGGGGTCCTTTGGGATCCTTCCTCAGAGGCACCAGCTCAGGCTGTTATTCTGTTGTTGCACCAGGGAAAAGTTAAAGAAACCAGAAGTCTGAAACTCTGCTATGGGAAACCTGGGGTTGAGCCTGTAAGGAAATCTTGTCTGACTGTGTGAGAGTGCGGTGTGTAGGGAGACAAGCAGGCTCACATCTGCACAGTGGAGTCACCCACTGGGAAGGGGCTTCAGTCTCAGCAGTATAATTGTCTGGTGGTGGGAGTGTGACTGACAGGCTGGCTCCCGGATGGTCAGACAGGAAAGTTTCCTTAGCAAATGATAGGTACAGAAATACTTGTTGCTATTTTCCACAGCTATTTTGAGGATGAAGAGGATCAGATAGGTATCTTTATTTTCCTTACTGATGCCTACATCTCATAACTTTCTTTCTCTGTTTTTTTAGCATACGGATTAACTGAGCCCTTTGACAAGTTTATGGAGCTGCCATCTCTCTGCTTGCTGTACTTTTCGTTTCTGAAAGGAGAAAGTTGTGCATGAGATTAGAGGAAAATGCCTCGGACAAAGCAGATACATCCCAGAAATCTGAGAGGTATGTAGCTCTCAGTTGAGAAAGAAAAGATTTTTGTGAAACTTGGTTGCAGTTTCAATTACGAGGTTAAAGGAATATGTATTTGAGAAGTTGGTTTTGATCCAAAAATAGTTTGCAAGCAAGTCTGTGAGACTGTTCTAATTTTGAGAGAAATAACTGGAATATATTCTTATTCCTGCAGTCCGTGTACTTGACAGCATTCTTGATATTCTCCAGCTTACAGCAATAACAAGTATGAACTTTGAAAATGCAAAGGAAGAAGCAGTTTCCTTATCAGAGAATTTACAGTTGAAATATAGGGGAGGTGGGAAATGGGTGTAACGTAGAAGCAACATGACATCTAACAGCCGGTAGTTGTTTTTCTTAATAGTAGTCAGTTTGGCTTGCTTTTGAGGGGATCAAAATCTCCTCCCATGCATGGCTCCTCACTATTTATATATTTATTGCCTGTCACCCACTCTACCTGGGGCATTGCTAGATTTGAACTTGGTGTCCTTCCTCTCCTGCTTTCACACAGCTAAATGATGCCTTGTTGGCTATGGAAAGGGGCAAGCAGGCAAGCAACCTACTCTACAAACTGTCAAGCTTACATGTCCTGGTGTTTCCTTGAACAAAATCCCAGTGCACTTTTACCAAGCCCAGGACTGGCAAATGAATGTGAGGAATCTGATCCTATGGTTATTTGTTACTATCTTGGTAGAAGTGGCACTACAGGAATTAAATGAGGGGAGAAAATACAGGTCAGTTAACAAGCAGACATATTTTGGGGGAGAACACGCTTCCATCCCCACCCTTTTACACAGCTTTCAGGAGAACATGCTTCCACCTGCACCCTCACATGTAGCTGTCATCAGTTTTTTAAAATTAATTTTACTATTGCAGTATGGAAGCATCCCTTCAGAATAAAAGCCATTGCAAAACCACAAATACCAACATAAAGCTTTAGGGGCAGGAACAACATTTGATTCCGGTTTTAACTTTTTTATGCCAAAACCTGTCAAACATCCATGTGTGTTTCAGTTAGTTTACAGCTGAGAGTCTTTCAAGGGCTCGTGCCTACAGCTGTATCCGAGACCTTGTGTTTGCAGATTGTTGTCATTGCTACCACTAACAATCTCTGCTGGGGAAGACATTTTTGCAGTGTCTTTATTCAGGAAGTGCTGAGTAGCATTTTGGTATGATGGATGAACCTCTATCACAAATCAGGAATTCCACATTTCCTCCTCTTACTAAACATGAAGCAATAAATTATAGCTCAGTTTTTAATATTGTGGTTACCAAGTTGTTGACATAACTGAGCTTATGTTTTCTGATCAAATATGAGAGTGATCTAATTTTGCTACTCTGACTGATATCTACTCTTGTATTGCTCGAAACTTAATAGGAGTTAAATCTATTGTAAAGCTTTTTTTTTCCACTTAAATAAATGCATTTAAAATAAATAATCTAATTAAACTCTTAATTGTGTAAGAAATTAGTTGCCTTTGTTTCCTTGCATAATTTCTCCAGTCATTTAGCTTTTATCAACCCCTTTAATAACAGTTTTCATCAGTTCCTATTTTTTTCCACAACTAATGGAGTTCTTGAATTAATTAAAATGAGTTAAACATTGAGAAGGGAAATAGGTATAAAGCAAGCCCATAGTTTGAAATGATGCTGGAACAGCTAAACGATTGTTAAAACTACACAGGTTGATGGAAACTTCAACATCTTGTGAGCATATATTGCTACTATCATGGGTTATTAGAGGTGAAGTGATTTGAAAAATCAGTTTACTTCTCATTAGTTATACACTGTTTCCATTTTTAGTCTAGATAATGAGGAAAACTGGATTTTACTTTCTTTAATCATTTTAGCAATCCCCAAGAGTATTGCAGAAAATATTTGCTTAAATCCTCGCTTTTTGCTGGAACTTGGGGAGCCTGAAAGATTTCACAGATCTGTTTTCTGACATCTTATTTTGATGTTTGCAAAGTTAGACATGTCCTAAGTTGATACTCTCAATTAACCATTAAAACTTTAAAAAGTCTGCGTTTTAGCACTGTGATTTAATCCATGGTAATTAGAATTGATGATAAATAAATCTGCAAAAAGTATAAATGTGTGTGGTCAAAGGTGAAATGCAAAAGACTTGGTAATGAGAAAAAATATGTTCTATAACTTTTGAGAGACAAAGGTGTAAGATTAAGTAACCTGTAGTTTTAGATACAAGCTATTTTTAAGTTCTCTAAACCTGATTGTCACCTTTGGTACTATGTACAAAGAACACTCCATGGCCTTACCTGGCTTCTCCCTCTCTGGTCCTAACTCCTCTCGTTGCCCCATAGCAATCAAATTGCCAACAGCTTTAACTAGACTTGCCCAGAGCCCATCAATATTTAACTTTTTTTGAGAGATCACAGTTGAACAACCCTTGACATTCTCTATCCTGTTGTGCATCAGGTGAGTTACTTGGGTTGCACTCACAGCCCGAATCAGCCTGGAGAATAAACAACCAAGTCCAAGAACCTAAAGTATTTTCCCTTAAAAAACCCCAGATACAATCCCTCTCTCCCTTTGTGCCAAGAAAACACATGGGAAAAAAAACACCATAAAGATCCCCCCCACACACACTCCCATTAGTTAATTTGAGGTTTGCTTTAGTGTAGCAAAGTTTTGAAGGTTTTAATGTTGCCCATGTTTACCGTAAGCAACCTTATTGTCTGGGGAAAATAAAGTAACATTGTTTAATATAGAAGGCTAAATTTAAGATTTTGGCAAGAAACCTTAAGGCTCTTCTTTTTGTGGCATGGCTTGATTTTGCTTGTTTTATATGCTTCTGAGAGAGCTGACAGCCTTTGGCAGAATAGCAGTGGCCCTAAAGTATTAGGATCGGTGAAGATAAAATTTATTTTTTGTGGCCTTTCACTGTCTGTTTATAGATGAGTCAATATAGCATTATACTAACCTGATTTTACAGGAAAAAATATCTTTATCAAGAAGACAGTATATGGGAAGCATTATTTTGCAAATAAAAAAAATTAATTATTTGACCATTTGTTTTCATGAATGCATTAGTGACATGGTTTTGATGCCCGTCTGCATCTGAATGAGCATGTTGAATCTGAAGGTACCAATAAGGCATGTGCTGTGCTGCACTTGTTTCATTATGTCATTTTGTCACATCAGACTTCTCTGATTCTCACCACAAATCAGTCCTTAATGTGAAAAACGTTACTATCACCAGTGGACTGCTTTGGTGAGAGAAGCTGTGCACAGTGTCAGGTTTAGTCTCCCGATTGACTTACTTAATGGTTGCAGTCATCCCCAGCAGTAGGGATGAGTGGCTAAAATTTGAGAAATTACAGTTTTGCAGGTCTCAGAAGGACATGGATTGGATGCGTGCAATTTCTGGAAAATGCTTAGTATTTTTAAAGGTGGAGGCCAAAGGAATGCCTAGGAAAAGCCTGGTGTGGGTTGCCTTTAGCGGTGTGACTGGAACTGAGTTCATAAGCAGATGTTCCTGATGTTGTCTGTCCTGGGTTTGTAAAGGCACTCCCCCACCCTCTGGGGGCTGTAAGTAGTTTCTCCAGGTGAATTTCCGGAGCAAAGCCAATCAAAAGTTTTGGTAACGCCTTTGCCAATTACATATTTAAGAAAACAGAAGAGAAGGGTTGTTGCGCAGGTGAAGTTGGGAGCCATGTAGAAGGTGGTGTCAGGCCTCCCTCCTCCCCCAGCCCTTGGCCGGGGGCAGAGGTAGCACTGAAGCCCCCCTGAATAGACATGTAATAGAGTGAAGAAAAAAAACTTAAAGAAGGACTTGGATGAGACATGCTGCAAAAGGAATTCCAGCCAGAGAGATAGCGGAGCCTTCAAGGTCAAACCTGGCAGCCGGAGAGAGAGGGAAGCCGTGAAGGGGGGAGAACTCCTTCTTTCCACCCCCCCCCCTCGCTCTCTCCCTTCAGTAGGGAAAAGACTGAAATCTAAAAATCCCTGCTGTCTGTGGAAGATTGTTGGGGAGCAGAGACAACCCTCTGCAGCTCATAAAGGAAGCCCATGCTGAAGCAGAGGAGTGCATGAAGAAGATGTGACTCCATGGGAGGCCTGAGATGAAACGGAGTCTTGTTAGAGACTTGTGGGCACAGAGACGAGACCTATGCTGGAGCAAGTCAGCTTGGGTAGGATTTGTGTGATCCCAAAGAGGGATCCGTGCTGGTGCAGCTGAGTTTGTGACCCTAAGGGACAGCAGATAATGGAAGACCTGTTGTCTAAGGGATAGACCCACGTCGGAAAGGTCTATCAAGGACTATTCCCCTGGGAAGAGACCCCACAGGAAACAGAGGTGGACTCAAAAGCCGTTATTCCCTGTGACCCTGTGGTGCAGATCCATGGAAAAGCAAGTGTCCCCTTCCAGTCCATGGAAGACCTTACAGGACCCTGGGTAACCCCAGCCTTCGGCCTTAGCCCAGGAGGTAGGCCCAGCCCTGAGGTCAACACAGAAGAAAGAGACAGTTCCAGCTGCAACGAATTGGAGTTGTTGTCCCTGAGATAACAGAGAGGAACTTTCAAATGCTGCAGAATTGTGTGGAAGACCTGTAGCTTTGAAAGTGAAAAAAGAAACTGCTTCTCCTCTTGGACTGATACAGAGGGGGGAGGGGTATTTCTGTAAATACATAGTGCTTTTGCCTAATTAGAATTGTTGTAGATGTAGTTCCTTAGTTTTTATCTTACTAGTAATAAATCCTAATATTATTTCTCCCCAATCAGATCTCTTTCATCTGTATAAACATTCTCTCAACTTATACCAATTGGGGGGGGGGTGTGTGAGAGAAATTGGTCTAGGACAAATTCACGACGTTGTCTTAGGCTCTTAAATATTAAGGGTGCATATCATGTTGCTAATCAAAAGCATCATCATTCCGTCTCCAGAAAACAGAGGAAAATATGTGCAAAAGAGGAAAATGCCTGCCTTACTTAGACACCCAGAGGTCGCATTTTCTTATCTTACTCTATCTGTTTTAGCTCACTAAAACTAACAAAACGACTACTTTGCATGCGGTTGCACCCTGTATTTACATGGCCAATTGATACACGTGTGTAACAAAACATTTCTTAGACTCTGTAATGTATTCCCAGAAGTACAGTTATATTAGAGAATCATGCTTTTAGCAGGGCTGAGTGGGCTTGGTTTGTTGTCAGCTGGTTGTGAGGATATAGAAGGAAAAACAACTCACTTTTTTGTTTACTTAGAAGTACCCAGTTGCAGCATTTAAAATGAAAACTTCTATTATGTGTACATTGCTAAGCACAGTGCTGTGATTCACCAGTATAAAACTGTAACAGGAATACTTTGAATTTCATCTCTTTCCAGCTAAGCTTACTTTTATTTTTAAGAAGACAAGTTGCTGCTGTTTTCTCCTCTCAATCAAGCATTTCTATTTGAAACAAATGAACAGACAGGGCCGTAATGTTCAAGAGCCATCTCCAAATCTTTTAACACTTTGCATTTGATAAGGAAATGCAACTATAATATGAGTAGTTTTGCTGAATAGGTTGATAGGTCTTCAGTAATCTGAAAAGCATGCCTAAGTTTGCTGGAAAGCTGGATATGTTCTGGGCCTTATGAAGTCTGGAAAAGCTAGGCATGTACTGCATCTCAAGTGTGAGTTGGCAGAGGCTCTTTGAGTTGTTTTAAAATTGTAATGTGCTTTCAGTGCTGAAATAGGTCTGTCTGTGCTGAAAGCTGACAGGTTGATATTAGTGTTTGGTCGTGTAGTCTATAAAAGTTGGGAATCGATTAGTGTGGTGTGCTTTAATTCATGATTTGCATCAAAAGACTTAATAAAAATGTTGAGCTTTCTCAAGGCTTGCTTCTGTAACTTGCAGTTGCTTGATTCAGAAAAGATGTACAAGCACAACATTTGACTTCTGGGTCTTAGTACTGTTTCTGAGACAAAAATAGTGCTCTAATTTAGGGTGTTTCTGAGGGGCTGCTGGTGCAGTATTGGTACATCAGAATTACTGGCAGTCTGTGCTTTGTGGTTTACCTGTGGACATCTGTAAAGATGTTGCATGTGTGTCTTGCTTAAGTTTCTGGAGCTGGTGTGAGACACAAATTGAATAACAAGTCAGAGATTTGACTTGGTGACTTTGCTACAGAAATATCCCTTGATTTGGGAGCAGCAGTTCTTGTTTCTGTATATCAAATTGTGTTGTATGATTTCTTCTATATATAATTTCTTCTAAAAATTTGAACCCCAACCTCCATCATGAAGGTAGAGAGCATGCATGACTCTGTTGGTGTATCACCAGCTGGAGTACCAGCAGATCCACCTGTAATGAAATGAATAAACCAGATCTCTTGAAGACCACAGAAATACTCTCTTTCTGTGCATCTTGTATTTTTCTTTTGAGATGTAGAAGGATAATGTTTCCCTTTTTTGCCTTTTTTTGTTTTGCTTGTTTACAGTGTAAGATCTTTAGACTGTATCTTATGGTGTGTATGGTCCAACATCTTGCACATTGCATATTGTCTTGGCTGCAGCCCTTAAGTTTTATTGTAATGTGAATAATGTCTACATTTACATGTGAAAAACTGTCTGAAGTACTCTGCAGTGTAAGAAAGGCTGGATTTAAAGATGCAGTTTGCTACCTTTTCCCATCACCTGTGTTGTTCCTGTCTCATTGTGCCATGTTCCTAAATTTGATCATGTGTTTTCAGCAGGGTCTAGTCCTAATCACTGCGCAGGATAGTTGGGATCTTGTGTCAGTAGCCATAGGTGATGGACTAAAGCCTATTGGGAGTGGATTGCAAGAGGAGAAAGAACAGTAGGGTGGATAACACTGGACACTGTTACCTTGAGGCAGCTGTATTTAATTTCTGCCTCTAGCAACGAGTTTCTTGTGTGAGACTGAGCAGTTCTGTTATACCAAACCTTTGCAGCCATGCACTAATGGTTAGTGCTGCACTTTGCCTGAACTGAGATACTCAGGCACAAGTTCTGAGCTTTTACAACTGCAGTTGGTCCGATATGACAACAGTTTGGTGCAAAATACTTCAAAAGTGCTAAATACATTAAAATAAAGAACCTCAAAAGTCTAGATGACATACATTGAAGATCCAAAATTAGCCAACACTTTTGGTACACCTTTTAATCTCTCTCTCTCTCTCTCTCTGTGTGTCTGTTTTCTGCTGTAAACTGGAGATACCAGTACCACATCAGCTTTTAATGACTCAGAAGAAAGACCAAGTTGTTAGTGTTGTGAAGCAGACATTTGGTGGCTAAATAACGGAAAAGGTGATGAAGAAACTGGTAGTAAGCAGAGCCAAGCAAGTGAGCACAGCCCATTTTGCACACTGGCTTAGTTTGTGTAAACACCCTTACTTTTGGCATCCTCCAGCTTCTTGCTGCTTTACCTCACAATCTTAACATTTAAAAGGTATTCTTAAAGCTTACTTCCTAGCTTTTAAAATACCAAACTAAAAAAAAACCCAAGAAATTCCACTGTACTGAACCACAGACGTTCTTGTATGAGTCACTAACATGTTGGGACCTCAAACTGCAGTGCAGGCTTCTGCCATGTGAGCTGCGCAGTGTGCTGGTGTACCACACATGGACCTGGCATAGGGCAGTGGAGAAAGGAATTGCTCCCATCAGTGAGTGTTCGTCATCATGTGTCTGAGTTTCACACTGTTGCTGAGAAAGCCCCTGAAGTCAGGAGGTAATACTTGCAGGAGAAGTCTCCAGAGAGGAACATCTTTAATGTCATTGTTTCCCAGTTGTTTTCAAGACTAGTTTAAGCCATTGCTGCTGGAGGAGGAGGAGGTGTAGCAGTCCTGTCCCCTGCCCACCTCAGATGCTTGTTCCCCACTGTCTGTGTTGCCTTTCTCATTGGTCTGTTTGCTGGCCCCAGCGTGGAAGAAGTAGTGGCACACAGAGTGAGCTACACCAGCATTACGTGTGGGGGTGTAGTTTTTGTGCTGGGTTGGTAGGTTCCCTGATGCTGTACACCCTTGCTGCTGTGGTGGCAGCCAGGGAGAGACAGCACAGAGGCAGAGTTGTCTTGAGCCTCTTGCTTGAACTCATTGTGAAACTATGTTGTAAGTCTCTATGTGCCACGTGTAAGAGCAGACTTGCTTTAGCTTCTTTATATGCCCAAAACCAGGTGTAGGTTTTCACGCAGATAACAAAAGATGTGTTCTCTATTTCTGGTTTCTTTGCTTTGCCCTCCAGAAGCCTCCTTCTCTTGATAAATTTCCAAACAGGGAAGTGATGCAGGTTCTTAATGGATGACTTTAAGAATTTTACTATACTGGTAAGCCAGCAAGAAACAGAACTGATCTCAGTTGACACCTTAATGAAAAATAAAATAAAACACTCCCTCTAAAATTTGGCATAGAACTTTAATGCAGAATGAATAAAAGTTGGCTGAGATTTAAGCAATTAAAAAAGATGTCCGGAAAACTAAACTTGATTGTAGCTGGCACTGACAGCTTTGAATATGTATTTATAGATTTCTGCAAATGCATGCTAAATATTAGGAAGAGAAAAATAATGCATAGAGAATCTGCTGGATACAGACAGTGGTGAAAATGAGGGCTTTCAGAGGGAGTTAAAATAACATGAAGGAAGGAGATATAAGAATGATATTCCAGCTAACAGGATTGCGCAGAAATAGATGCAGGAATGTTGATAAAAGTAAAAGAATGGAGGAAGGAGCTTAGTTCTGTTCTTTTGATTGCAGGAAACAACAAATTGTATTTTTTATAGAATATAAAATCTTCATAATTGCAGTTAGATCAGACTTGAGCTGGAAAGAAATGGTGAAGGATAATGTAAAAAAATTGAATTCCTACAGAAAGAAAAAAGCATCAGTGAACTGGGGCTTGAAAGCTATGTATAAGCCAGTTAGATTTCTTTCAGAATACAGTGAAGTGGAAACAGTGCAGGTGTGTAACTCTGCCTCACCTTTACATCCTGTATCTTCTTTATTGTTAATTGAGTGTGGAGTAAGAAATGCTACAGAATTTGACATTTGCTGAAGCATGAATTCCAGTGTGTTAGAAAGGTCATGAAAAAAATGGTAGTTATGACAAGAGAAACAGAATTAAGATTTCAGCAGTTGTTCTTTCAAACATTTCTATTACAGCAGGCAGTTGGCTTTGGGATGAAGCTAAGACCAGTCTTTTGAGGCCAGGAACAATTACATTTTGTAAGAATCAAGCTTTCTTACAAGCATTTAGAAGAATATGGCTTTCTGTTCAGGTTTTCTGTTTTGTTATGGTTGTTTGTTTGTTTGTTTTTAAATCCTTGCATCTCAGAATAGATTTTGGGTTGCGAAGTGTGAATGTAAGGTAACTGTTTAAGTGGGGGGGGGGGGGTGGTGGTGCGTGTGCAAGTGTTTGTGTGTAATAAACCAAAGCAACAAGCGAAATACCAACAGCCACTACTAATATGTAACCATTAGCAATTAACATGTAAATAGCAAAATCCTGGATCGGGCAGAGAAGCTTGGTTAAGAGAGCCTTTATGCAAATTTATGGTCAGCTACATCTTAAATGTCTACTTTGAAGAAGGCAAAGGCTTATGGTCTCATATTTTTCTCAACTGGCAGTTTTATGGCTGCAAAACCATGCAAGTTTCTCTGTTGACACTCCTGTCGGTATTTTCAAACTCTGAAGGCATTAGTCCATTGGGCTTTGCAGTTGTGGTAGTGTTACTGCACGGTCTTATATGCAGCCCAGTAAATTTCCAAGAACATTGTTACCATTTAAAAATACCTTGTTTCAATTAATTATGTTTAATAAAAAAGGTACCAAAGGAATTTGCAAGCATAGTACTGTTTCCTTCAAACTTGCTTTTGCCTATGTTATGATGCTTGAAAGTGTTTGTGTGATAAATACTTATCTGTTGCTCCAGGTGAGGATTCTTGGGCTGTGGGAAGAATTCCCGGCCCTTGGCAAGGTGGACAGACACGCAGGACCTTGGGCAGGGAGCTCAGTAACAACACTCACTTACAGTTGACTGTATGTTAGGTGGTAACATTTGTTTGACCTAAGCCTTTTCAAAGTCGCTGAAGAGATGAGAACTATCTTTTTCTAACCACAGTCAGTTGTTACCTTCAAAACAGTCACTGGTAGCCCACCTTAATGTTCAGTAAACTTTGTAAAATACTCCTGTTTTGAGGGTTACATTGTTTTGGTTTGGTTTTTAATCCAGAAATTGTTCCTTTTCATGGTATGTTATCTGAGTTTCTTCTTACAATCAGACAGTTTAATTTCAAATTGCAAATGGCTGTAAATATTTATGATGTAAAATATAAAGGAGACTTCCTAGAGCCACACATTTTCAAAGAGTTGGTTACACCAGTAGAAATTTCCTAGGCTGGTTCGTTCTCTTGTATGTTGGACTTTTGTGATAAGCATTTCAGTTCAGTAATGGCTTATGAGCTTATGGAGAGAGAAACTCAGGCTCTTACTCAGTTGGAAAAGTAAGATTTTCCTTGCTATGTTAAAACAGATGAATAAACTGGAGTTTAAATTTCCAAATTACATGGGTTGGGCAAAGTGCAGTGTTTCCCTCCACTTGTTTAAATGTATCATAAATTAGAATATTTACATTAAGAAGAAGGAGGGGGGAAAATAAAACCCCATAGCAGATGTTTGGAGCCTTCAGTAATGCATTTATGGAGGAAATGGGGAAGCTCTAGTTCAGTAAGTGAGGCAGTACTATTTGTTTTTATACAAGAGCTTTTTAAATGCCTTTAAAACTTGTCTCAGAATGAGGCTGCTCAGAGAATATGCTGACTTAGCAATTCTTATATGACCTTTGGTGACAGGCTGAAGAAGAAATATCTTTGTAAGGATCCACGGGTTGTGAAAAGCAGAAGGAGGATTTTTTTTTTAAGTCAAAGTTGAAATACTCTGTGTACTTGAAAATTTAATCTTTGTCGTAAGACTTTGCTGATACTCGTACAATTGCATCTGGCTAATGCAGTAAACTGGATTTAACATCTTTGATTATCAACAGAAACAGTGAGTAGAAAATGCTTGTTCATATGTTAAATACCCAGTGAACTTTCTTCCTGTTGAATTCCAGTGTATTTAAAAGATAAGTTCCCAGCAAGTCCCCTTTGTAAATCCTGGGGTAAACCTCCTGAGCTGAAACTCAGGGAAAGGTTTGGAATGAGCTGCAGGAGGAAAAGCAGCAGTTCAGCAGGAGCCCATGGTGTAGCGTCGCTACAAAACAACTGTGTGTGTGTTCCTAGTTACCTATGAAATATGTGGCTTACTCCCTGCCAACGATGGTAGTCATGGAATATCCAGAGCACACCACATGATTTCCTCTGATTTTTGGCCTAATTTTTAGGGCTGGGAAGTAGGGTAAGTTAATGTTGAATGGCATTGTTTTTAAGTACTGAACTTTGTTAAGTCAGATGAGGGATTGCACACACTTATTCTTATCCTAAAGATTGCAATGCAGACACAATACAGAGCCAGAAAACAGAAAAAAGTATATGCAGTATATGTAGTGGTTTTGCTGTTCCATTACCTGTAAGGAATCTCTACCCACTGCGCTTTTTGAAGAGAAGTGCATGTCTCATACTCAGCAGATGAGCAAATTCTACTTTTCTTCCCAGCTGCAGCATTTTTTACAGAAAGAACTGTTTCTATCACAGGCCTATGAGGGAAACACAAATGGTGTATGTGTTAATAGTGTTTAAAATACTGTATTCTATAATTTTTATTAGCAAAATACCTAATCTGCCCAAGTGTTCCTTTAATTCTCTCTTGTCAAGAGGCAGACCTAAGTATGTATATTGCATAGTCTAATGCCTTGAATCATAAAAGAGAATTGCCTTCTTCAGTGTTAGAGGCAGTGATTTTGTGGCTGAGAGGCAGATTGGGAACTGTGAAAATACTACACTTTGTTACAGGGATGATTTAGTAATTTTCAAACAAATCTTTATTTAGTTTACACAGGGCACTTGCAGAATTTGTCTCAAGTATTGCATGCATTTGTTAGAGGTGGGATAGTACTCTTTTTTGTGATAAGTTTATGAAACATTTAATTTTCTTTTTCTCTGGTGTTTTTTCTTCTCTTTTAAACAAAGTAAATTTCTGTGACAATAAAATCTTACATTTATTTTAGAACACTCTCTATGTTTGCTATATCCAGATATATGTGTCCATTAGCATGCTTCAGAATAGTCTTCTTTATGTGTTTGCTGTTTCTTTTCTTAAAATTCTGAAATGGTGATGTAACTTTTGGAGATACCACAAGGAATTGCTGTTCTGGTACAAGATGGTTTTACTTTTGTCAGACTTGTGAAATGTAGTTTGACTTCAGTACCTCTTCAGCAAGGTTTGGTCCGAGGATTGCTGCAGAACCTGAGCTGGCTGCCATGCCTGCTCGCGTACATCAAATCCATTGCTGCAGTGGTACAAAGGAAGGCAGTTTCTGTTGTTTGGTTGCTAAAATGTGGATCTGCTTCCCTGTTGAAAGGGTTAATCTTCTCTCTCTTAGGCTAATTAATTAGGCTAGTTGTTAGGCTTGCTCAGAAACCCTGCATTCTTAACAGGTTTCCTGAAGCTTTCAGTTGTCTTGATATGTCATCAGCACAGGGCAAACTCTGAAATTCCCCGACGGAGCAGGCTGCAATCTCCCGCTTGTGGCCTTTGCCAGGCAATTCCATATCCTGGAGTGGCCATCATGGGCAGAGGGGGGCACACCCCAGAGTTTGTGAGAAGTTTTCATAGTACCCTGGTGGGATATGGTCTCAGCACAACCAGGTTTTAATTATTAATGTTTTTCCAGTATCTTATGGCTGACTTCTATCATGCATTTTCAAAAATAAATGAATTGCACATTCCTCTTTAAGACTGTATTTTTCTTCACAGCCTTTTTTTTTCTTCTATGCTTTCTTGTCTACCATTCTGCCTGTTAGCATACGTATCACCAACAGTCTAGTGAGCATCTAGAATTTTATTTCATCTTATTTCTCCCTGATTTTTCCTGCTGTTCTTAAGTCTTACAAACCTTTGATACTGCAAACATCTCACATGCTTCAGTTTGCTCCCTGAACAAAGTTGTAGGTATGAAGACATTTCTACTAAAGCGACCCGAAGTTACATGATGAGGCCTTAAAAAATACAGTTAAAGTATGTTCTTCAGGAATAACATCAGTAAGTGCTTTGAGAAAGCAGAACAAAAGAACCACGGTGTATTAAAAAAATGAAGATTCAGAGGTTTGAAGAATCTAATATGTGTCTGTAATATGCTTGGGAAGCAAGGACAAGTAATGGATTTTCAGTGTATCCAAAAACTAACCCTATTATTTTAGTCAGTATTTCTACAAACAGGATCTCCAGGATGAAAGAGGAAGTGTGTAAGGGTTTGCATTTCTCATGGGTCTGTATAAACACATTTACAACTGGTTGGAAGTACAAAAGAAGTTAATATTGAAATATTTTCCCCAACTTTTACAATCATTTTTACACTTTCTTTTTCCTTCCTTTTTTCTTTTTTTCGGGGGGGGGGGGAGCATAGATGTGCTTGATTTTCCTATTCATAGGAGATTCACATTCTAGCAGTTTTTCTTTTGAATGTTTAACCTCCATGCTTTAGTAAAATGCTGACCAGATTTTCACAGTAGATCTCTGTAGTCTAAGGAAACTTACGTGTGATAAGCAGGCTGATGTGCCCAGAGTGCCTCACAGCCTCTTTTCTTGTGTCTCTTTGAGCATCAAGGGTAAAAGATTGAAGCTATTGAAAGGTATTTTCTTGTGGGCCTTACTATGTTGCCTGCGGTCAAGTAATTAAATCTTATAAATGCTCCTTGTGAATTTCTAACTTTTAGTTTGACTGGTAAATCACAATTTGCACACCATGGCCAGTGACAGTCCTAGCTCACCAGTGTTGGCCTTCTGTAGTTGTATGTGTTAATTTATAAAAACTGTTTAATAATGTTTCAAAACAGGGAGGATTCTGAACATTAATTTCTTTCTGGTGGAAAATAATGGCCTGAAAAGGATGTAGTGGTCAGTGTTTTCCAGAGCTGAAAGTTTCTGGTTAACCACATATTTCTGCAAGGGCATTCAGAAACTTAAAAGGCTCTAAAATCTACTGATGTGAGGGAAAGGGACAGAGGAGGCAAAGCCTGGTGTTAAGATAGCAGAGAGATGCACAGTTATGTACCGGTTACCTGAAAGTAAATTGCAGTCTCACATTTCTAGGAAACACTGTCCTAAAATGTGTCTCTTGAGCCAATAAGAGTAAGTAATCAGCTTTTTCTCCGAGAGGCTTTAAAAACAAAATTTTGGCAACAGTAGCTAAAGCAGTATTTTACAGAAGAACCCCCAGTAAATGGAAAGCAAGCTGGTAATCAGTTTTGATTAACGGATCTGCATTCTGTTATTTAAATGTTTACATCCTGATTAGCATTTAGGCTTCATTTAAATATGCAATTTTATTTTAGCAAAAAATGAGGCATGGAGAATGGAGATAATCTTTCAAATGCTAAATGCTGGGGATGTGAGGTAAGAAATATGCACCCACCTCCCTCAGTGTTGTAAAGTGATACTGATGTGACTGATACTTTCACTGTAGTTGTGGGATTATGGAGTTTCTTAATCAGATAGGGATAAAGGAAAAAGTGTGCAGGTTGGTTTTATTTTGTTTTGTTTTTTTTTAGTCTACAACAGGCTTTAGTCACAAAATTAAGTTTTAACTGAAGTATTAAGGCTTTTGTTCATGAACTAAATGTCTCATTTTATTAAAAGACAAAGAACGTTAAGCAGGTACTAAAGTTTGTGAGATTTTTCTTGATTATTTTAAGAATTGCCCATCTATGATAGCATCTGATCATTTAAATCTGCATTTCCATTGTGATACTTGCTTCGTGTGTGTGCAGTATAGTCACTGTTCCTTATGTTGCTCATGTTTAGGTTTTTTTCATGCAAAAGCACTGATTCTGGTAACAGTTGTTAGGTACTAGATATAGTGGTTTGCTTTGACGACTCACTTCTGCTGCAAAGTTGAGACTTTTTGGCCAAAAGAGCATGCACATCTCTCAAGATTGCAGATCCTGGCTTTGTGAAAAACTGACTGATTCAACAGGAAGGTTGGCCTGCCACGTAAGCACGCCATAAAAAACGAGCATCTGACAGCTCTGTGGCTTGAAATAGTGAAGCTGACACAGGCATATGGAAAATTCATGCAACAGGGATACTGTATCAAAACAATTTTTGTAGAGAGGCAAAACGGAATCCTTTCCCTCCCCTCCTCCCTCCTTCGCTTTCTCGTGACTCTCTGTTTTTATGTTGTTTGCCTTTTAAATGGTGTCTCTTTAAAACTTGATATCTTACACAAGGATTAAGCATTTCTCAAAGAATTTTTAAATAGAGTGATTTAACTTTTAAGGGGAATATTCACACAGGGATAACATCAGGAAGGTGGGACACTTTTGAAAAGCCATGGCTTCTCTCCCCTTAACATGGTTGCCTGAAAGGAGAGACAATTTACTGTGCTCATGAGTTGGACAGGGAATTCCTGCCCATGATAACTTGACTCTCTTTCTCCCAAAGCAAACTCAATATCCTTCTGATGAACAAACATGTCTTCTGATGACACAAACCTTTTCTCTCCTCCACCGCTATATTTCTGTTCCATTAGGTTTGATGTCAGCCACAAGGTTTTGTATTAGTCTTCTACCTGGGCTTGTAGAGCAAAGACTTCAGTTTACATAGAAGGGCTTCTGGTCTTGTTGAGCTGGGAGAGATTTTGAGGACTGTGAAAAGATAGAAAGTAAACATAGGCAAGCAACAAATAGAACAATCACCCTTCTCTCATAGCAAGCAAGTCTATAACTGATATTACTGGCTTATTTTCTTTAGCCTTTTTTTTTCCTCCCCTCCTGCTTTGCACATTTTTCACCAGCTGTCGTTGGCCTTCCATATTTTTTGCCGCTCTTTTTTCAACAAACCTTTGAAAATAAGATATTGCTGTTACAACTACCACAAAATTAAGAAGCAGAGGCACAGGAGGATTAGGAGACATCTTAACCAAGGTGTGTAGGCACCCACTGCCTAGTAAAGCCTGAGGAGCTATTGTGCCCAAAACCCTTGCTCGATCAGGCTTTGGAATGGTCAGTTAGGGTCATGCTGGGAGATGAAGCCAGGGCTTTCCTGATTGCCCAGGGTAGCAGTGATCACCCCCAACCCAGTGTTTTCCAACAGAACCCTTCCCTAAAATTTTTGAGGTCTGTGACTCTTTTTACAAGACCTACCCCCTCATTATGTATCGGTGCCTAGCTCTGTGGGGTGTAGATTAATGAGATGTAGATGTGTTTGTCCAGGGGTCCATGACTTACTGTGCCAGCAGGACATGACTCTGAACAGCATCACCAGCTCCGTGGTCTGCTCTTCCCTCTTATGAGTTTCATCTGAGGGAAGCTCTCTGTGGTGAATGAATTACTGAAATGAAACGCCTGAAGTCACAGTTAGTCTTTCATTCATCCTGAGAAGTAATTAACATCTGGATATCTTGCCACTGAGAATTAATTTCAGTAGTGGCCAAGTCCTTCTCTGTGTCCCTGCAACAATGTGTTTCTTCAGTTCAGCTGGGCTGTTGCAGTGAATGTGGCAGATATGTTGCTGAACATGCAGATCCATGTGTAGGGCGAGCCTGTGCAGTGGTCTAGGGCACATACTCTTAATTTTTTAATCTCTAGCAGGTTCAGCAGAGCCTGGCCCCAGTTATGTACAGGCTGTGGAATTCTGATCTGTATGCAACTCCATGAAGCAGCTGACTTCATGCCTGTAGAACTGCACTAGCCTAGGAACCATAAAACATGAATTACGGGGATGAGAGCCACATGGGAAGATAGAGGGAACAGACCTCTGGCTGCCCAAAGGTTGGAAAAATTACTCTCCATCACTGTTGCCATCTGCATGTCCAGTAATGGTGAGGAACCTGGTGTGATACTGCATGGTGGAAATCAACATGGGTTTATCCTTTATGTGTGCCCGTATGAGAAAAATGTGTTTGGTAAACAAATTTTAAAATGCCTGGTTTGTTCCTTTTTCGTATGTAAATCTGAACGTGAGAACTGCAGACATGCTTACTTAGTGTTTAAAAGTTGTAGAGGGCTGCAGCGTGGGTGTGTGAAGCCATGCTGCTGCTTTTTGTGTTGTATCAATGGCCAGACGTGTGCAAACCATCCAGGAGTCCGCCAACATGTGGAGAAGGGGCCGTCTCTCTTCTGGCATGTTGTTTCTTTGCTCCCTTGGTAAAGTTCTGCTGGATCCACACATCGCTTGGCTTCTTTTGGTGCTCTTGCAAGCTATACTAAATATTCATTATAATAACAATGCAGACTTCTAAGTAAAAAGCTCATTGGAAAAAAAGATGAGCTTTTTCCAGAAACAAATCCAATCACCCCACCCATTTTCTTTCTTCAGAAACCGGAGCTGAGGAATTGCTACAGGAATTCTCTCCCAAGTCACAGTGGTTGCTTCTTCCCTTCCCAATAACTGCGCTCCTGTGGTGGTGAGGAAGTACAGCAATGCTCCCAGGCTAATGTATAAAAAATCCTCCATACAGTCACAAAAAAAGTAGTTTACATTAAAGTGGATAAATATATTTTCAAAGGAAAATTTTGTCCATACCTGTATTTATCTGACACTAATGTTGGAACTTGCAGCTGAGAGAAAGACAGGGATAAATATTCCAATATTCCAGCTGACTCATCTTTGCTTCTTCCTGATTATCCCTTTCTATTCATGATTAATGCCCATGGAAATATTTTTTTCCTCAAACTTTATTTTATTTGCCTTTTTTTTTAATCAAGAAAAATTATATACAGAGTATCTTACATAAAAGTTAGACTAAGAGAACATGTTTATGCAACTAAGACAAGAACTAGAAGTTAGAAAAGCAGATTTGTGTGTTTTCATTCAATACTGATTTATTTTACATGTACTCCTGTCCTGAATAGAGCTGACTCTTTTTCTTTGCACAAAAAGAGAAGCATGTACTCATGTCAAGAGCATAATTCCTAGTTATTTCCAGCAGGTGCTTAAACACATTTGTAAATTCCAGCTTATAGCTGAGCAATTCACCCTCTACCCCCTGTATGTAAATTTGTAACAGAGGACTCATGAGGAGTTTGAGTGTATAAGTGATACCTGGTTTTTTTTTCAGTGTGGAATTCCCATTGAGAGGCCAGGCCTAAAAATACCAAATGTTTCCGCAAACAATTCCTGCACACTGCATGTTGAGTAATACAGCTGCAACCAAGGGGAGAGCTTCTGCTGACAGTTTCCCAAATGCAGGAGTCTAAACTGAGCTAGTTTATATACAGTTTTTATTACTGGTCATAAGCTCTTACCAGAAATCCAGATATGCTTGGATCATGCAGCTGATTAATGACACAGAATGACTGTGGCTACAGGATGAAGGCTTCTTTTGTGTACCAGAGAGGATAACTTTCAGCTAATGACTTTAAAATATTTTATAGAATGCAAATAGAGCAAGTTAAGGCATGTAAACAATATCTTCTTATCAAGGTAAGCATTTGAATTACATGATATTGACATGTGTGATTTGATTTAAAGAAATTTTGTATCAGTGGTGCCCTTTACCAATGGAGTGTTTCAATAAATATTTAAAAAAACCCCTCAAAAACCAAAACAAAAACTCACCTCAAAACATTTCTCAGTAAATAAAAGGGAAATTCAAAAGGGAAAAGCCAAAGAGAGTAGAGGAACTTTACAGGGCAGGCAACAGTCCTTCTGAAATAGTAGAAAATCTGGTGTAAGGGAACCTGAAGTGCTTTGGTTATAGAATGTTTAAATGTAGCAAATTTTTGAGTGCCTGCTAATTTGAATGTTAAGTTCTGCATGAAAGTCAGTAAGCTTGTGGATTCAGGTATTTCTCAGTGCTCATGTCCAATAGATGTATAGGCATGTTCATGAAGCATCAGAAACCTTGATTTTTCTTCTTCCTGCTGCTACTGTGCTGTCCTTTCCCTGGGAAACACCCTGATTCAGTGATTGTGGAGTTTCATGTCAGAGTGTGCTCTCTCCAAATAAGGTCCCTGCAGAAGAAGGTACTGGCATAGGCAACCTGTTTTTGTGGCCACATTCACCAGGTACAAGTTTTCTTTGTTGCTCAGCGTGGTAGAATCAGGCCTTTTTACTTCCAGGGACCATTTATTCATCTGTTTGGCAAAGAAGTTGATCAGTGATGCTGTCACTGGATTGGTATCACCAGTATCTCTGTCAGAATGGTTTCAAGTACAATACATAATTGGAACTAATGTGGGAAAGCTCAGCAGCCCTTGTGGAGTTGTGTTGTTGTCTTGATTTTTGCCACAGTTGAGACCACTCCTGAAAGTGACCAAAAGACCCTTGTATACCTGTCAGCACTGCCCCATGGCACTTGAGTCAGTCACTGCGTCTCTGAGTCCACTCAGGACTGTAATTTCCACTCCAGGAAATCCAGTTTAAAACTAGCATCAGGGACTACTTACACCAGCAGCCGTTGTAGTCCAACATGTGCCTATGAGTAGCTGTTAATAATGCTTGAACTCTTTCTTAGCTCATTTTCGTTTATTTTTTGGTGGAGTATTTAGATTATTGTCATAGACCTGGATGGTTTGCATCTGGGATGGTTTCTTCTTTCGCACAATGACCTTTTGCTTACCTTAATTTCTGTAGAAATCCACTTCTGAGAAGAGGGTGATGTTCGCACCAAATTCTCCACTTCCTTTGGAAACACAGAAAAAGGAAAACGTGTTTCCTGTTAGTGACTGTTTTAATTTGTATTTCTGCTTGCATGAGAATATATCCTAAATGTACAGAGAGGAACTTGTTTTAGGGTTCTGTTAATCTGAGAACTTATGTTGGTTTTTTTTAATTTTATTCCTGGCAGTAGAATTACATTCACCGTTTCTTCAATTTCGAATCTAATTCCTAAATGTTATGGGAGTTGTAATGTAATCGTCTCCATGAAATGTCAGATTGCAACCTGTAAGAGACACTTCCAGGGTTTTTTTGGGCTGCTTTTTTAACCAGTGGCTCGTCTAGTCTGGGTAGGAGTGGGGCTGTTGAACCAGAGGCAGTGATGGCAGTGTTGGGAATGGTCAGGTACCCTTTAGCATTTGATCACTGTAGTAGTCAATAGTATTCTGTTTAATCCTGATAAAACTTACTGAAAACAGTCAGACGTTTGTGCATGGTTTTTTTTTCTTCTAGAGATGGGTACACTGAGATGGGCATTTCTTTGTTCCTAAGGCAAGCGTAGTGTTGATAAAGAAGTGTTTTCTCTTGGGACATCAGAATTGAGTCTGGTTTATGTTATTTCTGTATGCATGTCTGTCCTCCTAGGCTTGTAATATTCTTTGGAATTCCCACAGTTTTCTGCAAACAGCTTTATTATTAGATGTGTGCTTTCTGAAGTCTCCATTTCGGTTATCTTCAATACCATGATATTGAGGTCACACCTCGCAGTCAGACAACCCAGGTCATATAGATAGAGATATCTATATATATATGCACATACATATGTGTATATATATACATATGTATATATATATATG
Organism: Lophotriccus pileatus; assembly: GCA_035583135.1. Taxonomy (NCBI): domain Eukaryota; kingdom Metazoa; phylum Chordata; class Aves; order Passeriformes; family Tyrannidae; genus Lophotriccus; species Lophotriccus pileatus. The sequence goes on along the minus strand of JAWWES010000081.1, from coordinate 63,437,320 downwards.
TACATATATATAGATATAGATATATATGTGAGGAAAAGGAGAGGCAGAAAGGGAACAGGGGTAGAACAAGGGGTTATGGAGGAATTAGAACTGTATAATTTACTTACCTCTATGGGAAATGTCTGCATCTAGTTATAAAAGAAACTTTCTTAGATCTTTCCTCAAACTTGAGTTTTTTCCTATTTGCCTGAAGTAAAGATATTGGAGAGAGATATGACATTACAAGAGACTGTGGAGCAGATTCTCATAGGAGTATAGATTTTGCTGTTCTGGAAAAGATTGTTTTTTAAATTACTGATATGCTTGAAGAGCAGCTCTGAAAATGTGTAGAAAAGGTAAGAATGAGGATAGACAGTTGATGCAAAAAACACCCAACAGAATTAGATCCAGATGGAGGAAGTGGGATCTATGTTCTTGAGCTATGGAAAGGCTCTCCCACGTTTATCCCTGTTTCCCATTATTTTCAGCACAATGCAAGGAACTCTACACCATATTTATATATTATGGAACCGAGAGTAAGAAAGTAGTAAGGAGTCTGTTGTCGGCGTGTTGTGCTTTCTTTAATTTACAGCATCCTCACTGTGCTGTGCTGCCATAGAGGACAGAATATAGCCTTTGTCCCCACTCAGCATTAGCGGAACCAAGAATGATGCATGCAGTTGGCAAGGGCTCCAACAACAGAGTCCCCATTCATTGCTGCAGAGCAGTTTGTTTTAGCTGTGTTATGTAAGCCATTTGTGGTATAACTCGGGACATTGCACAGAATAATATTGGGCATGGATATCCAGCTGTTGTGCTAGATATTGAGAAGGGAAAAAAGATACCTTATTGCAGCCGTTTGCTGGAACAGGCCTTTAAAAGCTCATTGAATTGAAGTATTGCAACCCATTCCCTTATGACAACCCCATCCTATGACAACCAAGTGCTAGAAACAATATTGGGCAACTGCAGTAGATGTCCTACTTGCACAAAAATATTCAGTTTTACCCTTTATGAACCTAATGCCAGCTTGCCAATATGAGTTTTGTGGCTGGAGTGGTAAGAGAAAGCTTTTTCTGAAAACTTCATGAGTTCCCACCATCATGGTGCAAGGGTGATGCAGGGCCACAGGAACTATTAAACAGATAACGTTTTTCTCATTGAGCTCTGAAAAGTTACTGCCATTAGGTATTGGACTTCCTGAAGGTAAGTCCACCTGCCTTTTGTAGTTAAAATTCTGCCCAAGAGTATGCAAAATGATATTATTAACTAGAATGTTTTGGTTATCATGGAAAGAAAGAAAAAGAGCAGCTGAAATACATCAGAAATTGGCGATACTGAAAATACTGTCTTGCCATCGTGAATGTTATCTGATGAGAGAAAATGCTGTATAAAACTCTCTTCAGCTAAAGGGATGGTTCTCTGTGATTTGTGTTGGAGGACTAAATAAATGAAAGCAAGCATTTCCCGGAGTCATGGATTGCCTTTGCCTTTGTTTTGTCTGCCCTGTGCCAGGAGGCACTGGACATTGCCTGCTTGGCAAAACTTCTTGCTTTTCACTAGCATTTGATATCACTAGTCCTCAGTGTGACCTTGCAAAGTGACTAGAGATGCTGGACAAACTTCAAGCAAAAACTAGTCTTGTTTCAGCGAGGTGGTGGGTTAAGTCCTTGATTACCAAACAGAAAATGTAAAGCATAAACCAAATTCCAGACACAGAGACTTGTTGCTATATATTCTGTTCAGCCTTTTGCTCTATGATTTTGTCCATGGGATTTTATAGCTACAAAAATCTGAGGATTCAGCTCTGCATGGGTGCTTTTTGCATGTATAATGATCCCTTTCTAAGGGGAAGTCTTTCCTAAGATTAAAGAAAGAAAATTTCAGATCATGTTTCTGATGATTTTTTTTTAAGCTCCTCTTTTCCTGTTCTCTTCAGTTATGTGGCAACCAATATGCTGGTCATATCATATCCTTTAATCTTATCTGGGAACAGCTCTTTCTGCTGAGGAGTATCCTTAAAATTCCTGTGTTTTAGCTCTTAATATAGTTACATCATTCACTAGAAGTGTTTTATTGAAACGTTTAGCAGTTCGTCTTCTAGAGTAATAACACTTTATTGTGATTATGTATGACATTAACATGCACTGTTAGTTTTACTTAGGGATCAAACCTGACATATTAAATTAATAACAGACTTGGATTTGGGGGGTGATATTTCTAAATTGTCTTCAGCTACTAACCTGTTCTAGAGTTGGTAATTTTTGGGGGGTTCTGGCCATCACAGTGATGACTTATTGAAAATAATTTGAGAGTCTATTGTAACTATGAATTCATAAATATATATGGGTGGGAAGTGCTGATAAAAAGTTTAGGTAATTTTTGATGGGTTTGGGGCCTTATTTCAATTGACTATAAAATTGAAAATACACAGTTGAATCATTTTATTAGAAGGCAGCATTCATTCCTTATATATATAACCAAGTCTTCTGTAGTTAGGCCATGCAAAAAGAGAAAATGGGGCTTTTTTTTTTTGGCATTTGAAATTGAATTGAATTTAAAAGAGCTATAAATGTAAAATTAGGGAATGTTCCAGTTCTGGAACAAAACCAAGTGCTTTGTGTTCAAATTTACCTATTTTTTAAACAGAATATTTTATCAAGAATAACTACTAGCTGTGCATAGCTAGGCTTTGAGTGTACAAAAACTTCTATGTGTCTTATTTGGGTTCCTAAGGAGGCATTGCCCAAATATTATTTAAGTATCAGGTTTTAGGCTGAATGTTTTCTGTCTACTTGTTTTGCAAGCACCTAAAATTACTGTAACTGAGAGAATGGGAAAAAGTGTAGTTTGTGCTTTTGATAACAATATGTGTGTAATCAGCACCTCCTGGTTAATGAATTAGTTGGCTGTTTCTTTCATACAGCAATAGCAGGGAAAACTGCTGGGATAATCAGCAAGTATTGGCAGAGGGATTCAGCAATGTATATATCGGTTATTATATTTCCTTTAAATAGCTTTCAAGTAAACGACATCAGACTTTTGAATATGTACCCCTGTGTGTCTAATTATTTTCCAGAAGCTGGGGCAAATAAAATATTATTAACTGTGCAGTATTTAATTACTCTCTTAAACCTCAAGGAAGCACACCAAATGGTTGTATTCCCTTTTCACAGTGCAATCACAGTTTGCAGAATAAATTCTTCATTTTGCTTTTGAAACGTTGAACGTATTCGAAGGTTTTGTTTTGTTGGTTTTTTTTTAACCCCAAAAGGTCTCCTGTAATGTCAATGTAAATATCATTTTCTTCTTTAATGGCCATAACAATATGTTCTTTCCACAGATATCTGTTGCGATTGCAATATATAAAATACTTTAGGCTCAACCATGCATGCAGAAGCCCTATTAAAATTTAGAGTTCACTGCTTAGAGCTGTCCCAGAACTTGTGTGTTAAGAAGTAAATGCATCAACAGAATAAATTTAACATTGTTGATGGCTACTAAACCTGTGCCCTCATCAGTATTATATTCCAGCATCCAGACTTGTCTTTAGACATCGTCTCTTATGAACTGGACTGAAAAACAAGCCAAAGTGGGCACAGGGCCATTCCCACAACAGAGAGAGGACAGTGTATAGACGGCCAACAAGTGATGGCCATCCCTTTCTCACACCAAGAGATGCAGCAGTTGTGAGAGGAGCAGCAGCACAGGAACAGCTGTGGTTGAGAGAAGGCTGTGCTGCTGGCCTTGGTCCGATGCTTGTTTCCCCAAACCCATGATGTTCTTCAACATGGGTCTGCTTGTGACTAACACTGTGTGGGAGCAAAGTGCTGGTGAGGAAGCGAACCAGACAGCTCTTAGGACAGGCTGGAATTTAGTATTGGAGGAAAGCAGTCCTCTGGAGGGAATGCTTGCAGGGGATGTTCAGTAAGAGCTTCTTCTTGTCATCCACATTTAGGTAGATACTTCTGCTGATAGTGGGGATGGGGGGGAATTTTGAGGGGTGTTCTTTGGTTGTTTTTTTGGGGATTTTGTTTCTTTTGTTTTGAGTTTTTTAACCGAACCAACAGTATATTTTTGTTTAAAAGAAAAACAGTGTAAGCTTAAGATAAGATTCTTTCATCTTGGCTATGAGAAAAACAGTAAGCCAGTCAGCTAGCTTGGAGGGGATGTGTTTTTCCCAATTAAGAAGCCTCATCACTAGCATAATAGTTGTGTAAAGCTTATTATTTGCTATACATGAATGTGAGGTACAGTTTCCTTGCTCAGTGGTGGCAGATGCTGCCCAAGGACGTCAGTGCTGGGGAGCGGGGGGCTTCCCTGGGGACAGCTGGGCTTGCACGCAAGCCAGGTGCCCTGTTGGAAAGCTGATACCTGTCCAAGCACAGAGCAAGGCTGCATGAAGTGCAGAAGGCTTTGCCAACTGTGGCTTTTGGGAAGATCCAATACCTTTGTGTATTCTGTTGTGTGAAGGTAATTTAAATAATTTCAGCATGAACTTGAGGATCACTGCCCCATTTCCTGTTGGGTGGTAGTGACCAGGTCTCTGTGTGTTCTAGTGATTTGGTGTGACCACTTTGCCTCTCTACTTTATTGCTGAGCCAGTGATAATTCATTATTTTCTGTTTACAAGTCCTACTATCCTTCTGTAAGAGGTTTGGTAGCAGTGTAGTAGATTACAACAGCATTTTCATCAAATGTCCAGCAAAATAAGTTTCTGAAAGGACTCAGAATTATGGGAAGGTGTTATGCAAACATAATTTTCTAGTACAAATAACTAGAGGAAACCATGCTATGTATGCTGTAGTAAAAAATAAGAGCAATTTGAGTTACAAATAACTGTAGAAGTCAGAATCACCAAGATAAAAGAAACGGCCCACACAAATGACTTAAAATTTTGAGTCTGATTGTGTGTATACTTTTCTCATATCTAAAGGCTGCCAAATTCTAGACGCTGTCTTTCCTGGGAACTAACCAATGCTCTCTGGCATGATTTTCACTTCCCCTTATGTCTATATTTGAGAAAGCATATGTGTAGTCCCTAAATGAATATAGTGGTTAACAAGCTATGGATGACAACCCACAAAACATATTTGCTAAAGCAAGTTTCGTACTGCTTAATGGAAAACAAATACCAGAGCGAATAAACGAGGAATAGTGCTGTATATGCATATATATCATGTACAAGAAAAGTTGAAGGAAGAAATAGCCTTCTGAGGTTTTTTCGGGCATGCTTCATCCTGCTGGATTCAAGTTATTGTTACTCTGGGGCAGAACTTGGTTCTTTGCTACTTATTTCTGTTTTTCCTGATAAGGCAGAACATGCTCTATGGCAGAAACAGCTAGTTACTGACGTTACTTGACTAATAGTTTCATCCTTCGTAGGTCCTAAGGACATCCTAGGGAAGTGAAGCTAGCAGTGTCCCCCTAAAGCAGCGCTGTGAAGTCATTCTGTAGTAAGCAGTGTCTGTGTTGTTCCTAAAAGAGGCCATGCAGGATCTTCAAGCCTTCTACAACATGTCTTGTCTGCAAGTAATGGGATGTAAATGATGCTTCAGAAGCTGGTGAAGGACTGCAGTGTTTGGGGAAAACTGCTGCCTCACAAGCAGTGCATCACCTCCACTGATGGATGATCCATCTTGGGTACAGATGGGGAACAGACCACAGGTGGGAAGGAGTGTGCTGGGATAGACCAAATTTTTCTGCAGTTTTCAAGGGCAGATTGCTACGGGCGCATGCAGCCTTTGCTACCCAATTTGAATTTGGGTCCTAATTGAGGTAGTAACTGGTAGCTTGAATACATTAGGAAATTAGAGGTTTTATTACAAAAACCTAAAGCTTAGTAGTGTTTTTAACCTTGGGTGCTCGGTCTTGAGCCAGAGCTTCCTGAAGCTTGCTTATACTATTAAATTTTTTTTTTTTTAAATTAAAAAGGAACTTGAAATGTATTTACTTGCCTTCTTTCATCTGGTGACTCACATTGGCTTTTTCCACATGACTGCACTCCTGAGAAGGTTAGGAACCTAAGAAGTAAAACTGAGATTTCTGTAACTTTCTGCTTCCTCTATCAAATCCCTTAAGAAATTATCAAACACTGGTGAGGTTTTGATGTAATTAGGGGCTTACTACACCTTTTATAATTGCCTAATGCTCCAAGTAGAAGAAGAAACTCAGTTATAACATGTGTAACCAAGCACACTGGTCTTCAAAAACAGAATTTAAAGCCCACTTTTTCAAATTAACTTTCCAATATGTATGTAAATACACTTAGTTCTGGTGAGATCAGTGAAAGTTGTTAGATGGGCAGGACTTTTTCTGATCTGAACCACACCTTTGTGGTTTTTTTTTTTTCTTAATTTTGGTCATTAGTTTCCAAATAGTTTGCTGATACTAGTGCACTTAATATTTAGGAAACAGGACATAGTAGTTACCTGGTTTTGGTAAAGCAGCTGTTGCAGAATGTCCACGCTTGTGCCAGGGTTTAGCCCAGGAAGTTTCTGTTTTATGTTTAGTAAAACAGCTTTGTACATGCATGCCTATCTAAGTTTTATTATTATTATTAATATTATTATTATTATTATTATTATTATTATTATTCCACTGCAAATATTTGTTAGTTAACTGCTGTGGGAACTTCCAGTGGTTTTCTGATGAACTTTATACAAACCAGGAAGAAGTGGCCTTCCTCATTTGCTCTAGTTGAACCTGCTTTAGCAGGGGGGTTGGACTAGTCCCTTCCAACCCCAACCATTCTTTGATTTCAAAATGAGTTGAGGTGTGGCTTCTGGGTACTTTCCAATTGAGTGCAGCATGACATCTCCTGTGGCCCACACAAACCTTGCTCAGGCCCACTGTTGGTACCCTGTGAATGCAGCCAGAGACCAGTCATGCACTTGCATGACATTTTGGCTACTTCAGAAAAAAAGGAGGATAAATAAAAATATAAAGTAAGCTTTCTGTTTATTTTCCTTGGAGTTCAGAGGGCGTGTGCGTGTGTACGCGCGTGTGCGTGCGTGTGCGTGCGCGTGTGTGTGTGTGTGTGATACATATACTGATAAAAACAAAGCCCAGTATTCCAACAATTCTAACGCATCTGCCTGACAAAACAAAAAGAAATGCACTTTTCAGATAAGCACCCTTGGTCCTGGTAATGGTTCTGATAAACTGTTTGTTAAAAGCTGCTATAGTTAAGCTCAGCAGCTGCTTTGCATGAGACATGACTCCAAAACAAGTTGCTGAAACTTATTCATGTGCTGTGGACCACACTTTGCTAAGAAAAGCGTGGGTTAGTAATGTAGTTACTAAGGTGTTTTGCTCTGCCTGAATTGGTTTCTCAGAGAGCTTTAATTCTTAATACACTGCCACTTTCTGTGTTGCTGGTGGCTGAAATCTTCACCAAGACTGCAGTCCTGTCAATTTTTCACCAAATAAGCAATCTAGAACATTAATGGGATCATTGGCAAGGGGTAGTGGCTTTAAACTGACAGAGTGTGGGTTTAGGTTAGATATTAGGAAGAAATTCTTTACTATGAGGGTGATGAGGCACTGGAAGAGGTTGCCCAGAGAAGCTGTGGATGCCCCATACCTGGTAGGGTTCAAGTCTTTCCTTACAGATCTCCCTTGCTGGCTGTCTGTTCCAGCACAACATTTGCTTTTTTTTTGCAAGAGTGTGATATTGTTGATGCTTATCTAGCTTATTGTGTGCTGTAACCTCTAGCTCTCTTCCACAGAACTCCTGCTTAACTGGGAGAGTGCAAGCTGGGCAGTTGATGAAACATAGAAACCTGCTTGTAAGGCTAGCATGGGATAATGAAATAGAAAAAGGGATGACAATGGCTTACAGGAAAACCACTTGATTAAGGAAACTGTAAAAATATTCCATAAACATGGAATATTTTTTCTACAGTTACTAAAACGATGACAAAGGGTATTTTGGCATAAAATGTGCTGAAGTTCAGTTTGGGTATCAAGGTTATAAAGTGTTTGAGGCTAGGAGATTGCCAAAGAAAATGTTTTGCTTGTATATGCAAGACAGTATTCTTAATAGTATTAACGCCAACATTTGCTTGCTTGTCGTGGTGCACGCTGAAGTCTGTCACTTTGCAGCCCAAGTTGCTTTTCTGTGTTACCTTTTCGTATTCCTTGTGGAAGAAAAATTCAGTTCAAGTGATCTTTGTATAAAGTGTTAGATAAATTCAGTTGGGGTTTTGTGTATGCATTTTCTTGTAACAATAGTAATTTTGTACTTTTCAAGAAATGGAACTTTAGACTTTTATGGGGGCTTTTTATCCCACATATTGAATGTTATAGTTGCTTGTGCGATGCTGGGAGTGGGCACCTATGCAGAGCAAGTTCTGTGACGCTTTTGGTTATTTAGAATGTGCTACACATTCTAAATGTGCAAGTTTTTGATTTCGGAAAAGAGGGGAAATCCTCATTCATTGAAACAATTTGTCTTCCAGATTGGGCAAAAAAACATGGGTCTTTGTAGTGGGCTAAAATCCTGCAAAATTTCAGCACTGTATTTTTTCCAGTAATCCCAAGATTGTTTGTTCAGCTGCTTTTATTCAGTGTAGCACTTAATATGAGTATTTATATAAAAAAAGTGGTGGTTAAAACATGGAACCTTTTTTTTTCTTAAGCTCTTTGACATATAATTGTTGTTTCAACAACCCCTTTCCATATTCACATTGTTGATTTTGTGTGCGTGCAAAGGAGTATGCATGGCGCTCTCAGGAGGGATGTCAGCACTTTGTACTCCTGAGTCAGCAGAAGTTGTTGGAAAAAGGACAGAAGTGTAGTAACTGCTGTGATGAGTGCCATGTTTCACGTTGTGTTGTCTGATCCCGATTATGGGTCTTAAGCCCCTACTGACAGCCGCAATCCCCTTGTTTATGGATCTGTTTCTAAATGCTTTCTTTCAGAGAGTCACACAGCTATGACTGCACCCTGGTTCGTTTCAACATTTCCTCATTAGCCTGAAGGGAGCTCTCTAAAACCTGCTACCCCACACTGCTTCCATCCTCAGCATGAAAGGGGATGGTCTCACAGAGCTGTGCATGGACCATAGGCTGGGATGAATTTGGGAGCAGGAGAGAAGGGTGCTCCATGGTGGCTGCAAAACCACGTCGTCAAATATTGGCTATATTCTTTTATAATTTCTGATCCAACTATTACTGACTTGGCCAAGGACTAGGTTGCAATCATATGGGAATCTAGAAGCCTTATTTCTCCTTAGGTCTTTCACCGTAGGGTATTTTGAACCAGAGCAGCAAAAACTGAATTGAAATATATTGCTTAATTTAACATATTTTTTCCACCAGTCTGTGTTAGGGGTTTGAGGTTGCCTTTTTATTTAGTTATTTGTTTGTTTGTTTGTTTTTAAGCTAAACAGCTGAATCCACAAAAGAGTGCACTTGGTAACACTACTATGCTTCTGTCCTTGAGCATATGCACTGCAACAAAGGGACAACTACCTCTAGAATTGACCTGTGTTTTGCTTTTCAAAGCTCGCACATTTGTGACTCCCTTATTTGTTGTTTAGGATGTTCTGTGGTCTGTGATGATAAACTTTTAGTTGCACAGTTTACAGAAATGCTGACAAACTGCTGTTTCCATGTTATTTTGTTCTAAATAACACAAGAAGATACTTATACAAAGCTATGGGATGCCCTACTGCATAATTAATAGTACAATACAACCATGACATTTAAATAAATAGTATTAATATAAAGCATTAAAATAAATAGTTGAAAAGGAGCCTTGCCTGTCTGCTACCTACAGAGAAAATTCTGTTTTGCCTTTTTATTGCTCTGGAAATGTAGACCCAGGTCTCTCCACCAACAGTTAAAAATAGATAGCTTTTGCTAAAGTCCCTCTGTTGAAATTTAAGGAGGGGTAAAAAGAGCAGGAGCAAAGAGCCAACATGGCCCTGGAGAGTGGATGCAAGAGGAAATCAAATTTTTGCTTTCAGGAAGGCAGGATCTATATCTCTTGGTTTTTGTAAAGGTACAGTAAGGTTTGAGCCATGGGTGGATCCAGGTGCAATGAAACAAGTATTGGGGTCACCCTGGCAAGCCACCAACTTTTCCTGAATTTTTCATAAAAGAATCCAAATTGCACTCATGATTGTGGCTGAATTGTGATTTTGTTTTGATTAGTACACAAAATACTTTTGATGCTGGAATTTAAGTTGGAAGTTAACAATGATTCCTTTATGTAGCAGTCCCTTTTGAAGTAGAGAGTCCTGTATCTACAAGAAAACAGTATGCAGAGGAATAAATTCTGCTTTCAAATCTGTATTTTATATATATATGTCTTATACATCTTTTTTACACAATATCTGCTAACGTGAATATTTACATATGAAAAGGAAATAGGATTTTAAACTATTCCGTTGAACATGTAAGTATTCCTGTCCTTGTTTGATTTCTTTTTCTTCAAATAATCAGCAGAGAACTTTAAGCCTTTGGCATTTCACTCCCTTCTACAGTAATTTTCAGTAATTTCTTCCTGAGTGCTGATACTTGGTTCTGTTGGAGCTATTTGATACTAAAGTTTCTCGGAAAGCTTTTACATCCATATTCACTGCTTAGAAACTGCCTCTGCTTTTTTGAGGTCCCCATCTCAATTTCTGTCACAACATTTCCTAAACCATTTCACATATTATTTTCTTGTTTCGGATAGAAAACCAGTGGTGTTCTCAGCTGTGGCTGAAAGCCCCAGTGCGATATCTGGCAGCTCCATGGCAGGGCTGTGACCTGATAAGAAACTCTTCCCCAGGCTGGTTTGAGAACATCAGTAATGGTGATGGTTGCCTCTCCTGAACCCAGTTTATCACCGAGCACAGGGGAACCACCCAGGCCATGTAAATACAGCCACCTCTGGCCCATCCCAGGCTGCATTGTCTCATGTCATGTAGTGCTGTTGTTGGTTATTAAAGGCATCCATGCCCTCATGTTGGCAGCCTACCAGACTATCTTCTTCCAGCTGAGCCTCAAGGCTTATTCCATCAGAGGTCAAGAGAGATGTGCCTGCCTTAGCCGTGTGCTGATGCTGTCAGTCAGATGGGGTGATGGGGAGTAACAGGCCACTCTTGAGCATGTACTGTGTGCCTGATTTAAGGGCCCTGATAGATCCTAGTTCAGAAAACCGATGTGTGTGGCTGCCACTGGGCAATGCAGTTGAAACCTCACCCTGAGGACAGTGAGAAGAGTGCTGTTTGCGAGTTGCCCACAGTTGGAGCTATGATAGTGACACACCAAGAACTTGTAATGAATCCTATGAGTCATTCTGTTGCTGTTTGACATCTATGTTTGCTTTAACTTAGGGCTCAGAGGGAGCCCAAAGACTCCTTCTTTGTTCACTTTCAGAAGGAAGATACCTCTGTGTGGTCTGAGCAAGCAAGGCACTTGTTGTAGGGAAGAACTTTGATTTGGAACACCACACAGAAATCCATCCTGGAGAACCAGCATTAGCAGAGAGTGAGCAGCCGTTCTGTTGTCATCTTCCAAGAAGTAACTGCTAAGTTGTGTTATAAATACTTGCAGCTCTGATCATCACTGCAAAACACGCTGTGTGACAGACAGCCTTGCTTAGTGGTCTGTATCTTAGGGATTGCATTGAGTCATATGGTTGATTATCTAAATGTAAATAATAATTGACACGTGTTAAAATTTGAATTTCATTAGGTGGAGGCATTTAGACTTAAGCAAATGAATTATTTTTTTCATAAAACACTGTAACATGCTTACTAGCTTTGATAAAGAGTTTTCCCCCTCATACAGAGATAGCACATAATAATAAGCAAGCAGACAAGGTTATGCAACAAGGGGATATTTTAATCATCTTTGTTTTGGAAAAGACAGGCCAGAGTGAGGTAACTCTTAGAAACAATCTACTTCACTGGTACTTTTTTTCAACAGATTGACAGCATTTCAGAAAAGAAAATAACTGTTTGCTATTCCTGTCATAGACTTCTTTCAATCACTGCGACAGATGTTCCAAGCATGTTGTTCCTCTGTTAGGTTTCTTTAGTAGTAAAAATACTGGGGTCTAAATATAGCTTAAATTGGTTGAGGTACCTTGTTTGAATATCATTCAAAATTGCATTATACCTAGTTTAAATCATAGTATAACAGGACAAATCCACCAAAAAGACTAGTTGAGATTGTTTCAAACCCAGGTAGGAATTTTTATTCAATCATATTTGAAGTGGTTCCAAAGTGCTATGTTTTTCTAACATATCTTGCAATCTGACTTAGAATAAACACTAGATAGTATAGTAAACTCCCCTGCCCCTGTTCATTATTTGGAATTACCTTGGATAAAAATGGAAAAAATACTTAATAATTCTCTTTTCCTGTATCTGCCATGATGTCTCGTGACAGCTGTATATTGAGAATACCCAGATTTTGTTTTCAGTAAAACGAAGTTTAGCATTCAGGAACAGTTGAAGAGGCTGAGATTAGAGAGAGAACCAATACACGTGCACAGTGTACCCATTATTCCTTTGGGGAATTGGGAGTTGAGAAGGCTATAGCCCTTATGACCCCCCTTTCCTCTGCCAGGGAGTTCCAGTTCAAAGCTGTTCTCTCATCTCTCCTCCTGACTTGCTTCTGGAGGCCACTGGGAGACCTAACAGGATGATGCAGGCTGAGTTCTGCTGAGTGTCTTGGTGTTAAATATCTCCTCCTTTTTATTCTCCCCCTCATTTTGTATCTAGATGACTGGTTGTTGCTCATGAGACCCACTTTTGGAGACCACTGAGTTGGGAGCACAGCTGCCTGCCTGGAATTGGGTCACGGTGGTGTGACAGTAACTACACTGGCATGCGTCCCTTACAAGTGCAGTTCCAGTCAGTGACGCTGATCAGGGGAACGAACGCTCTTGTTTGGATACTGGCTAACTACAGCTTTCTGCTCCCTCTTTTTGACATCTGGCGTGAGGACATGTATACAGATGAAGTTGCTAAATTGTGGTGACTGGGACGAGGTGCTCTTTCGTTTCCAAAAATGAAGAGTAAAGCAACAAAGTTCAAGGTTTATTTCGTCACTTGGACTTTCATTTCAGTGGAAGAGATGGGGATTTCAGCTTTAGAAAATGGAGATCTTTCAGTTTGTTATCTATTTTTGTTTCATTACTAGTTAACTTTTTAATAGACTGTTAAAATAATCCTCCAAGAAGGAAGTAAACGTAGGGAGATACAGGTGCAGTGATCTCCAGTCCATAATGATTGAAAACAGTTAGAATCCTTGATTTTGTTCTTATTTTGGGGGGAGGAGAGGTAAGCTCACGTGGTAATCACATGCTGCCAGGTCATTGCAAGGAATCTGATGGCAGCAGAAATGCTCTCTTCAAGGTCCTGCTTCTGTGGGAAAACTCACTGGTAGTTAACTAGAACATCCAATTTTGAGCCTTCACAGAAGAGAGTGGTTCACATACGCTTTATCCTGAAGCCATCTGGGCCCTGCTATGATCTCACGTAAGGAGATATTTTCTTCTAGGTTTGTTTTACAAATTTGGAGTTAGGATCGTTCATATTGATCTTTCTTTGTATTTGGTTTCAAGAGCTTCTCTGTGCAGCAGTGAAGATTGTAGCTGTTTACTTACTAAACTAATTTCTTCACAGTACTTTTGTTGATTTGTACTTTTAAGCTGCGAGGACAGTGGGAAAAACTTTGAACACCTAGTTTTTCTCCAGTTTTGTTCATGGGATGAAACAGAAGTCCTATAGCATTCTCCCAAGGAGGCACTTTGTATGGGTAATTATCCACAGACAGATGAATGCACTTTCAGGGGCTTTTTGCAGCACAATTCTGGCCTTCTCTTAATTGTTTCTATGACAATTTTTTTTTTTTTTTTTTTTAAATAAAAGAACGAAAGGGTTCTTGAGCATTTGAACAGGCAGCATAGGGAAGTGGTTAAGTCTCCACCCCTGGAGGTATATGTGGCACCTGGGGACATGGTTCAGTGGTAGCACTGTGTTAGTGGTTGGACTCAATGATCCTAGAGGTATTTTCTAACCTAAATGATTAAATGACTCCTTGGGTTTGCTTTCCTGTTTGAAGAGCTGAGTGAGGCATGTAAGGACAGTTGTGGCATCAAGGTTTCAAACTTCATCTCTTTTGTCCAACTCCCATGCCAAGGTATATGAGCATGGTGAGACCTTTAATTCCTGAAAGGTAGATTGGTCATATAGACAGACATCTGAGATTACTTTTTATTTCTTTGTCCTTATCTGTTTATAACAAGAAGGTTTCCAGCAAGAAGGTACTGCCTTTAGCAGGGCAAATTACTGCAAGTGAGAAGAGGTAAAGTTTCTATGGAGGTGAATGCAGTAAAGGTTGTCCTGCCTGCCCCATAGCATTTGGATATAGCTAATAAGAATGGGAAACACCTTGACCTTAATGTAACCTGGTGCCCTGGTACTTTGGCATCTGTCTCAAGACCTGCAATAGGAGATTTGCGTGCTTCTCACAAGCTCTCCTACCAAGGTTGTCTCCCAGAAAGGGAAAGAGTTATGTAACTGTTTTCTTTCAAAACTGTATGTTATAGAATTCAACCAAGACCCTTCTTTTAACTCCAGTAGAAGTCTAAAACTGCCAAAACCATTTTCCAAGGTTCTTTTTCATACATGTATGAAGAAACTAAAGGAATCAATAGTTTAGTATGTGGGGCAGAATATTATTAAATGACAGCAAGGAGAAAGGTTTTCAGGAAGAGCTGCAACCACCGATTCCTTAGTTAGGGAGCTTCCCCCCTTCAACAGGGGATACAATTTCTTTGTCAGAAATCACCAGCGGAGAGCTCCGAGGAGAGGCAGTGTGCTGTGAAACAGAAACTGAATCCCTTTCAGCTGCGATACCTCCCTGTTGAACATTAATGAACTGTAGCGGCTATATGTAAGGTTTGTGGCTCGTTACATATGCTTAGCTTGTCAAAAGTTTCTCGGAGCATTAAGGGCAGGCAGTGTCATTTGTGCAATAGGCAAAGCTCTCTGCCTGTGGATGTTGCAGTGACCTTACTTGAACTGATAAATAGCTGTCTTATCCACGACCTTTAATAGCTGAAATATGTTCACCATTTACAGCCTTTTTAAGGTTTGCTTCGAAAGAGATTAGGGGATAAAGTACATATACGGATGTTTGCATTGCTCTGTGTGATCCTTTCTGGCTTGTAACAGAACATCAAGAAATTCCAGAGTTTAGGATTAGCAGAGCAATCACTTTTCCATGTGCTCTCTTTTTTCCTCATGAAAGGTGCTTATTCATAGGGATGCATAGTGTTGTGCAGCCTGTTATCTTAATGATAAAAAAAATTAAACAAAACACGACAGAATGTAATGTTGGGTTTTATCCTCTTACTGTAAAATAAGACTTACTTTCTGTTTGCATTCTCTGGTTTAACTTGAAAGAAGACAGAGATGATATTAAAATATAATGAGGGCAATTCATTTTGTGGTTCACAGTGGTTCGGATTTAGAAGAAAAAAAAAACCCACCTTAATCAGCACAGTACTTAAGGGCTCCCTGTAAGAACATTGTGCTTAACCTTCAGCAAGCGCTTATGGGCTGCCCTGAATAGTAATGGGTTTAAGCACATGCTTAAGTGTTTTACTGAAGGAAGACCTAAGCATCTTGGCAAGTGTTAGACTACGGCTTCATTTACCTTTATCATAAATCCCAGCATCAGAGGCAAACTTTTCTTTCATCTCTTGGCAGATATTGGGGTGTATAGATTTTTCCACCTCCGTTTGGCCTGCTTTCTACGGCTCTCTTGCTGCAACCTGATCAGCCCAGGCTGACCTTCAGGGGTGCTCCACATGGGCTGGGGAGCCTGCCCCCATGGCTCCGATTGCACGATCAAAGTCTGTACCTTGCCTTTCATCTGCCGGCTCTCTGCCCTTCCCAGGGTTATTAATTTGAAGAACTTAAAGGCGCAACCTTTTTCTGCTGCACCCGTTCACGGGGAAGTAGCAATGGGAATTGCGTGTTCTCCAAAGGCTTTGCTGGGGTCAGTTTTCCATGATGGGAGGTGGGATTGGAGCGGGTTAAATCTGCACTAGCTGTTTCTCGGTTGGCTGTCGGAAATGAAGAAAAAAAAAAAAAAAGAAGAAAAAACCCAACAGACCAGTCCAATAAAAATGGGGGGAAGGGAAAAAGAAAAAAAAGGAAGGAGAAAAATGGGAGGGAAAGGAAAAAAATAGGAGAAACAAGAAAAAAAGGTGAAGGAAAATGAAATAAAATAGGAGAAAATGGGGGAGAAAAAGGGGGAAGAAAAAAGGAGAAAATAGGAGTATAAAGAAAAAAGGGGAAACAAGAATAAAGAAAAACAAAATTAAAAAAAAAAGGGGGAAAAAGAAAGTAATAAAAATGGGGAAAATTAAAAAAATAGAAAAATATTAAAAAGAGACAAAAATGAAAAAGGGGGGAGAGAACTAAAAAGGAGGAAAAGAAAAAGTATCACAGGAAAAAAAGAAAAAAGTTAAATTGGGGGGGAGGGGAAAAAAAGGCAAAGGAAAAAAAAAACAGAAGGGAAAAAGAAGAGGGTAAGGGGAAAAAAAAAAAAAAAGAAAAAGAGGAAAAACCCGTCAAACCAACCAAAGTACAGAGCCCAAGGCAAACAAACCCCCGACGCCGAGGAGCGCTGAGAAGCCCGCGGGCCGCTCCCGGCTCTCCCGCGGGGGCCCGGCCTGTCGGCGGGGCCGGGCGCGCTCCTCTTGCGTAAGCGGCGGCCCCGCCGTCTTCCCGCTGGCTGCCGTTGCCATGGCGAGATAGCGGGGGAGGATTCCTGGGATCCGTAAGCCGGGGGAGAGAGAGAGAGATTACGTCTTAACCCGGCACTCCGCTGCGCCTAACGTGATGTGTCAGGGTCGCCCAGGTGTCCCGGGGTGGGGGGGGGGAGGGTGACCCGGCGGGCGGCCCCGCGCTGTTGTAGGCATCGTTTTAAATAAAATAAAGCTGGGCAGGGAGTCGGGGGTGGCTCTCGGGGTAAGAGGATTAGATGCGTTCGCATGGAGGCTAGGATGAGGAAAATACCGCAAGGCTTGAGGGAAGTGGGTTTGAGGAATTGGCCTGGATGGAAATGGGAGGCATCCGTGTATATGAACATTCCTAGTGCCTGCCGAGAACTGACTGGCAGGTGCTAGAAGGGGATTCTTTTTCATCTTCGTCTGCATATTTTATTATCACGGTTAGTTGTCAGAGTTTTATTCGTAAGCTGTGCACAATAAACACATCCTGAGAATCTCTTAAGCAGCGAGTCCAAATATCAGCCTTATGCTGATACCGAGCCTAGATCAAATCATTGACAGATGTCTTTTACATGAATGGAAGGAATGACAGAAGAAGGCATCACTGTCTGGTTGGGTAAGTTTTCTTTCCGTTATCTTTAATTATTATTAGTGTTTTACATTGTCTCTTCCTTAGTGTCAGAATGGGAGCAGTCAACACTGGTGGGGTCTTCTTGTGCTTTTGATCTTCTTCCTGCTCTTTGCCTGTTGGAATTCCTGGAAGCAGATGAGAATTTATTGAGCCCTGTCACTGTGGTCTCTTGTCACTGCAAGGATGTCATTAGTGCAGGCAAAAACTTTAGAAATTCTGATCTTTAAGTTTGGAAAAGATGATGTCTGGTCTAGAAGAGAGTATGAAAAATACTGGGCTGCAAGTTACTGTGTTGTAAACATGTTTCTTAAGAGAACAAACTCTACCTGGGTTAATAATAATATCTATTGCCAGAAAATAGATGTGTGTGGGGAAGAAATTCTTAAGTGAATTTAACATTCTTAAACAGTTTTACAGCAGTGGGATAAGAAATGTGTTAGGATGTAAGAGAGTACACTACTGGGAAATGAGCTTGCATTACACCCACAGAGCATTTACTGTACATTAGTTATAACCCTGTTGTTTTTGTTGCCTGCAATTAATTGAGTAACTTCTTCCATGACTGAAACTGCAGGTTAAGCATGTTTGCTTTGAAAGCCAGTCTTCTGAATCGAGACGGCTTTTGCACTTACCATATTAATAAGCTCTCGCAAAGTATATTTTGTGCACTATGGTTATGAATTCCTGAAAGGTATTGGTGGGGGTTAATTCACTGTTACATAAACAGCCAGTAACAGCTTTTGACTGTACTAGAATTGCTCTAAAATAGTTATTAGCTTCAAGGCTATAATAACGTTTTGCAAATATTGCTTGTATGAAAAGACAGAAATGGACTATAAGAACTTTAAAGCATTGAAGTGAGGACACTGTTGTGTACATAGGCAAAGCTGTAGTATAGCTTTACAAATGGGTTTTACAGCTGTGACAAGATCTTTATTTCCCAGTTGTACTTGGAACCCAACAAATTCACAACCAAACCAGTTTCCCAAAACAATCCCAAGAAGGGGGTTGTTGCTTTAGTTAGCAAAGCTTACCTGCTACCTTATGTGCATGCTGTTATTCTAAAAATGCAGAAGTCAGAGCTGGCATCACATGAAGGTGAACAGTACAGTCATACTGAACCGTGGGAGCACAAGGGCAGCGCAGGGAGCAGGAGCTGGTATTTATTGCAGCAAGGTTATGCAGCAGTTGAGGTGGTGCAGGAAGGAGCTGAGAACCAGTTTCTGAGCACCTCTGTCCCCTGGCTGGGAAGCAGGGGTGCCTGGAGGGCAGCAGATATGCCTGCAGCCATTTCTGGTGGCTTCTGGTTTTGAAACTTCCCATGGGGAATTTGCTAGATACTTTTGTTGTTGGAATGTTTATTTAGCAAAGCAGGCCTGGTACCTGTTGAAGCAGCCTGCAGAACTGTCAGTGTTGTCTTTGGGTATGAGCAATTGTTGTTTGCTCAGAGAACTGGAAGTCTTTGGATATGAGAACTTTGCTTATTTTTAGACAGCCTTGGTTGCCCCCGGACTAACTTACAGCTGTTCTTTTCAGGAACTGGAAATATTGCTTCTGCTGTATTTCTAGAAGTAAAGAGAACAGTGAGGGGTTTTTTCTGTGTAATTCAGCTGTTTTTGCATGTGATCGTTCATATTGACAGCTCCTTTCCAAGAGATGAAGTAACTTATGTTTTGGTTGTTTCAGCTACAGGGATTTGTGTCTTGTTTATTTTAAAATGCAGTATTGTTCTGCATCACCAGCAGTTATTTATTTAGGCTTCTAAGGGAGACACATGACTTGGCATTAGCATTTCTTTTCCTCCCATCTCCCGTGACCCCAAAGTAGTTCAGCCTGAAACTTGATAAATTAATCACAGTTACCTTGGCAAAATTATAAACAAATGAAGATAGATGAAGCTTGACCTTAAAATTATTTTGACTGGGCATATGCAGCTGAAAGCATTAATTGCTGTTTTCACATCTACCTTTGACAGTGTAGGGTTTCAGTAAATGCTTCCTGCTTGAAGGAAGTGAGACGTGCCATGTCATCTGCTTCACTTCTGGAGCTTTTCCGAAGTTCCCTGGATTTATGAGTCATCTTAATCGGTGTTGTGCAGAACTGCCTTTCAGATATTTTAACTTCCCTGACATGGAACTAGTGTCAGTTTATTTTTGTATCTTTATTTTGGTATATGTGTGCTTGTCATAGGGAATTACATGTTTGGGCACCATTTAGAAGTGGCAGACCTTTACTACAGTCAATACAATTACAATGGAATTAATGACATTTTAAATTAAGAAGAATTTTTGCTCCTTTGTCTGCTGCTATGTACTATGATTTGATTATAAACCCCAGCAGTGCTAATGGCCTGGAGCTGATAGATGACACGACATAGTGCATTACTGGAGTATCAGCTGTTAATGTTGCTTCATCCAGTCCTGTTTGTATTGTGAAAAGACATTGAGAAGGTGCCTATAACTCAAACCATGGAGTGTTTTTAGAAAGAGACTCCAGAAGAACACCCAAGCACAAAAGTTTCCATTAATATATTTGGAAGTGTTTTTGTGATAATAATAATAATAATAATAATAATAATAATAACAATAATAATAATAATAATAATAATTATTATTATTATTATTATTATTATTAACACTGCGAGTTCATGTAGCATATTTTACCAAAAGTGATGCTAAACCTTTGCGAGTTACCTTTTATCTAGAAAGTGGGTAGTACAGGAAGATGAAGGAGCAAGGATAAGGCTTTTGGATCTTACTGAAGATCATTCTGCTGGCCCAGACAGAGGTGAAATGTCAGGTGGGAGGTGGAGGTGGTTTTAAAGACCCACATGGGTTTCTCTTGATGTGGTCTAAGTGTCCATTTGAGACACTGTACAGGTGTACCATACTATTTCAGTCTTTTCTGTTGGGGTTTTGTATGCTATAAAGTATATGGTCATAAACCGGTTCATTCTGAGCACAGGAAGATTTTATTCTGGTTGAACACCAGTGCTTTATTATATGTCTTTATCATCATGGATTTATTACTTAATAATAAGTTTTATCTTTAAAGATCATTTTCTAAAAGATTGAAATGAGTGTTACCTCACTTAGGAGTTATGAGTGTGATTGTTGGGAGCAGCTGGAAGTTGAGTTAGATGAATGCTGTTTGAATTGGCAGGAGTTCTACCTTCAGTTTCTGTGGGAAAATTAATTAGTTAAAACTCATCACCAATGTAATTAGAAAATTCTCAACTATATTATGAAGATTCTTGGTTTTAAAATTAATTGCTACAAGTTGGAAGAAGAGGCTACTTTCTAACTACCCTTATTTTGCATTGGCCATACAATATTTGGTTTACATTGTATTTCAGAGATGCATACAGAAGTCAGTTGTGTTTTTGCAGAAGGGTTTTAGCCGTAGCTTTGTGTGGGTCCACTCTGAGACAATCCCATAGGGTCTGATTTTCAGAAAGCCCCTTGCTGAAAACCAGGCTGGTTAAAGAGAACTGTGCTTTGACTCACTGGCTATTTTTGAAGTCTTCAGTCTCACTATTTAATACTACCTGTGAGAATGTGTAAGGGCAAGAGGGGCTTGTGGCCACCCTTGGCTGCAATTTCCCATATGTAATGAGAGGCTGACACAGGTTGCCCAGAGAAGCTGTGGATGCTCCATCCCTGCAAGTGTTCAAGGCCAGGTTGGATGGGACTCTGAGCACCCTGGTCTAGTGGAAGTTGTCCCAGTCAATGGCAGGGGGTTGGAACTAAATGATCTTTAAGATCCCTTCCAACCCAGACCATCCTATGATTCTATGAAATAGCAGCAAATCAAGCTGCCCTTAAATT
The DNA here is from genome assembly GCA_035583135.1 of Lophotriccus pileatus. Lineage (NCBI taxonomy): Eukaryota > Metazoa > Chordata > Aves > Passeriformes > Tyrannidae > Lophotriccus > Lophotriccus pileatus. The sequence goes on along the minus strand of JAWWES010000081.1, from coordinate 63,416,131 downwards.
TTTGTCATTGGAACAGGCACCAGTAAATGAGAAGATACGCTCAGGAGGGCACCTAAGGGGCTAATTCTAGAGTATGTTCTGTGTTAGTAGTTGGCAATAACATAACTCTGTATCTCTGTAAGACTTCATGTGTGCAGCCACTGTGTTCATTAGAAATGTAATTATCTTTCCAGTAAAAGATATTATTCCCTCTGGCATCATCTTGTCACGCTCCATCCTTGGAGCATGGAAATGTTTTGTGATCTGGAGCTATAAGGCACAAAGAAAGGTTGTGGTGGGTGCCAGTACCAAACTCACATATCTCATGACAAGTTCCTTAACCCTGAGACCAGACTTCCCTCTGGTAAGTAATTCCCTGTGTTGTTTCGCCCTCACGTCTCCATCATCATCCCACATATTCTCTGCCTCCCCATCACTGAGCCGTGTGGTCAAAACCAAGAATCCCCTTCCCTTTTACCGCTTGCCATAGAAGAGGGAATTTTGTGCTGCTGGTAGGCGTCTGCTTTTTTTTTTATTGCTCTGTGCCTGGATGCTTTCCAAGGCAGTCAGTCCTCACTTTCATCTATACCCTGGGATTCCACAGGTGCGACAGAGAAGTGAACCTTTGTGTGAGATTTGGCTGGTTTGCAGAGGTGCTTGCCACAGGGGAATGGAAGTCATAACAAGGGAGTTCCCACGGATAGGTGGATGTTGTGGGGTTGTGCCAGGAAGTTTTGGTTTCCTAAGAAAATTGAAAGATGAAATTCAGGTTCTCTGGAAGTCCCTTATAGTCAGCCTGAGTATGGTCTGAATGCTTTTCACTGCTCTTAAGGTGTTTAAATTCAGAGTTTGGTCTCTTTATCCGATGTCCTCTGTTGGAAGTGTTTTGGTGGGGCAGTCAAATACTCAGGTGAGTTTGGAGCATGGGATTGGAGAAGACATATCAGCTTCACCTAATTTATACCCTGTGAGATATTCAACTGTGCCTGCTTCCCCATTGTAAGGGATACATGGAAAAGGAAGAGACCAACATTTTGAGATCCATAATTGTTTGTAGCTTTACAGTGGCTACAGTGTTGTTAGTGCAAAAACCAATACATATCCCTGTTGAAATTACTTAAAACAGGAGTATTTTCAGACTGAGTCCCCAGAATGAGGTAGTAAATTTTGTTTGTAGATTGGAGTAAACAGTAGATATTAAATCCACACTTAAAGATGTGTGCCAAAACATTCCTTGTGGGTATGTCAGATGACCTTCAGGTTTGCACTCTACTCAAACATCTGCAATTAAAACTCATTGAAATTAGATTCATCGGTCATTGTTGACACTGTTTTTAGAAGTGTGACTTTGTTTTCCTTTATAGCTTGTATTCAGTGGGGAAAACCAACAAAAACTAAAATGTCAGAAAACTCAAAACTTGTCACATTCCTGTAATTTTTCTGAAATTAAAATGTGCATTAAATCCGAGTTTCATTGTTATAAATTTTAAAGACTTTGTATTGAATTTGGCTTTTCAAGTTCTGCATGGCTTCTAGTTTAAATTAATAAAAAGCCTGAAAGAAAGATTTAGATAAATGTTTTCTGGTTGCTTGTTGGGTTCTTTTATTTTTTAAGAAAATATGACACTGGCCATTCCAGAAAATATTTTGTAATGTAAAAGTTGCTGGACTTCTGGCAAAAAAGTTTTTTTCTACACATTCCCTCTGACAACATGTAATCCTCAAGGGAGCCTCCAGTTTTTCTGGGGAAGATATGTGTCAGCCCAACGTGGGCCACTTCAAGCTACAGAAAATAAGTCAAACTACTACAGCCAAATAATAATAGCTGTGTCCTTAGGTAGTATTAAAATGGGAGAAATGACCATTGCATTTAGAATTTCAAAACACTGGAATGTCCTGATGAGAATCTCATTATTGACTGGTGTTAGGAAGTTTCCATGTACCTTAACAGTGAGTTTCCCAACCATGATGTGTTTCAAGTTATTTTGCTCTGTTTTTATGGATATGTATTACTTGTTTGGGGGATAAATGTGAGGATAATGTGCCATATAATGCATTTTAATCTCCAGTTGACATTTAATGTCAACCTGTTTTCTTAAAACCTGGTTTTTATAGGGGGAATTTTATAGGAGAGCATATGGATTGATATGCTTGGTCTGCTTCTTGTTACACAGGATTTGCAATATAATACTTAAAGCCCCTTTGATAATACAGTACAGAAATTTTTACTGGCCTGTACAAGGTATTTCCAAAATATGTTTGTTAGTGCAGTTTACTGAAGCCTTCAGGTTTTCCTTGGCATTATGCCTTGAGGAAGCTTTACTGTTGCACTGTTTGTTTTCAAGTTTTACTTCTCAAATATAAATTAGACGTGGTATAGGGCAGCAAACATTTGTAAATTAATATGGCCAGCCACCTCAAATCTGAGCTAGAATTGAAATATTACAAATAAAAGTTTGGGTTGCTCTGGCTAAGTTTTGTTGAATTGTATGAGATGGGATGTATCATTTCCCGCTGCGTATCTTCAGCAATCAGCAGTGTAACAACTGGCTGATTGGTTATTTACTTTTTATTTTCTCTCCCATAGATCTTACGTCAACAGCATTCAAGCAGAGTGTAGCATGGTTATTTTCACTGTATCTTTGTTGGTTGCATAGATCAAAACACAAACAGTTTTACAGAGGTTGCATTTTTATATCCTGGCAACTTTTTATTTGTCCTTGTTCCTATTAAAATATTTAATTTCCCTCAGCTTAAACTTTTTCTTCCACTTGAAATAATGACAAGGGCAAATATTTGTCAAGATCCTTTCAACTTGATGTCAGTATCTTGGAGGTATCTGCAGCTGAGGTGGTGGCCAGTGGTGGAAATGCCCCTCTCTGCCTCCATCTCTGCAGCAGTCCTGGTGGTGATGTGAAGCTGCCAGGGTATCACCACCAGCCGCAAGGGCCACCTAGAGAGCTTGGCTTACCCACCCAGCCTTCCAAAGCCCTCGATGGCTGGGGAAGGACATGGTGAAGAGCAGGATGCAGGTCGGTTATGTTTTGCATCTTCCTTTCTCCTGGCATGACACTTCATTGTTCCACCTGTCTCAGCTGTATTCAGGTGTAACATAGCAACAAATCAAGGAAATTCTACAGTACCTCCAAACCCCGTATAGTTGTAAAGTTCCTGTGTTTTGCTTTGTATTAAATAATTAAAAACGGTGTGGGGGGTGAAAGAATGAATGGCACCTGAACAGACACAGTGATTTTGTCAGGGTGTTTAGGACCTTGAGCAGAGGTATGGATTTTGGGAACCTGTAATACTTGTGAAATAAAATCAGTATTTTTTAAGAGTGTATATATAAGTTAAAGTTTTTGGGAGAAGGGGACTAACTGGTTTTTTTCCCTCCCTTTTATATGTGTCTAGAACACTGCTCATTAAATAATACTTCACTGGCAGATACTGATATTAATACCAGTGATTTCTTCTTGTCTTCTTCAGACCTGTGTGATTAAAAACTTACCTATGTGATTAAAATCCTGCATCAGCATCAAAGTGATTTGGATTCCTTCATGCTTTTACCTACCAAGGTTGCCAGTTTAAAAGACTCATTCCTGCTTACACATGATCAGAGATCTCTGCTGAACTCTGCCTGGCACAGATCTACTGATGATCCACGGTTTTTGTTGCCTTTAGTTGAAGACATGTTCAGGAGGGAGAAGGTGTTTTAAGGAAACTGGTAGGTACAAATCCTTATAATAAGGCTCTTGCGGTCTGTGCATGTGCTGCCTGACTGACCTGCATTTGATTTCACTGGTGGCCTTTCAAATGCAAGGTTAGATTTCCTAGATGTTACTTCAGGTAAGCAATCGTAGTCATCTCCCCACACAAAGTCTCTTTGCCTTTTCATGGGCAAATACTCTCTTGATTGTTCATATCCTGCTTTTTGCTGCCATCTTTCTCTTGCAAAATGAGTTGAAGTGTTTAATTTAGGAAGAACATGGTCACATATTGCGTGCTGCTTCGAAATGGCAGAAAAGGCATTTGTTCCTGGTGGTGGGGCTTGCTGGCATGGGTAGCTGTCTTCTGTGGCTTTGGGAGGAATGTTCAGCAGATACTTTATGACCTTCTGTAGGAGGAAAAAGGTGCACAGGTGAAAATGGAGGAGGTTCTTGTGAATGTCGAGGTCCCTTGCAAGTCTGGATATCAGCCTACGTTCCAGTATATAGGGAGAGAGTTGCACTAACATGAAATTAATGTCTCCTTTATTTGGAAACAAGGTCTCGGTGCACCACATTCAGAGTGCTTCTGTGGCTTCACTTCCAGACTTAAGTCTGAATAAACAAAAATGTTCCAGCTGGAAAGGAACTGATTTTTCTTTAAAAAAAAAAAAGCCTTGGAGTGCCTTGGGTGTGTTGGGTAATTGTGTACTCAAGAAACGCACTTACATAAGTGAAGACACTCCTGTAACCCTCGTCTGCCAGGAAGGCAGGCGCTGCAGAAAATCTTCCTCGTCTCAGAGGAACTCCAGTAGGTGCAAAAGCAGGGAAGAACCTTAATCCTTTGCACTGTATTTATTCACAAAGAGAAGTTATCTTTGGCATGGCTGCTTGGCACCAGAGGATTCCTGGGTTTTATCCTGTGGAGCTGCTTTTTCTTGTTGGTGTTACAGGTAAGTTTCCTTTTCTAACTTGGGAGAGGTGGGTATTTTCCGTAGTTCATCACAAGGCTTCGCTTCTGCCGGTTGAAACAGCCCAGCAGAGCACCTTCTGGAGGCAGGATAGGAGTCAGAAACAAATGTGGAGGGAGGTAGAGGCAGCATGCAGCAGAGCACGGTGTGGAGGATGGCAGTCTGGGTTTCCTAGTTCAGTAAGGAAGACCCACGCAGACTGTGAGGGACTTTTTAGAAGGGCATGTAGCGATAGGACAGGGGATAATGGCTTTAAACTGAAAGAAGGTGGGTGTAGATTAGATATAAGGAAGAAATTCTTTACTGTTAGGGTGGTGAGACACTGGAACAGGTTGCCCAGAGAGGTGGTAGATGCCCCATCCCAGGAACAGCCAAAGTCAGGTTGGACAGGGCTCTGAGCAAGCTGATCTAGTTGAAGATGTCGCTGCTCTTTGCAGGGGATTGGACTAGATGACCTTTGAAGGTCCTTTCCAACCCAAACTGTTCTATGATTCCAAATCCTAAACAGGCAACACAGTGGACAGTGATGTCCAGATCTCATGCTTAACAGGGTGCATTTAGGGGAGTCTAAAAGAAGGACACTTTCTGGGCAAAACTAGGCTATACTGTACTTACTAAGTAAGCACATTTTTCCATTAATATAGTTTATAAAATGTACAAACAGGCCTTACTGTTTGCTTACATTGCTTATGGTACAAATGTCAAATCTAAATGCTTATGAAACTTTATTTCATATGTTTATTTCAAATGTAATTGGATTTTACTGTGAAAACATTTCATGAGTTAAGTTTGAGATGTGTGACAGAACAGCAAAGATATTTAATACTTTGCTTAATTTAGAAAAACGACCTTTCAGAGAAAAAAAATGTGCTTGTCAAAAATATACTGATGAATTAATTTCTTGTGATGCCAGTGTGATAGTTGACTTTTGAGAGCAACCTTATAGATAATGAGTTTTATTTTTATCTTAGGTCTGTCTGATTGTAGTGCTTCTCACAAATCAAGTCACTTTACTGACTTTTAAAGCTATAAATAAATAGCAAAATTTGGAAGCAGAAAAAAAACCCAACCAAAAAAAAAAACCCAATCCAAAAAACCCTCAGCAAAATTAAACCAAATCAGAACAGCACAGATCTGACTGACAAATGGGGGTGGATACCTGGGGTTTTAAACATTGTAAGATCAGTACCCCCTTTCACCACCAACAACTCCCCATCCCTACACCACCCTTGCAATACTATCTAAAATACCATATTTTTTTGCAGTTTTCAAATGTCCCTAATAGAAATGTGATAGCAATGGTGTCTTGCATTAGGAAAAACTAGATTAGTTTCCACAGGCAAAGTCAATGACTTTTAATTTGTAAAAATCTGCAAGGAATTTGAAAGCCACTTTAGTACTTCTTGTAGGTTTCTGACTGCTTAAATTGATTTATGTTTAGAACCTAATCTTGCTCACTTTGACAAAGCTGGCAACTTCAGCGGGTTTATTTGTGCAGATAGAGTGAGAAAGATTCAGCTTTTGATATAAATACTTTAGCTTTCTGGTTTCTGAGAACTGTTTTCTTACAGTTAATTATGCATCCTTAAGAGTGTGTACATTCATACGCATATGTAGAGGGAGAGGTCGCAGCTTAGTTTGCAAACTATTGAGCTTCATTTTGCCTATCAATGTTTTTAATTTTAGTTTGAGTCAAAACAATCTCCAAAATGTTATGATAGACTCAGATCACAAGAGTTAAAAGTCAGGTCACATATATTTTCACATGTAGCATCATATACTGTGTATAGGTGCCTGTTACTGTATCATCAGTATGTTTCAATATATTACTTGAAAACATTTTGCTGGCTTGGTTCAGAGTGGTCCTTTGAGGTTCATTTGGGCGGGGATAGATGTCAAAACAGGAGGTTTGTTTTCTTGTAGGCCATCAGCATAGCTGTTGGGACTTCGGGCAGGTGGAAGGGAGAGTGAGGAAGATGACTTAGCGTGGACAGGCTTGGGAATGGGTTTGTGGAAGCTAAAAAATTACAAAACAAAAATTTCTTTCTGTGCTTGAATTAAATTAGGATGGTTTTAAATAAAGTGGTGCCAACTTCAAACAGCTTACAGGTTTAAAAGTTGGTGTTGTTTAAAAGAAATACTGAAGGGTCAGTGGTCAGGCGTGCTTCTGACTAGAACTGAAGCAAACAAGAGAACGTGAGTTAAGCAGTCTAAAAGGTTGTGATTTGGGTGAAATGCAACAGGAAAGCTAAAATACATGACAAAACCACATGATGTTAGCTTTGCCATTAAATTTTAGCAGGATTTTAATTTTCTTGTATTAGAAATGTCATCTTAATTATTTGGGTTGAGTATCACATTTGCTGAAAATACGGTTAGCTGCAAGCTGCTGTTGAAAGTAGCAAAAGCCCCTTTTGCTGTTTGATCACTGTGGTTTTGATGGAGTTGGTGAGCAGCGAGTCACTGTCATGTTTTGGTGGTTACAGTCAGGTCACTCTGAGCTAGGCTTGGCTGAGCATTTTTGGTAATATTGCAAATAAACTCCAGCTTCACAGCGGCAAACTTACTGTAATTCTATGGTGATCTCCTTTTGGGTGGTAAGTTTCTTAGAATAGCTTTAGTTATTGTTGGAACAGTGGCAAGTTTAAAGGGTATTGCATGCATGTAATGGTATTTCATCTCAACCAAACAAAGGATGTGAGTTTCTAAAGCAACCAGAATTATTTTTAACTCTTTCGTTATTTCTTTAAAACAAACTCAGAGTGATTCATCAGGATCCTGTCTTTAAGTGACCCCTGCAAAGTGTTTCTGAGGGAGAATAACAAGTGGTTCAGTGGGCAATTTTGCAAGAACCATCTGTGGACCATGGTGTTTTATTTTGTGGGTTTTTTTTAACCTTTAAAGCAGTGCAATTAGCAGCTGGGTGGTATTCTAAAATCACATCCGATCTCCCTCCAGAACGTTATCTGTTTGCCCTTACCAGGATGTGTTCTTCTTAATAAAGTATATGCTGAGATTACCCAGTACGCAGCTGCAGTGCTTCATGAAAAAAGCTCAAGAGCTCCTGTCTCATTGTGTTTAAAAGTGTTTCTCAAACAGAATAGATCAATTAATTCATTTGCAGCAGGAGAGCTAAACCTTAAACACATGTATTTTAAATATCTGCCTGAAAGCAGGGAGGAAATGAGAGCTGAGATAAATTGGTAACACAGAATTGGTGAGACATTCAGCTCCTAAGACCTACAACATGATATTTGAAGTGTTATGAAGTTCCAGTTTGGTGGGTTTTTTCCCAGTAATGCTCAGTTTGACCTTCCCTATAACATTTATTGTTTAATATACCCTTATTATGTCAAATATTCCTCTCTATTAAACTGCTGTAAACTTTTAGACTCTCCTCATTGGGAATCATTTGCAGGCTCCTAAGTATTTGTATTGCTCTTTGAACTTTTTCTATTTCTGAAGTAGTTGTATTTTTATTATCTATACTTTTCCTGAAGCAGCCCGGTATTTTATCTGCAGATACTGTCACCTCCCACAAGGAATTAAAAAAATATATCAGCAAAGTGCCCAAGAATAAACCTTGTGTGCTTTGTGGTTGTTCTCAGAGAGTCATCAAGACCTGCAGGTCAGCTCCTCAGTGCCATAAACCAAAACATCATAAATTCAATGTTATGAGTAGTTTAAACAGATACAGGGATTTGACCTATTTCCTTCTTTTTGTATTTCAGTGCTTTCATTATGGCTTTTTGCCTTAGCATTCTTGACGTAACAGAGGTACAAACACTTTTCCATAGTCCACAATTTAGGCTGCTAATGTCCTGGTTGGGTTGCATTGCTTCGGTTGTCTTATGAGGAGGCAACTCCTAAGGTGCCATATGATAGACTGTAATTCAACTGGGAATTAAGCTAGGAAATTAAACTATTTGCATGCTCAGAACTATATCCTGATAATTTTAAAACAGTATCTGTTTTTCCTGATTTCAATCCCTATTTTTCAAGGTTTTTTTCGGGAGCACCACTGGGTTTGTCCCTGCTTTTGTGCTAAATTTGGAGTAACGATTTCCAAATCTTTTGTTTACTGTAGCACGTGAGGTAATAAAATTGCAGCCACTAAAATCTTCAAGATCATCTACCATGAGTGCAAAAGTGTAAATTTTATCCAGTAGATAATGGGTAATTAAGGTCAGATTCTGTTACTGAATCCTGTCTTGAGTTGTTAATGAATACTGGTTGAGTATTCAATTTGAACAAAACTTAATTTCTGGAAGTTCTTAAAAATAAAACTGTCACAGTTTAGTATGGTTGGAAGTAATTACAAAATTGGTTAAATGAAAACTAAGGTATTTAAACACCTAAACCATAAACTTCACATGAATGGTGGAGGTGTGGGGTATGTGGTTGACTTTTGGATGTGATTGGTTGTTTTTATTCTTTAGGGTTTGGGTTTTTTTTGAAACTATTATATACTTAAAATTTATTCTGCAGCATGAAACCAAAAGCCAAATACCTGACAATCTATAAGAAATTGGTTAATCTTGTATCAAAATTAACCTGAGATTATTTAGTTTGTAATTATGAATTATAGCTACAGAAGATGAGAGGCTGTACAGAAGGACTGCCAGAGATATGAAAGCATCAGGTCATCTGGTGTAAGAGTATTTATTTTAATTAAATTCAGTCACTGATAAAATACTGTCCAATGTTTTGTTAAAAGGGAAAAGAAATAGGAAACCATGTGGTTAGTATTTTCCTACTTGCTGTGATTTTTCCTAAGTAGATTCCTCAAAGTATGAATTGATCTGTCATTTTCCAAGGACAGAGGAAGCAAACCAAGCAAACCATTGTAGTGCATCATTTCTACAGTGTAGACACTGTTTATTGGCCTTGTATTGTACTTCGCAATTTTCTTCCTTTTTTTTTTAGCTCTGTAGTATCTTTTATCCTGTCTTTATTCTCCTGTCTTCTTTCCTTTTCCTTCATCCTTTTCCACAAGGAGCAAACTATTTGCCTCTACTTTCAAGAACCACAAAGAGAGAAAAATGGTCTCTGAGCTCTGTGCACACCCTGAGTCTCCCCCTGGGTTGGAGCCTTCAGAAGACTTTGGCCTAATGCAGTTCACGTGGGGAATAACAGATATGTGCATTTGGTGGATGCCCAACACACACGGCCTTAAATATCAGCACCAGGTGAATCTGGTGGCAGGACGTGGCAGGACGATGGTCTTGCTGATGTGATCCTTGGCACAGGAGGGGTTGGTGAGAGAGGAAACTGGAGAGAAGTTGAGGAGCACCAAGCCCAGCCTTGCTCCTGTTTTTTCTGTGCTGGAAAATCCAGTCATTCCGGCAGTTTTGTGTGATGGTCTGTGAAAACTAATGAAGTGAATAGAAGATAAAAGTGGAGAAGAGTAAGTCTTAGGGAATCCACACTTGTTCCTTGGCAGGCAATCACTGATTTGTTGGTTTGGTTGAAACATTCCTGGTGTTTAGTGGGGCTCTTACAAGCATCAGTGAGAAGTTGTCCAGACCTTTTCCTTCAACATAATTCCAGGTGCTTAGGTCAGAGAGGCTCAGTGGTTTGCTAGTTACCATGAACCTCCTCAGAGAAGAGAAATCAAAGAGCAAGAGGGGTCATTCAGTTGGCCTTGTTCTCTCTTCTCCTCCCTTCCTTTGTGCATGTGAAGTTTCCAATGTTATTTTTCTTCTTATTAACCATGCACAATTTTTGCCTGAGTTACCCTTGCTGGGGCAGGAAATTTTGAAACTTCAAGTAGGAATTTATTTTAGCTGAGCTGTTTTTAAAAAAAAAAAAAAAAGTGAGAGAGAAAAATACTTCCGTAAATAGGTAAGACATTTAAAACTAAAATAAACGGTATATATGGGGATGAGAAGGGAGGTGGAAATGCCCTTTAAAATCTGAAGAGTTTGGGAAATTTGTGGCTGTTTCTTACATTATTCATTTTAGTGCTACCAAGGAAATGTCCAAACAAACCAATTAAAAACAAACCCAAAAAGCAGTTTCAGAACATTATACGGGGTTTGCATTTTCATTGTTTTAGTCAAATAGCACATACTAATAATTTCTTCTCCTACCTGCCGTATTTTCCAGAAGTCATTGTTCCAACAAAACAAACTAAAATATATATCTTACTGTAAATTAGTGAATAAAGTTGCATGTCTTTCTACTCTGCTGTGACGCGAGGTTGATGTGTGTGAAATCTTTTTGTTAAAGGACAAAAAAACATTATTTGTTTGAGGGCTCGCACATCTCTGTTGGAATGAGCTCCCTCCAGACTGAATTGTTCAGTTCCATATGCGGGATGGGATGGTGTGTGCGGCAGCTTGCTGTGGCTTTCTCCTCCATGTTCCTCACCACCCCCTCGTCTTCCATCAGACAGCACAGAATTGAGCACAAATTCTAAATAAAAGAGGAAAAAAGCTCCTGGGTGATGTTCAGATTGCAGAGTGCCATCATTTTGTACGTGTATAAGAAGCAGGTCGTTAATTATCTTCCTAAGCTTGCAAGTACAAAAAGAAAATTTCACCACTGAGACTAGAAAAAGAGGGGAAGGGGGCTAGGTATTGGACTGGTTTAGTTTTTACTTGCTGGCATTTTTTTTTAAGAATTCATATTAGTTTGCTGTTCCATAGCAATAGGAACTGTACTTCTTGAAGTGAATGTGAGATTTTTTGCTTCATTTTTCGGAACAGTTTATAGCGTAAGAATAATACACTGAACTATTTGCATACTACTATATTTGCTTCTTATTCTTTATTTACTAAACAAAACCTTCTCTTACTAATTAGCTTTTTCCTGTATAAAAATCAATGAGCTAAATTTGCAGTGCCAACTTTACGGAAAATTTTTTTTCAAGAGCTGATTTGTTATCCAGGGGTATCTTGGAGATAATAAAAAAAAGGAATGCCAGTAAGGTACTTCAGCCTATTTTCTTTTATTTGCTGGGGAGGAATTTATTGTCTTTCTTGGAGAGGAGAGAGCATTTCAGGGTATTTTCCTTCAGATTTGATGCTGATTAACATCCAGGGCAAATATTTTAAGAACCCTTACCACTCCCCCAAAGAAAGAGAAAGAAGCAAATTTTGGTCAGGGCTCTACTTTGGAGTTGTTATTAAAGATTTCACTGTTCTACTTTCACAGTTTTCTCCATAAATTCAGTTCTTTGTCTCTGCTTCCTTTTAGTAGATTTGTATGATCTGAGCAATTTTGACTTTTTGCAATGGTCAGGAATAAGGACATTGCTGTCCACAGGTGAGCCAGGGTGGGCAGCGTGCCTGCAGGTGGGACCAGGAGCGGGGAGCCTGCAGCAGCCATGGTCCTAGGGCCAGCCTCCCTTCTTGGCTTACAGGACCTGCCAGAGCAGGCATGGAGGAGGAGAGAGATGAGAGCTGACTGTGGTAGAGACAGGTTTTAACAAGTGTCTTGGGACCAGCACAATCCTGCTCCAAGCAGAAATCTTCTCGGAGAAGACAAGCAAAGGGGAGCTTGGAAATGGCTCATGCAGTTTGCAGGGTAGCTAGGTAGGTGCTTAAACCTGAGCAGGCTGGTGTGTGGTTGTGACCAGAAATTATCCCTTCATGATAGTGTGAACTATCCTTTTGGTACTAAACATCTCCCTGACATGCCTGATTTCCTCCTAGCATGCCTGCTGATTGGCCCCCTCGTTCCCCAAGTCATGCCTTCTGGAATGTCTGGGAAAATCTGTATGATGTAGGGTAATTGTCCCACAACTTCCTTGCTCTGCTTAGGGTCTGCCTGTAACTAGGGCATGATCGGTTTCTGGAGAGAAGGTTTATCCCAGCTCCCGCTGTCTTTGACAGGAACGGCACGTGGGCTGGAGAACACCCAAGTGCTCAGTGGTGTAAAAACTCTAGACCTAGTTCTTGACTCAGGTCTTGAAGGAGGATGGGAGCAGGTAAAGGAGAACAGTAAAATAAATAACTGAAGTCACTGAAGTGAGGTATTCGCTTAATATGTAGATTTTCCATCTGCAGTTTGTGTTTGCCCTGAGAAAGGAACATGAACTGCCTAGGGCTGTTTTGTTTGTAAGCCTCTTAGAGTGGCTAAGCCCCTGTTCATGGCTGCAGCATGCCATTAACAAGAAAAATATCATATCTTTGTGGCTTGCTTAAGTTTTGTGTTTCAGGTATACCTAGTTCTACATCAGCTTGCATTGACTAGTTTTTCAAAGGCATTTTTTATTCTGTGAATCCAGTTTCTGTTGATGTTTTTCACTTCAAAGCTGCAGCTAGTAACATTTTAGTCAGCATGGAAAAATGTCAGGGCAAAAGTAGAAAATTACTATGGAAAAGTAAGCTTGCAAAGTCCATAGAGCAAGGTTTGGCATAACAAGTTAGTAGTGGACTTTTAGGTTTTTGTTTCTTTAGCGCTAAGAAGCGCTAAGACCACTGATGCCATTATGATGGACTTCATTCACACAGCATGTAACACTAATTTACTAAGTTCTTGGAAAAACAAGTGAGCAAAAATTGAGATACCTTAGTTAAATTGATGGAAATCTTTGTATTTAATGTTTAGTTATAATAAAGAGGAATTTTGAATATGAAGGTGCGATTTTGCAGCCCTATTCAAAGGGGATTTACTAAGTAGCATGAAATGGCAGCTGCCCTTCAGGGCAGAAGAAGCCCTAATCAGTGTGTTAAAGTTGGTCCACTTATAAGGATGCTACATGAAGATGCTTCAGCACTGTCAGGAGCTGGTGAGGAAGGAGTGGGCAGGGTGATTGGAGGTGATGACCCAGAGGCACTTTGATCTGCATGGTGTAGGGATGATGTTGTTTGGACAGGCTGGATTTTAAAGACAGGTTGGAAGTAAGGACAAGGTTTAAAAGAAGAAAGAGACTATCAAGTCAACTCTCCTAACATAACCCAGGAGAAAAATCTCTTGTGTGTAAATTTATTGAGAAGCTGATATTTACACATTTTGCAGTCGATATCTGCTCCTTAGCAGACAAACACTGCCTGCTGTTTTACAGTTAATAGAAATGTGCCACTGTTGGTTCCCGTTTGCTTGAGTGATCTGGGAAAAGAGCAAGCATAGTGAATGGCATTCTTGCCGATTTGATGGAGTTATCCAGGGAGGTGAAGATGGAAGATGCAAATGAAAACGCAAAGTATTTCAAAATGACATTAGGTTGCTGTGCAACCGTATTGCAAAATGACAAGTGAAATTCAGTGCAGATAAATGCAAAGTGATGTCCACAGGAAAAATATTCAAACTTTTCATTTAAATTGAGTTGCTTGTTAACACTCAGGCATGAGATCTGGGGGTCATATATTTGTGTGGAGAAGTCAACTGTGTAGTCACTAGCTGTCAAAAAAACAAATAAAACATTAGGGATGTTGATGGCAGTAGTACAGAAAAACATATCTATACAGTAGCGTCTGTGGTGTGCCTTCATCTCAAACAGTGGGATCGATTCTGATGTCTTCATTCTAATTGCCTTTCCCTTCTACACTTCCATCTCCAAAGAGGATAAAATAGCACTGCAAAAGCCGCAGAGGTTATAAGTCTATTGAACAGCTTTTGTGTAAAGAATGATTTACGTAGATGAGGCCCTGCAGTTTGAAGAAGAGAGATGTGAAAAGATGACATGAATTCAAAGGATACTTGGAGAAACTAATGTAGGAATAATCTCTGGGATTCATGAGGTTCAAGTACAGCACTTGGGGCTCACTTCAGAGCAGCGTGGCTTCAGAATCCAGGACTTGCTTTTCCCTTGACTTCTGCTATCGGCTGCTGCTGGAGCCAAGATGTTGGGCTGGACTTTTGGCTTGACTTGTAGGCGTTTGATTTGTTTCATTTTTTATTAGTCATCAATAATTTTCTTTTTCCTTAGCCATTTTTATTGTCCATCCTAATATCAGGTAATTAAAAGAACTTCAGTATTCAAATCCTATTAAAGATCTAATAATTTAAACTATTTCCATTAAGATTTTGGGATCTCAGCAAAGAGATAATTTTTGAGGTGTATGCTAAGCTTAAGAAAATTAATCTGTGCTTAAACAGGGTTGTTGATGCCATAGGTTCTTAGTGCTGAATGTGTCTACTTACCTTATGTCTACCTTGTCTCTTTGTGCTCTTGGTGCTCTTTGAGGAAATGCAGAAATAGAAGAAGAAATTACATAGAAGTTTGACCCCTCGAAGAACTTGCAGGAAGCCTTTATGCTGTTGTCTCAGGTGATGAAACACCAACTCTCAGTGTTGTTCTACTGGTTGAACCAGTTTTGTGCCTTTTTGTCTTGGGAAAACCCTGCCTTCAGCGGCCTCGCAGCTGAGAAAAATGCTTTTGGAATACCAGAAAGATGGATAGAAACATTTTTCCCAGTTTGGCTGGGAAGTGGCTGGCTCCACTGTTTGGTTTAGGTTCTGCATTTGAGAAAATAGAGAATTTAAATAAATCTTTTGGGCTCAACATACTATTTTGACATATGTTTCCAGTGAGTGGAAACATTGTTGGTTTGTTGGTCTTTTTTTTTTTTTTTTTTAAATGGTTGCAGGTATTTCTCTAGCACTTATTTAATCTCTGTGTCAGACTTTAAAAAAAAAAAATCAGTGAAAACCACACCTTTTTTCCAGTTTGGGGACAACAGATCACAGACCAGTAAACCTACGGGGGGAGGAAACCTGTCTCAGTGCAGAAGGTATGGCACTGCTCATAGCAGCAGCTTGGAGAAGGTTGTGAACTAGAGCTTTAATATTTTAACTTCTAGCACCTATGTTGAGTTAGGAATAGGAAAAAAAAATCCCTGAAAGCTAAAATTAAGCCTCAAACAGAGAATACCCTAGAGGCTGTTGAATAATTATTACGCAGATTTTAGTGATAATAATCACCCTGTCCTAAGTAGGCAGCTGGAATCTGGCAGTGGGGCAGAACAACGCTCTAGCATCAGCATAGCGATGGGGTAATTATTGTGCTAGATGGCTAGATGGATAATTCCATGCAAATGGAATGCAATCAGTACCCGTGTTTGTAATTCGGTACCAGAGGGAGACAATGTGTAAATGAATTGTCTCTGGCGACTCAGCTGGTGCTCTCAGAAGCACACACAGGTTGCTAGATCACCTGGCTTTGTGGGGCAGGTGAGAAAGGAGCTAGCCGTGGAAAGTGCTTCCCTTGCATGGTGAAGCGTGAGAAGGTTCTAGGCAGGAGGTATTTCTGAAGATACTTCACCTACACTTCTGAAATTTTATGCTTAGCTGCTACTGTGCCTGTCCCCACAGGTGCCTTGCTTGTTTGTTATATCCTTCTGTAAGGCAACAGCCATCCAGAAAACTTCCCCACACACACACCCCTGCTGTGCTCAGTGTTTAATGAGTTTAAAAGCCTCATAGTAAAAATTCAAAACGTGTAAACAAACAAACAAGAAAAACCTTGAAAGCTCCCAGGTCATGAATTAATGACACAGGGACAGAGTTTGGGTTCAGATGTAAAGTGCTTATGTCATTTATGCAAATACACCTTGTCAACCTCATTAGGGGCCCTTACCATGCTTGAGTGGTATATGTGATAAAGGCACAGGATAAATGGCAAGGATAAAGCCATTATATATTTAATTTATATACTGCCTTTCCATTGACTGTTTTTATTGTATATACAGTACAGCAGATCATTGCTGATACAAATTTAAACTGGAGATTATAGATTGTATTTTTGCAACCCTCTTTTTTTATCTTAAAATGGAGAGTAATAAGAGGAGGAATTTTATCTTCTGTTTTCAACGGGGTTATGTAAAGTATCTGTCATGGGTTCTTCATTTTTAAATGCAAATAATTATATATGGCAGGGAGTATGATGAGCATTCAAAGTTGACATTAAAATGAAAATGCGTCAATTTTTTCTGAAAAACTCATCAAACAGGTCATTAGGCAAGGTTATAATGACTAGTAGAACATTTTAAGATGTTTAAAATCTCATTTTAGATTTTTAGAAAGGTAGTTGATAATTTTTAATATGACAACTGCTCCTGCATCACCCTGCTAGTTGCTAAGAGTTTTGAATTTATATAATTTTTAAGAGATCTTTTTTCCCCTCTCTCTTTCAGCTGTACAAACAGTCTTCAAACCCGGTAGCATCTAACAAACTTGAGATTTAATCTCTTTCAGTTGCGTTTTTGGTAGGCTGCAGACATCCACGCTGCCAGTGATCAGGCTCAGCGTTTGGCAACCCATTAAGTCGTGGTGCTGTGATTCTCTGGGCCCCAAACTGGAAAGGAGAAACTACAAGATAAACCATGTGCCAAATAATGTCAAACTCCCACACTATAAAATTGGAAAGAAGATGAAGGGACTGTCTTTCCTCATCTGATCTCTTTTAATCTTCAGTGTTCCTCATTAAATTGGAAAAAGGAAATGTATGGGGACAGAAAAGTGGTTTCTAATTAAAACTAGATTTAAATCTGAGTGAGAAGAGCGCGTCATCCAATGCGTTTTGTGAAATGCCTTCTTGCTGCTGTTTACCAGCTTTGTAGGTGTTCATGGGCAGCAGTGGGAACTTGGGACCATCAAAGGCCCCCTCAGATGCTCGGATCCTCCAGCCCTTGCACCCCCTGGCTGCAGGATCCCCGCCTGCAGCAGCGAGGGGCAGTGCTGCCATCCCCAGGGTGCAGTTGGGACCCCGGCTGCGCTCCCTGCGTTTCAGGTTTGGAGGCTGTCCCACAGTGCGGGGCCGCCTGCATGCAGGGGCCTGCCGAGCCTCTGCTCCTGCCGAGAAACGGGCAAGAGGCAGCATCCCACCGACTGCACCGGCCCTCAATTAACCTAATGGGTGCCTTGTACAGGCAAGACTCTTGGGTTTTGGTTTGGTTCTTTTTTTCCTTTCTTGTTTTTCTTAATTAACTGGTTTAAGGAAGTTTTAGGATTCACCTCAGTTAACCAAAATACACTAGGACTACGGCATTCTTGTTTTAGCGAGTTGCAAAGAGCCTTTCCTCCTCCTAGCAAAAGGGAGAAGATAAGCATCACAGCCCCCTTGCTGTGGGGCGTGGGTGCTTCTGCATCCCCTCCAGTTCCAGGTGGGTACCCCCCAGCTGCTGGCAGGGTGCCTTGGGGATTAAACACTGCCATGGAAACCTGCCATCTGGGAAGTGCTCCAACCTTGCATCACCTTCATACGTCATTCATTGGCTTCACAGGGCTTCTCTTCCTTCCTGCCCTGCTTCTGCCTGCACTGCATGGGAACTGATGCTCTGTGCATGGGTCTTCCCTCTGGGGAAGGTGTGGAATGGCCCAGATGGGAAGTGGCAGTGGACTCAGTTCCCTCCATGTCAAATCTGAGCCCTGAAGGTGTTCTAGGCTAGGTTGGTTGGGGCTTTGAGCAACCTGATTAGTGGAAGGTGTCCCTGCTCATGGCTGGGGTGGTTAGAACTATGTGGTCTCTAAGGTCCTTTCCAACCTATGATTTTATGGCGCCGCTCTGCACCACCTGTCTGATGCTCAGGTTATTTATTTTATTATTTGTTTGTTTAATTTATTTTATATCAAGTGCTTTCAGGCACACTTCTCATCAGATGAAATATGAAGCACTTTGCTGACACTTTCTCCCCCAAATAAAAATCTGCTGGCAATTGTTTTCAGTAGCACTGCCCAGTGCATACAGGCTGATTACATTAATGCACTTCATCTGAAGAATATTTTGTCACTTTGGTCTTCTTTTCTGCTCCTGATCTAGATAATCAATGCAAGAAAAAATAATTAAAGACAAATTTCTTTGTCTCTGTCTAAAAACCATGCAAAATGATTTTCAAAATTACTTTTCAAATGTCTTCTAATGCAGTAAGGTAAGAGAAAGTGCAATTTTTGAGAAAGCAAGAAGAAAAACTGTTGCCATCTGAAGCTGTTTTGCAAAGGAGGTATTTTTAAGATGATTCAGACCTAAGGCCTGAGAATTGTTCATGTCTCTAACTGAAGGGAAAAAAATATGCTGACATTTCCCTTCCAGCTGTTTTGGTTAAGTATTTGAACATACAACCCTAGCCTTTCAGGCAAGATATAAGCTTGTATGTTTAGGTTTTGATGAAGTAGCCTGTTCTTAGTATCCAGTACGGCTTAAATCTGCTAATTTTCCAGTTATCCATAAACAGAGTATGTGTGATTTAAGGAAAAAAAAAAAAGAAAAAAAAAAGAAACAAACAAACAAACAAACAAAAACCCAAACCAAAGCCAGAGGCCCCTTTATTGTTTTAGAGCAGTAGTTGTACATCTTCAACAAGAAGTCAAAGAAATCCCCTTTTTACAGTGATACAGACACATGCAAATATGTGCAATGAAAAATGCTCATTTGGGCGGTTGGCAAAAGCTTAATGAACTTTGCTCACCTCTCATGTAAGCTTTCCTGGAGGCTTCTAAGTAGGTCTTCCTCAGTGACTGCTTCTT
The DNA here is from genome assembly GCA_035583135.1 of Lophotriccus pileatus. Taxonomy (NCBI): domain Eukaryota; kingdom Metazoa; phylum Chordata; class Aves; order Passeriformes; family Tyrannidae; genus Lophotriccus; species Lophotriccus pileatus. The sequence goes on along the minus strand of JAWWES010000081.1, from coordinate 63,397,065 downwards.
CATTCCTCGGTGTGTTGTCACTGTATGGGGTGACTTGTTCGACAGGACCAAGTCAACTCATTACATTGGCACGGGGACTCTTGTGAGGAAAAAAAAAAAAAGAGAGAGATGAAAAACCCAAAACAAAACCCACAAACAAACCCACAACTGGACAATTTATTTTGCTCCAGCTTAAATTTCTGTCAAAGTTACTGGTTTCATATTTTGCAAACCTCACACTTTTCAGTATTTCTTCTTTCCTTGCTGAAATTCCTAACCTTTATTTTCCTTCTTGAACTCACCATAGAAATAAGGCCTTTAAAATATTTTTAAAAATTCTTAATGCATTTCTAATACATAAAGACATGTTAAGTTGGTCTACATTGATATGATATACTTTTTAAAAAACTTCTATAGACTACATTTTATTTGTGAATGAATTAAAATCTGTGAGCTTATATCTTTCAGTGAAGACCAAAAACAGAGAATGTAAAGCTATTGAAAAGTCTGGTTTATTTTTTTCATTTAAAAACCCACCACAGCACCATCGTATCTAACTCAGACTGTTGGTATCCATTTAATGATCTATCACAGTAGGAGGTGTGTAAAACAAGATGCATATTTTACTGCGTGCCAGTCTCCTTTCTTGTGTTCCTAAAAAGCACAGTTACATTATATATTTAAAACCTCAGGGAATTTGATGATATTTCCACACAGCAGATACTTGCTGGGAGAGCTGTGTTGGAGGACAGCACAAAAAGGTTTAATGCCTGGAGTAAGAAAAACCATTGCACACATGTTGTTCATTTTCTTTTACACGCATGCAGGTATGTGTGTGTGTGTATATTACACATATATAAATAAAACATGATGTTACATGTGATTTGCATTTTTGTGGCATGCACCTGCCTGGGATAACCGCAAGAGCTGGCATACAGTGATGCATATCATGATTTCCTCTTTCATTGTGGCTCCACTTTTCCCCTCTACTAAGCACTTGGTGAGAAGTGTCCCATCTTAAAGGAGAGTGTGTCTGTCACTGTCATTTGCTTCTAGATGTGTGCTACTCCAGAAGACTGTCTGCTGAAGGTGGGGGACGTTAGGACTGCTCTTACAGTAAAGTAGTCAAGATATGTACTATTCTGGCATTTGTAGGAGATAAAGAGGGCGCCATACCTACCATATATTAGAAATTTCCATTAGTTAAATTGCTTTCTCTTATCCTAATAGAAGTAAATAATGTTCTGGTGACAAAGAAATGCTACCTTTGTAAAATTTTCAGGTTAGACATTATCACAGGTTTAATTCTGAAATAATACAAAACCAAGCAAGTATTGGATTGGATAATGTTAGTTCCAAATAATAGAGGACTTGTCTGTTTTCAGTTCCTTCTGGGCTTTGCAGATGATTTTTGTGTGATGACTTTTTTGCTTATAAAGAGTTTTCAAAGGTATGTACCATTAGAGCGCCTATAATATAATTATGAAAGAATATGATATGTTGTCTGAAATAATCTTTGTTAAGATGTTTGACATATAACTAATTTAATGACACACAAGAGAAGGAGATGACTGGGTAATGTGAATTCGATGTAGTTACCAAGTTATTGCTGGCGTACATGCGAGCTGGCAGAAGACCTGGGGAAGCTGCCTTTTGGTGTTGATGGGGTACTTGGCTCCAAGCCTGCTCTTACCACCTGCTCCATGGCCCCTAGGGATAAGCCAGTTCTTCCCTCCAGCCTGAAACACAGCGGTTTGTAAGGCAGTTGCCTATATAGGATCCGTAGCTGTGAAATGCAGCAGGCTGGGAAGCAGCTGCCGTGGATTTTGTACAGTGGTTTAAACGTGCCTTGGTGCAATAACCAGAGCAGGTATCTGTGTGACACCGGCCGTTATGAGGATGTAGGCCTTCAATAAAACATTTAGCCTTAGACTATGTTAATACCCATGCCTCATTTACAGTCCAAGTCATTGCTCTCGGCTTCCAGCGCCATTTGAGTTTTCTCAGTGTTCACAGTGCTCAAAGCTGTTCTACACAGGGACATCTCCATAGGTGTGGAGACATAAATGCAGCAAATATAACTCATTGGGGAAAACGTATCAGGAGATGAAGGAAGTATATGAGACTTTCTGGCTGTGTACCAAGCACATGTTTACCTAGCTATTATTTCTGCTATCTGTGGTTCTTTGGGATTACAGTCTGACAAAGAATGGCTGGGAATTACTGATAGGAACTGATTTTTCTTCCACTAAGAGAAAGAGAATTCAGCTAAGGAGATCAAAGCATTTAATCTTTCTGGCAGTCTAATGTAGCATGGTTCCAAAATTCTTCTCTATAAAATAGGATGATTGTGAATTTAAATGCATATATTTCTTGTAGCATTTATGTGAAATATGCAGATAATTATTTTAATAATGAAACTCCAGTTGCCTGTCTACTTAAGTTTTGATGACAAATCTTTTACATCTTCTGAAGGCAGAAACACTGTATATTGCATGTTAAATATACCTCTAAACAGAGGGAAGGTGAGTATGAGATCCAAACTATGGTTTTGATTTCTTGGTGCTTTTTGGTAAATATTAGCACTTCATTTACAGGTTAATGTGTTGATGTTTATTTTTTTCTATGTATCCATGTATTTCATCGACTGTTTTGCAAATTTTTAAGTTGCTTATTCCATCACTCTTCTGTAAAGGAATAATCTCTGAGAAAACAGGATAGCATTGTTAGATACATTTTTCTCTGATAGCATTAGTGGCACATGTGTATGAAAGATGCTTTGTTTACATTTCCTCTTATTTTGTAAGAAATAGTTATTTACCACTTCTTTGGCCCTTTCTATATAAAAATGTATTGATGCATCTAGTATTTCAGCAGTAGCTAAAATACAGGAAGGTGTTAAATATCGTGTCTTCAGTGTTTAAAGTAAGGCTGCATAACTGGCTTGGGAAAGAGCTGGTGAAGGGTTGTTCTCTTCTGGAGGTTTTTTTTTTTTGTCTCCAGCAGCCAGCCAGTAAGTCAGTACAAAAGAAACTGTGATAAAACTTCCCTTTAAGTATGTATGTGTCTCACTAGCCTCAGAGGAAGCAGGAAGAAGTTTGACTTTTAAAATTGCAGTGGTTAGTCTTTCTCATTAGAAGCTCTGTGAGTCTGCCCTGTTAACCTCCTTGTGAGAGGAGTGTTTTGGTTCATTCTCTGGGACAAGGTACAGCAGAGAAATTACTGAGCTTTAGTAAGGAAGGAAACCTGGTACTTGTTCTGAAAAACAGAAGTGCAGAACTGCTCAACAAAACTCAGTCTTAACACCTGCAAGAAGGGTTTAATTCAGTTATAATTATTTGGTTCTACTGAGAAAATAATTGGGAAACAAATTCAGACTTCAACTGTGAACAAATGGTTCCAACGTGCTTGAGTGGTTCAGCTGATAAATAATAGAGAAGTCATTTAAACCCACTGATTTAGAAGTGTGTTGAAGAAAGGACCGTTTTCTAGAAACCTTATGTTGTATAGGAAGGATGAGTAAAAGTCAGACTGAGTAAAGCCTCAGTGTTCATGAAGAAAGAGGTCGAGGACTTTGCAGAGCTGTCGTCCTCTGTCTGTGCACGGCAGCCATAAAGTCTTGACTTGTGCCAGTAGAGTTGGAGAGATTTAGGATGAATCCAGTTACATTCCGTTATTAAAAACTGCCCCCACCAAGGGGGGGGGGTGGGGGGGTGAGGAAGATAATAGAAGAAAAAAAGGTTTTCCCAGGTATTTTGGAAAATGATCGGTTATGTCTGAAAGCCATGTTTCAAGCTCAGATCTAGATTGGTCAGGCCATAGTTTGATGTAGAGGTCAGCCTCTGCCAGCACCACTGCTTCTTATCAACACAGCTTCTAATCCTGAAGCCACTCAGAGGACTATTTGCTACCAAAAAGAAATGGATGTCAAATTTTTATTTATTCTAGTTGCCCCTTGCTTCTTGTTCTGCACATGCAAGCACATGCACATGGAGAATGAGGTGCCCCCTCTTCTTGCAGAACCTTCTGTGCCTTCTATGCAACAGTGGGAGAAGCACAATTCTCATTCTAACACCAGTGTGTTTGGGGGGCAGCAAGTGAACTGTGAAAGCAGGGAGAGAGTAAAGACTCAAGGCTTCTTTTTGCTCCTGCTATGTATATGGGAATTTCCTGTAATTCCACAGAGTAGTATGATTGGGGCTGCTGCTCACCCCCTCCTACCCCTGTGTGACAGTATTGGCTCCATTGCTTCACTTAGCAAATCCTGTTTGCTGTTTCTATCAGTGTGTTTAATGCCACATTGTCTTGTTCTAACAGCATTTTTCAGAAATGTACTAAAATACTCTGTAATGCACCATAATACCTATTCCAGAGAGTCCCCTGACTGCATACATTATTATAGATGGTACAAAGCCACGGTGGGATTAGCTGTTGACTGCAGATCCGATGCCAGTGCTTCTCTTTTGGCAGTTCCGTGTAATTTAGCATGTCAATAGCCTCCCTGGTAAAACATGATAAAATTTTATATGGCTGTATTATGCATAATGTACCACATATTTACACATGAATGGTATCACTCCTAAATATAAGCAGATATTTCAAGATGGATTGCAGTAAATGACTTACTAAAATCTTGCGTGTTTTATGTATGTATTTTAATAACGACTTCTCTTTCTTGCAGACAAAATTGAAGAAGCACAAAAGCAACTTAATGGAACAGAAGAGCAGCAGAGAGGTAATAAGCAAACCCAAAAAATGAAATTGGAAAAAACCAATGCATTGTGTTCCTAGAGGCTGATCCAAAGCCTGCCTGTGTCAGTGAAAATGGGCTGGGCACTGGATGAGGCCCAAGGTATATCTGTCTGCAGATCAGGAGCTCTATGTGTAAGGCCCCAATTCTGTTGAGACACAAAGGCTTTGTTTTAACCACTCCAATAGCTGCCCTGACCTTGGTGAGATTGCTGAAGCTGTAGCGTTAGGGATGTACACTTGCTGACTACAGCCTATGCTAGCTCCTGGTTCATTGTATGATTTACCTGATCATTAATAACCATATTTGGTTCATGGCGAGCAATATGTGATGTCTTCTATCAGGTGCTGAAGGGGAACTTGATCATCACAGCTCATTTTAAAAAACAGATGACCTGTGGCAGATTTAATCTGTGTGTTAGAGCTCTGAAAGCTGGCAGAAAGTCATTGCATTTCAAGGCTGGTTGACTGCAGTGGTACCTGTTTGGTTGTGTGATAAAGCTCATCTGCACACCCACAAAGATGCCCAGACACAGAGCGGGGAGCCCAAACAGAACTTTGCCAAGCTAGTACCAGGCCCATCACAGACATGCCATGAAAGATCCATCTCTTCAACCCAGAGGAGCACAGGGGCAGGCAGAAACCCAGATTAAGGACTCAGAGAAAGGGACATACTGTTCAGTCTCCTCCCAAGCCTGTCCCTGGAGAGCGTCAGCCCAGCATCCAGGAGTAAGACCCATCACCATGTACAATAAGGGAGCAGTGCCCCAGTTCACTTTTTGGGCTAAGAGCGTTGCTAGCTGGGGGTCTGGGACACATTGGGGGATGCAGGGAAAAGCTTTAGGGAATTGCACGAGACATACTATGTATGGAATGTCTAGGAGATGAACCAAAGGTAGAGAGAGTAAGGGATTTGCGTGATATGGGAAGGAACAAATGTGGGGAGTAGATAACTGAATAAAAGGTTGGTTTGCATGCCAGCAGGGGCTGACCAGGACACTTGTCTGGTCACATTCTGCTCCTGACCTGCACAATCTGTCCTGTCTCTTCAATAACTCCACCTTCAAGTGTTCTCCAGTAAGGGGCTCTTTTACTCCCTGGGTATATGGGTATAGAGGAGGTTGTCTGTGGTGCAGCCACTAGGTGAGTATGGGTATGATTGCTGGCAAAGATAATGACTCACTGACTTTATCTTTAAAGTCAGTGAGTAGGTAAAGTGGGCTGGGGGCTGGGATGGGTCTGGAGGTCTCTGAGGGCCATCTCTGGGTTGAGAGTGGCTGCTGGTCTATAGGGACAAGAGCATGGGAGAGGATCTGTAGGGTTCAGGGAGTGCTGAACAGGTCTGTCTGCTTGTGCAGTGGTCTATACCAGCAACTGGGACTGCATCCTTGAGGGCTGATATGTCCAGGTACAGCAACTGGGGAGACTGGGATCCAAGGCTGACTACTGGGCAGACTGAGTTTCTGAGCCCAGCTGCTGGTGAGATCCACCTTGGACACAAAGATATATTCCCATTAATGGCCCTTAGTCCTGCTTAGCCAGATCAGGGAGCAGCAGGAGGTAGGAGTGCTCAGAGTGTCTGTCTGTGATCTGTATGTCCAGCCATATATATGTACGAAGTGCACATATGTCTGTAGCCATATGTATATGTTTACTCTCTGTATGTGTCCCTGTTGGGAAAACATTTTCAGCCTTGCTACTGATTGGACCTAGGGGCATAGAGCAGCAGCAGCCCTGCTTCTCTTGCGCTGCTGGATTTGGCATGAGGTGTTTTCCTCTAACAGTACCTTGTGTCGGTGCTTTGGCTTGTTCTGGGTAGGTAGTCACTTTTCATGGTAGCGAGCTGCCCATCTGGCCTGTGTCACATCTGTGAACAGTGTTGTAAATTGTTGGTGCTTTATCCATGAACGTTTATTGTCTTTTGAAACAATGAACTTCAAAACTTTTTGAAGATTGGAGAGCAGAAGAAATACCCAACAGGGTCTCAGCAGGGTCTCTCTGACCCAGCATTTGGCCTCCAAATGGCAATGGGACATACTGTTTAAGGACAGCACATAAGCCTGGCCACTTCTTTGGTCTGTTCCCCTTATGATGTCCAGAGATAGAGGATTTAGGGATGTCTGCCTCATCCCTCTAGTATCTAGACATTTATGGAGCTGTTATCCCTGAATACATTTCATTAAATGCTGTTTGCATCCAGCATTTTCTGGCAGCAAACTGCAGTAGTTCATTAGCGATCACATTAAAAGTACACGATTTTATCTTTCCTCCTCAATTTCCAATTTTTCTTCGGTTTTCAGCAGATGTCCCTTGTTCAAGCGCTGTGCAATTTGTTAAATAGCAGTTCCACACTCATCTTATCTACTGCCTTCATGATTTTATAAATCTTGTACATACCTAGCTCAGCGTTCTTTTCACCAAGCTCGTAAGTGGTTTCATTTTTCAAGGGAAGGTTTAATACAAACTGTCTCGTCTGGGCACCAGGACTGTGATGTTACTGTTTGTAAAAGGTGGAAGAGAAAAAACATGTCTAGGTAGTAGCAGTGCTTCAGATGTTTACAGAGACTTTTTACAAACTAGGCATTCTGCTAAATAGTTCTTACATATTTCTGTTTAGTGGATCGTGGATAAGTGGCATTGTCATCCAAACGTAAAAAACTTGGCATATAAATTATAGCTAGCTGTTGTTATTGCTGTTGGCCTTGCAAAGTAATATTGCTCTGGATAATCTTTTTTGATGGACATGTTCAAGCTAAAGATGAGCTCACCTCTGCTTTCAGGCATTTGTTCTGATGTGTGGCCCAGTAATATCTTTGCATAAAGGAAGATAAATTCTCTAGTGTAAATTTAACAGTGTACTGAGAGGGATGAGGTTACAAAGATTTATGTGGTGGTAGTACACTAAGCATCTCAGAATCAGAGATTTGGCTTAATTTTTGGCTTCTAACCTAAATTCTTATGGCTGGCAATAGAAAAATAAATGTTTACGGTGAAAACTGATACAGAAATAACTGATATAATAAGATTACTCTTTTCAAATTAAAACTGTCTTCTGCTGCTCTGGGATTTTTTTAGTTTCTTAAATGTTTGAATACATCAAGTTCTTGGTAACATGAAGTAAACAAATTTTTTATTTGAAGCTTTAGAGTCTGAAGGCCACTGAAAAATCTATGTTTTAAGCTAAACAAATAAATAAAAATATGTACATATCCCCATAAGTTATTTTAAATCACACTCCAGTGTGTACAGATTCATGTGAAGTATGATTGTATATTTTTTGTTTTTGTTAATTTATTTTAGTTTTCAGTTCATCTAGATCACTTTGAATTTGTTTATTCCCTATCTGAAATTATTAAGAAATGTAATTTTGTGGACTTTATCATAAGTTAACTACTGCTCTGTCAGAGTTGTCAGTGGCGCAACATATTTGCAGAGAGAAATTTTTCACACATTTAATCATGCTGAGTTTCTGCTGAGTAGCATTGTGCACTGATCAGTCATAACGCTATATATGTGTGGGATTAAAGTTAAATTTAATAGACTACAAAAAGATACGTAACGCCTCATTTTGCCGTTAGCTGTAGTAATCAAATTAAGTGCAAATTGGAATAGGACTCAGTTGCAGAGGACACAGTAACTGAGCAGGCACAGTTTTCAAGTTTGCAGATTTTTGTTATTTAGTATGAGGCTGCAACTGAAAGTCCTGGGGTTTTTATTTTTTGGAGTGATAGTCCGCAAATACATTCAGATTATGGATATTCAAATGGCTTTGACTCAAATGGCCACTTGAGACCAGAAACATGTTACTTTAGGGGCTGTGTTCAGCTTCTTGCTCAGTTTGTGCAAGGTGGCTGATTCTCAGGTCATTCCTTTCATTTTCTCTCTGCTGCCCAACTGCTAATCTTAGTTTTTCTTTGGTGCTATCTCCCAGCGCTGTTTTATACCCTGGGTGTGCCCCTACTTTGAGGCTGACTTTCATGTTCTAACACGTGTACAGGGTTTCATTAGTGTGATAGAGAAGGTCTTGCTTCATGTCCTTTAAAACTTGGAAGGGATGGTGAGCTTGAACTACAGAAAATTTCTCCTTGAGAAGGCAATGAAAGTTTTCACTGGTGTGGGACACAGTGGGTATTGTGGGGTGGAAAGCAGTCAGATGACTCCGCCTGCTTTATCTTTGATCTTCCGCTGACCATCCTGCTAAGAAAGCCATCCCAAAGAAGTCTCTCCGTCTTCTCCTTCCCAGACTGGTAAAGTTGAGTACTCTCAGATCCTTGTGATTAATTGCCACAGAGGCTTCTGATTTGGTCATGCCCAGAAACAGTCCAGCCACTGAAGTGCTGTAAGCATTTGTTTCCTTCTTTATCCATTGCAGCAGTTCTCTGCCTGTCACAGCACTGTGGGTCCTGGGTACATCAGCTCCACCACCCCCTTAATTGCATTCTCTAGGACTAGTAGAACTAACTTGGTTATCTCCATACCTGGTGTCAGCAATGCTAAGACTACCACCTAAATCTCTTTCTCTGCTTCTGGAGCTGTTCAGGGCACTAAAGTTGGTGACAAACTCTAGCAGCACCAGGATTTGCCGGAAAATGTATGACAGATCCTCAAAAGAACTGTCACATGGCCTGATGTATATTCTGTATTGCCCACCAATCCTGGGGTCTTTCAGGCTCTTAGGACTCAACTACATCATTTCAGTTAACTGCTTCTTGCCTTGTCACAGCCAAAAGGGTCAGTGGTAAGTTTCTAGATCAGATGGAACATGGATTTCCTCCTTTCTCTTTCTCCTTCATGGCTATTGCTGTGTCCCCAGAGTATATGATGGTCTAGCATGGACTGGAGGCATGCATGTGTTTCTCACCGTTGCTGGAATTTAGACTTGCAGGCTGTCTTGGGTTTTTTTGTTTTGTTGTGTTTGTCAGGTGTGAGTTCATCCCCCTTAATAAGCTGCTGCACTTGCTTGATCAAGTTTTTGACTTTCTGCCACATCATGGTTTAACCCCAACCAGCAGCTAAGCACCATGCAACTGCTCGCTTACTCCCCTCTGGTGGGATAGGGAAGGGAATTGGAAGACTATAAAAGGTAGAAAACTCATGGATTGAGATAAAGACAGCTTAATAGGTAAAGCAAAAGCCATGCACACAAGCAAAGCAAACAAGGAATTCATTGCCCACTTCCTATCCACAGGCAGGTGTTTGTCCATCTCCAGGAAAGCAGAAATCCATCATGTGTAACAGTTACAAATGCCATCACTCCAAATGTCCCCCTCTTTCCTTCTTCTTCCCCCAGTTTTATTGCTGAGCATGACACTGTATAATCTGGCTTATCCCTTGAGTCAGCTGGGGTCAGCAGTCCTGGCTGTGTCACCTCCCAGCTCCATGTGAATCCCCAACCTTCTTGCTGGTTGGGGTGGTGTGGTGTGAGGAGCAGAAAAGGCCTTGATACTGTGTAAGCCCTGCTCAGCAGTGATGAAAGCATCCCTGTGTTATCAACTCTGTTTTCAGCACAAATACAAAACACAGCCCCATACTTCCCCTTTGAAGGAAATTAACTATCCCAGCCAAAATGCAGGAGCACATGCAGGAGATGGAGAGATGGGTAGACTGACTGGATCTATTTTTCCAATAGGTAAAATTTTAAACAGGTTACTGATTGTCTCTGCAAGCAATATACAGTATAACAAATACATTCTGAAGTTGGACTTCAGTCCCTCTAAGGGCATGCAGGCATCTGCCAGTCTCTTTTCCTCATCTCTTCCCAGACATGGCATCATCTCTCTCTCTATCTCAACTTCAAGCAGAAGCCTGTTTTCAACCTCTCTTATTAGGGATTCAAGGCTTTGTATCTGCTACCTCAACAACTGCAGCTGACTGTACTCAGAAAAATCGTGGGAAGATTTACATCTTGAACACCACCTTTAATTCAAGGTCTGTGCCCCGTAGCATGGACCAGGAGGATCTGTGTTCTAGTGGCTCTTTTTGTTGCAGCACTCCTGGTCTCACCTGCAGAAAAGGCGACGTAAATAGCAGAAAGGAATATTAAGTTTGTTAAGTTTCGGATCAGTGCATTGTTTTAGTCAGTTGCAGTTTACCAATTCTGATAGTGAGTACTCTATTTGGGGTATCCACTTGAGTTGAAGGGTCTGTGTTAAAAACTATCTAGCGCCTATTTGAGTCTGTAATTTGCCAAGTTACTATACTTTCTCACTCCATCACTTCCACTTTCCTTAAAGAGCTTTTCCAGTTTCTTTCCTGCAGCTGAAGATGCAGCACGTGGAATTTGAGGACGAAGCTGTTTATTCTCCTGTGTCATCATTTTTGGATCCTCAGCATAGCTGTTCACTTCTTAGTGTGTGAGGATGGATTTCTAAGTAGCTCTCACTTATTCTAGAAGTCCAAGCAGTTGTGACAGATCTGTCTTGATGGTTGAGTTCCCTTCCACGGGTACCACAGATATGTCCCTAAGACAGTATCAGAATTTCACATAGATAGTTCTCTTTTTGTAGTCTCATGCCTCTTCACTTTCATCCTGACATACAGAAACATTGTTGGCAGGTCCAAGTGTTTTGCCTGACTTGATCAGTGATTGTTCAAATGGCAGCAGGGTCTGTCTGTGTTTACTGGAAAACCACCTAGACAGAACCATTCAAAGCCCTGGTTTGGACTCCAGCAAGGTTGAAGCAACTTCTGCGGTGCTATTGAAATATACCTCAATTTTCAGCCTCTGTCATGGAGCTACCTCCATCAGCACTCTCAGTGGGTCCTGATCTGTCTCTGAAGCCTAAAGATGACAAAGTATTTGGTGGATTGGCTCTATAGTCATTGTTTGCACACAGAATGGTAGGACTCTCCATTTGCTTTCTTAGGTCCCCATATAGGTGTGTGGAACCACCCATAGAGTGAACAGGCATTTGAGCTATTGGGCACAGAAAGAGAAAGAAGAGAGAGATTGCATTCCAGCAGCAAATATTCTTTGAGATGCACAATCCACATGCACATATGTTCCCCTCCCACACTCGCAGTCCCTTCAAAGCACTGTGTTGGCATGGAGGAGATGGAACCAAAATTAAATGCCCTTTACCTTGTTTGCCCATCTGCTGGTTTTTTAATAGGAATATTATTTTTCTAGTAAACTGAACAACAGTGAGATTTGAGTAAGGAAGTTTGTCTCTATAAATGAAAGCATGAGACTTTAGTTCAGAAATGTAGGTTCTGCTGCAGATTCATGGTAGACATATTTTGTGTCTTCAGAGTCCTTTCAAACCATGCCTGCTTTGTCATCCTTCTTGTTAAATGGATGTGCGTTGTTCACAAAGTTATAGAGGGAATTTGAAATAAATTATTATAAATATACCAGCATTCTGCTTAGATAAACAAAGTGTTGCATGTGTGTTACCTTACAGATTGATGCTGTTTTCATGTTGTCATGTCCCGTCTTACAGACGACCCTCACTGGCCTGCCATCTGGCCCCAGAGGGGCATCCAGGTCGCTTCCCTCCTCTCCGCTCCTCGCAGGCACTCCCAGTCTTGCTTCCTGCTACTGCACCTCTCCCTGCCAAAAAGCAGGTGGGAGCACTGCATGCTGGTGGCGTGCCCTGCTCCCTAGGTCATCCTAGAATTATAGAAAGGCTTGGGCTGGGAGGGATCTTAAAGATCATCCAAGCCCTTCCAACCCCCCTGCCCTGGTCAGGGACACCTTCCACTAGACCAGGTTGCTCAGAGCCCCATCCAGCCTGGCCTTGAACACTATCAGTCAACTGTAGTCAGTACTATTCTATCATTTCAGAGAAATTGAATGAGAAGGGGAGAGGTCAAACAAGAACCTGGAAATAATGATGCTAAACAATTTATGAATTTTGATTAACTAGCTTAGTGTGACGTCATCCTCCACAGATTGTTTCTCTGACTTTTTCCAGTAGGTTTGTACATGAGCTCTCTGGATTTTTTGCTGCTGTGGTACCCGTGTACTATCATTAGTTCAAAACATTTTCTTCCCATTTTGTATTTGTAGGAAACTGCCTTACTTTCTTGGCAAGATATGTAATCAAGATCTTTAATTTGATTCCTTTCATCTTTCCATCCTTATCTTCAGCAACCATGTGGGCTAGAAATACAGTAATTGTAAACGGAAGTATATCATCTTCAGAAACTACAGGTTACAGTGGTGTCCTGTATCTTACTTAACACTGGCGAGAGGATTAGCTTGCCTTTTTATTTTTTTGTTGACATACACCAGAGCTTTTACTTTCCAAGTGTTCAAAACTACCACTTAGCAATGATATTTCATGCGATTTAGTTGTGCATTTTCCCGATATCTGATTTCATCAAGTGTTTGTATCTGCATTTAAATATGTCAATATATCTGAAAGGGAGTTTATTTAAATTGTTCTGTGTGCGTGAAACTGTAAGGCTTTAATTCAAGACTGAACTATCTTCCTAAAATATTTACATCAGCTCAGACAGCTGTGATTGCCTTAATGCAGGAACTATTTGTGTTGTACAAGATCTCACATCTATCCTTAAAATCTCTGATGCTTTCTCACTGAAGGAACATTGCATGCTGCTAATAACAGCAGTGACGACTTGAAAGGTCATTTCTGTCTTCAGGCACATTCAATGCAGGGTTTTGTGCCCATGATGGACAGTGAGAAAACTCTCCCAACTTCCCTAGAAGCAGAAACAGTCTCTGATATCATTTAACCTCATTTTTCATTGCTCCTGTCTTCAATACCTAGGTACATTTTAATGTCCTCACTTTACCAGTGAGGACAAACTGATAAAAACGGGGATGTTTACATGTTCTTTGCTTGGAGAGACAATGCTAGAATAAGGATTTAACACAGGGAATTTTTCTAGCTCCTGTAAACCTCCTGGGTTGTGAGTCAATGTCTGTATCTGTTATTTCTATTTTAATTTTTTTTTGTTAGTACATTTAGTTTAGACTACTAGCAACTGAAATCTGCTCAGTAAATCCACTGCTGGTGCTAGACGCAGCAAGAACTGGTGGTGTTTTGATAGGCAGACAAACAGATTTACAGTTTTAAATTCAACATTTCATCCTTTGGAGCTATTATGAGAACTTGGTTAAAACATTAATGGAATGTTAAAGTAATAGTATTTTGACTTTCCTGACAAGTATAGCAAATTTCCTGAGTGACAGTTCAGCAAAAGAGATTCCAACCTGCACGTATAATTTTCTAAGGGACATTTTGCAAATTAACATTATAAAACAATTGTTGAAAAAGCATCTTCTTAAAAGTAAATGGAAAGTGTCAATTCCAAATCCGCAGTACAGTATGTTGTTAAATCAGTGGCTATGTTTTCAGACACAGTAACATTTTGAGCCTGGTCCTATTTTAATGAATAGAAGGCTTTCTTGCAACTTTATAGAATCTGAGGCCAGAACAAGCTCATTTTTGTGGTGGGAGGATGCTGAGCTAACAAACTGGCTAATTAGGGAGACATACCTACGCATGTGTAGTAAATGCGATAGGGTGCTAATTTTAGCTGATGTGAGCTGGGAGCAAGCCAGTTGTGGAAATGCAAGATTTTTTACTTGTTAGCTTCTTTGTAGTTTGCCTTGCATATGAGTAATGAATGTTTTTTTCATACTTTCCTGATACTCCTTTAGCTCAGGAAGTTGTTGATCTTCTTTGGTCTCCTTCTGAAGGGAAAATATAATATATAAATGGATGGTGAGTCGGATATAGTGTCAGCTCTCTGGTAGCTTATATGTTGATCTAGGTGGAGTCTTTTTTAGGAATCTCCTGAAATGGTGCATGTGTGGATGTGTCCTACCCTCTGGGAGATCATCCTTCCCACCTCTAGAATGCCAGACCCAGCTTCCATGGTTAGGATATTCTTTGTGTCTAGGTTTCCATCAAATCAACTTCTCCTGCTTTTGTCATGTTCATAGCACCATTTAGTCCTAAAAGAAAGACCTGCAGTGTAAGAGTTTTCCTACTGTCTTTGCCAAACCTCCTGTTCCTTTCTCTATTTTTAAATAGTATGGTTGTTAGGTGTGATCTCTTTCCTCCTCAGTTGCAACAGGCAGTATGGAAATTGCTCCATTTGATCCCTGCTTTTCAAATGGAAGATTATGTTAAAGAAATGCAGAGAATGTGACTAAGGAGCTTGTTCTGTTTGAACACCATTATTTGCAAGGGTGGTTTAGTTAACATCTTGTTCCTTTCATTTCTGTTTTTTCCCCTCAGACTCATGTTTGGCTATTTTATATTCAGTATCTCATCCGAGCATGTAGCAGTTGCTCTGTGCTGATAACTCTTAAACTGGCTGCTGTTTCATGAGCCTGTCATTCTGTTTTCATGGCCTTTGTTCCTCAGTGTGTTAGAGGTAGTAGTTGTTCTAATGATTTGTTAGCCAAATCCTAACTTTGCAGTAACAACTGGACATCCTTAAATTACAAACAGGTACTGTAGTCATGAAACTGTTGATAACATTCCCTGACATTCAAAGAAAATTTCCAGATGTCCCTGAGGTATTTTAGTTAAACAGCTTTATTCTTACTTTGATAACTAGGTCGAACTGGTTTCTGCTTAGACTTTTACTGGGAGCTCATTAATTTGCCTCTAGGAGACATCCTGCCTTTTTGCTTGCCTTTGGAGTGCCCAGCAAGAAGAACTTCTCAGGCGGGGATTGCTGCCGATGTTAGCTGTCATAATGTCGTTTCTCCACCTGCTCCTAGCCAATGTGCTTTATTTTAACAGCACTTAAGATGTGATTCCTTTTCTTAGATTAGTATGAAGGGTTCTGTATAGATTAGGAATATGTTAAAGGGCTGTAATGCACAGTTAGTCTGTAAATGCCATAGGGCTACTTAATATGGTAAATATTTTAATTTTTTTCAGCATGTTTAAATAATACTGTAGTATATGCCCTTGCTGAACATTCATATATTGCCATTTTGTGTGCATAGTTAGGCATTAACCATAGGCTGTGTGGTCAGTGTCTGCTGTTCTTGCATTGCCTTTCCTCTGTCTTTCAGTGTCAAGTCCTGTGAAACTTTACAGTGGTTCAGCCTGTGCTGGTTTCTTTACATGCATGATGGTGGGAAATCTTGATCAATATCAAATGTCATGTTTCATTTAATGTGTTTCATGCTGGGCAGGAAATTAATTCTTTTTGGGGAAAAAAAATAATCCTGTTTCACTTTGGTCAGAGATTTTCAGTGATTTTCAATGTGCTGAAATGTTGCATTTGATTCCTGTTCACATATGGATGTTGGCATTTCTCAGCTGAGGCTCTCACGTTACCTCACTTGTCAGATGTTTATTGCTGTTTGATCTTCATGGTCTTCCTCATCAAGCATGCTGATTTTATGGGTAAAAATCTGCTGGTTGTTACTTTCTTCACTCAAGTCAACATGCTAAATGCACAAAAGGAGATCAAGCTCTTCTAAAGAAGATATTTCTTGGTCTTCTTAGCATAGGGTAACTATGTCCTTACACCCCATCAGACATCAATGTTGTTCTGATGTGAGTATCCATGACTTGAAAAGATGCTGCCAGGAAGACAGCCCCAGACTGCAGCTAATCATTTACTCTTTACCTGTCCCAAGGCCAAACAAGAATTGGCAGGCTCTCACACCTCGGATGAAACTGTATCACCTGGAGCTTCCTGATAAGTCAAAGCTGTGTGCCTCTGGGCAAAGGTGTCTCCCGTTCTGCATGCTTAAATGTTATTGCACATTTATAAAGCTAATCTGCCCTGCCCTCACTGTGGTGCCACAGTATTTCACCTAGTGTGTGAGGACTAGCCCAGAGGATGCCTTTGTGGCTGCACTTATAAGGTTATATGTGTTCTTGTTTCTTGGGAATGAACCTTTTATGTTTTGAATTAATGACTGGATCATATCTGTATGTCTTCACCCTACCTTCAGTCGCTCCAGAACATTATCCTTCCCTTTCAGCCATAGTGTAACTTTACAATTCAAACACTGCTGAGAGAGATGCTGAGACCTGGGGACTGAGGAGCCCCATGCTCACTCTGCCACCAGTTCCTGTCTCTCTCATGCTAGTTTGAAATACAGGCAGGCCTGTTATTTCAGGGAAATATTACTGTAAGGCAAGAAATGCTTCTTCCTTCTTTCAATGTTACCTTCAAAGTGTTAGTTCCCTTCTCTTAAATAGAATTAGTGGAAACAGTAGATTGTATAGTTTAAACTTTACCATTTGTACTACACGTTGTTATATATTTGCCAGTTCTTAACTATTGCTTACTTTTTGATAGCCAGCAATGTGGGTATTTCTTACAACGTGTTTAGTTGAAAACCCCAAAATTGCATATGAACAGAATGTTTTTACTTTGCATTGGTTTTGTTGAGGTGCCTGTTACTTTTGCCATTACCAAGATGAAATGTGAGCAGAATTTAGTGATGTGATTTATTTGGTGGAAGTTGCAAATGAGAAAAGGAATTATGCAACAAGAAAAATAGAAAAGCAGATTCCTGGGGATGCTGTTCCTGGTGCAGCCAGAGAACGTGTCATTGGTGTGTATTCTGATCCTGATGACTTAAATAAGGTGAAGACCTATGGAAGCATGCCAGCAGTGTATTGGGTATAATTTCAGGAAAAATATTTATGGCTGTACTTAACACGTAGAAGGCAGTATGAAGCTGAAGAGGTCACTTAATTAAAAATGAAAGTTTATTTATTCCTTGCTGCATTTAATGTAAGTTCTGGTGGCCTTATATTTGCCAACAAGACTTATTTCTTTATCTCATAATAATGTTCTTTATCCATGGAAACAGACCCATTGGAGTTATTCATGCCTGCTTTTGATAGTTTCCGTGAAATCAGAATTAAATAAGATGTCAAGAATAAGAATATTTGGAGTATCTAAAGACATTGGGAAGCTTAGCTTTAATCAGAATAAGACCCTTAGTAATGGTCTTTCTCTTTTGGAAACCTTTCCATCTTTGGATCGCTAGCATTGTCAAGTGTCAGAGGGACCTCTTAGCCGTACATTTAAGGCATCGGTTAGTAGCTGAACACTTTCAGAAGAGACTTGATCTTACTTGCAGTGCCCTGGCAGCTAAGTACAGATTGGGAGCTAAAGATCAGACACTGGTATTTGAAAATCTGGTCTCTTGTATGGAAGAAATCCATGATTTTTTTTAAATTCTGCAGCATACAGTGAGTGCATGAGATGAAAATGATGGTGTTCATTGGGCTACAGGGACAGATAGTGGTTGCTTGCTCTGTGCTCACTGAGGGAGAAGGGAGCTTGGTGCCCTGCGTCAGTTCTCTCTTACTCTCTTCCTTTCTTGTAAGTGCAAGCATATAGCTCTATTAGAAAGGAGACAAAGAGAGTGGGTGTTGTAATAACACGTAGGCTTTTAGACAGGCAGTTCTGGAAGTTACTTAAACAAAACCATTGAGATCATTTTGTCAAGACACTGTCTAGTTCACTAGTAAATGCTTTAGAAGAAAAAATCAGATCACTTATAACCTCTCTTTATTTGCTGTGTGAGTTACTTTGCCAAATTGCTATCTACACCATCATACCTGTGTTCTTTTGCACTATCTTCTGTACATAGAGTGACGTGCATCAGAGAAATGGTAGGTGAACAAAGTCATGTTTAGAAATATCAGTTTTTTCTTGTCATGTTTTGAGTGCAGAATTCATACCAAAGCAAAAGAGAGCAAACAGAACAAAGCCAAGCAGGCAAAGCACAAAAGAGATGCTCTGATGTCCCTGGGATGCGAAAGGCAAGTTGCTGAGAGCAGTGGCATTGTCACCTCTTTTCCTGGGCTAGGTAACTTAATCCTATTTGATGTAATACAACTTATGAGAAAGATTCTTTTTAGACATCTGACTGAAGTAACAGCACTTCTCAACAGCACCACTTCACCACCAGGGAAAAAGGGGAATTACCACCGATGAGAAGGGCTTGGTGATTGCAGAGGGAGGTGAGCAGAGCACACAGAGCATCAGGGAGAGAAAGAAAAGCAGATCAACTTTTTTTTTCCTTTTCTTTCTACATGAGGATGTTTTTACGTTCTCTTTGTTCAGTGTCAGTTTGTTGATGTGGGTACATGGCCCTGACAAGTCATCATGCTCCTGAAAGTTGGTAGCTCTGAAAGGCAGAGGAGTGTGTAGCATTTTGGGACTGGCACTTTCCACCAGTTTTGTTGATGCCTCTGTAAATATTGATGCAGTTGACCTTTGTTCAAGCATGTAGCTGCAGATTAAGAAATGTGTGGTGGAATATCTTCAACATAAACTGGGAATACAAAGCAAAGACTTATACACAAAGAATGACAAGCTAAAAATAAGTGAAACAAAGTTGTCAGGAGTTCCTTTTTTTTCCCCAGAATATGCTAGAAATTTGGTTGTTAGCAAACATGAGGTGAATATTTCCATTAATAATAATAAGGATTTCTAAATTACTCAGGAGCAGAGCACAGGACTTAAACTATTGTTAAGTTTTGTTAAGCTGTTGTCAAGAAAGTACAAAATTTTATAGACAGGTACACTGAAGCAAATCTGTGACTCCGTCTCTGAGATCACAAAAGATGTAGAGTCAGAAATACAAACAAGAAACTAGTTCTCATGATTTCTGTAAGCTGGAATTTCATTGGTATAGAAGCAGCACAATTAGGGGTTATGAAGACTGAAAAGAAGTTACTGTTTCTGTACGTAATGCAGCGCATAACTTGCCTTTGTTTATTCTTTTTTCTTTCCTTTTCCATTTCCCAAACCATTCTGATGCTTCAGCATATGTTGAACAGCAATTTTTTAGAAGTAAAGCAGAAAAGAGATTGTAGAAAATTCTGATCTTGTATTCATAATGAACTAATATTTTTAATTGCTTGATTGGTAGATTAGAGACACGTTTTTACTTTCTTTAAGGCTTTTGTAAGCCACATTACATCTTTTAGCTGTGTCGGTTTCCATTTCACCAGTGCAGGTTGGGTATGCTTGTTCTTTTGCACTACATAGTTGGAACCCAGAAACAGTAGTTGCTGAACATTCTGAGGCATCAGGAGGCAGCACATCATTTGATTGTTCAGTTGCTGCAGTATGAAACACCTTAGACTTTTTTGTGTACATTTGCTTGAATGTTTGCAATTCCTGGCACTCTTACCTTCCTAGCTATGTGTAATCTGCCCAGCTCTTCCCGTAGTGCTCCGGTACAAACACTGGCAGTATGATCGGTGTGGGGGCGTGATTGTGACAGGATAAAAGCTACAGTGTGTGCATAAAAGGAACCAAATTACTTACACTCAATTAACATGGCCATGTTTCAGAGAGATCACCAAACCATGGCTAAAAGCACTCTTTTATATAATTGCGTTGTTATTTTTCTCTTTGATTTGTGTAAAACTGTTTTTTATTGTTACTGAAGAAAAAACAGTTGCAGTAGACTAGGAATTTTAAAGAATTCGCCATTAATAATATCAATGATAACTTATTACTGTAAGTCACTGTTTAATTGTGAAGCAATGGAAAGCACAAAATGCTGTGATGGAAGACTACTTGGCTTTGAATATATTAAATCCAGTCTAATAGGAAGATGTTTTGGTGATAAAGCAATAAATCCAAAGTTCATGTAAGTGAACAATTACTGCAGAAATTTCTTTCCGGATTCACAAGAGGAGCACGCAGTCCCCATAACTAGAATTCGGAGCCAGTGATTCAAGCATCTTTTTTATAGGACTGCTGAATGTGACAAAACAGGCTCTTACTCTTCATAGTTATGCTTTCCATAGCAGGACTCTGAGAGGAATAGGTTGGGTTCTGCAGAGCTTCCACATTTGCTATAAATTATGTGTGTTGTGGTTTTACCCCGGCTGGCAGCCAAGCACTATGCAGCCACGACTCCATAATTCCCAGCCACTGTGAAAAAAGTTAACTCTACCCCAGCCAAAACCAGCACACTGTGTGATGTGTAGTCTTTAATCTTTCAGTTTGCAAGTTAAGCTCCTGAATATATTCGCCCTAAGTGAATATATGCATACAATTAAGTTGGCATCGAGTTGGAAATTGGATTTTGAATTTCTAAGTATCTGGCAGTAGCACATATCCTAGTTGGGTTGTGCTCTGGCATGAAGAAAACATAACATCTTGCTTTTTTGTCTCCTGCTGGTCACTTTGCATTCTCTTCTGCTAGACAAGCTTTAAGCATTGCCTGGATTTCCTCTACATGGAGCAGGAATTCCACCCTGGATTCATCAACTGCAGTATCTCTTGTTGGATGCACACGATGCTTTGGCTTTCCTCCCACCGCAGTACGGAAGCCAGCTGGTGTTTCTGCAAGGGGATAGTCATTGTGCCGCTCCAAGGGCACCACAGGGTTGGTGGGTACTGGGATGTCGGACCTTTCTCCGCTTGCCTCCTTGTGAGGCAAATTCTCACAGTTGACTGTGAGAATTCTGTGCCTTTGTATGTTGTCTTAAGGCTGTTCTTTACCTAGAAGTGCACATAAACCTCTGTTCCTGAGTGTGCAGGTAAACATACTGCATAGCATTACTCACGCAGTGCTGCTTCCCAAAATGTGTGTGCAGCTGAACATTCTCAGAGCCATCAGCCCTCTAGTCACATCGGATTCTTCCTTTGCTTTTAATATTGGCAATCAGATGAATAGGGTTTTGGCTAACAGCCTAATGAAAGAGTGTGTTAAAGCTTAAGAAAATGAATTTACATCCATTTAATATTCATCTGTACTACCAGTGATGCTAGCTGAGGCAATGGCTATGACTGTGTGTATGTTAGGAAAGAAGTAAAAAAAAAATAAAAGTTAGCTGATAGATTAAATATCACTCATTTGAGGTAGACAAAAGTGTGTAACTCAGGTATCTATAAAAAAAAAGCTTCGAAGTATCAATACTCAAATTCAGTCTAGATGTATTTTTATTATAGAGGAAATTGGACTATCTACAAATATAAGTACTCGCTACAAAATTATTCTGCTGAATAATACTCCAATTCGTTTATTCTTCACTACCTTCCTGAAACTCGTGTGCAAATCTGCTTATAATCAGCAACAAATGTAGCTAGTTATGAAACAATTCAAATTTAGTTTATTTTGTTTCATGATGCACAAATAGAAAGTCATTTAAGTGTGACTGATTTTATTCATCTGCAGTAGTTGCTCATCTGAAATGCTATTGAAGTTCAGTAATTGAAGCTCTGAAATACAGTATTTGACAGATGGTGTGGGTGGTTGTGCCATTTCCATGATAAATCTACTTACAAATATAACCATGAGGAAGTTGTGTTCATTCCTTGACTATGGGAACATATAGATGGAAAAAGTGACAAACATGACATATGTATCTTGGTTCTTCATTTTCCTCCTATAACGATTTGGATTTTTAAACCGGTGCAAGAGAGAGGCTTCTTTTACTTATCTGAAAAGGAGTTGCTAAAATATTCCTTCAGTCGCCTTTCTTTTCTTACATTTTCTTTGAAGCTTTTCCTATAGCGAATTACTTTTGTAATGTCTTCGAGCATCAGTTAGAAAGCATTGCTCCTTTTAGATGAAAACAAAATAGATCTTCACTAAGATACATTTACTGTTGAAAGAAAGTACTGGGGGCTGGAGAGACAGGCGGTCAGTCCTGTTGCCCCAGGGCTTACTGCTGAAACTGAGAGTCAATACAGTGGTATAAATAAAAAAAAAAAACCTGTATTATCCAGTTTGAATATTCTTTTTTGTTCTCTTTGTGTTTTAACAGAAATCACCGATGCTGGTACTAGAGGAACCCAAGATGCAATTAAGGGTGTGAAAAGAAAAAAGATTGTGTCTGAAAACCATCTTAAAAAAATACCAAAATCGCCTTTGAGAAGCCCCACTGAAGCCAAGGTTAAGCAAAATGTAGAGCCTTCACTACTAAAAGCTCTTCCAGATGCCTCTGAACACGCCATGGCACAGGATCACCTGCCCGTGCAAAATGGAAATCAATGTACCAAACAAAATGGGGGAGCACTTTGTAGTGAGATAAGTGTTGAAACAACCAAATCTGAGGCATCAATGCAGACAAAGCTTTCACTGACGCATCAGTCCTTAGATTTGTGTAAACAGGCAGCGGGGGATACTGATGCAAACCAACTGAACTCAGCAGAGAGGAAGCCTCCCTCAAACTCCTCATCAAGTAAAACAAAGACTGACAGTAATGAATGTATTAATTTTGTTGATTGCAGTACGTCATCCCCGTGTACACGTACTGCATTCGATGTCTTATTAAAAGCTATGGAGCCTGAACTGAACACCTTAGCACAAGAGTGCCCCCCTTATGGGATGCAAATAGAGAAACTGAGACCAAATAAAACTGTAAGCACCTCTTCTAGTCTCACGTCCAATACAATAAGCGTCCAAAATCAGTCTGCTTTGTCACAGCATGAGTTTGCAGCTGGACCTCACTATTACCCGTGTACGTTGAACAATGTGCATGTAGCAACAACAACCAAGACTGGACAAGCACAAGGCCAATCAGTTTCTCATTCACAAGACCTTATTACTAAAACCAGTCAACAAAATCACCAGGTTGTTATGTGTCCAAGTTTAACTAGGTCGCTGGTGCAACAGCAGAGTCAAGAAAACCCCAAGCTCCAGCAGATATACAGCATAGCAGTAACTTCCTCTGTCGTTCACACCTCATCTTCCACTGTAACTCAGGTTTTTTCTCAAAACCAGTTAGTAGCTAGTTCATCTTCACCTTTGTCAATTAGCACATCGAGTTCAACACACTTGCCTATAGGTCCCGTGTATAATTCAGCCCAGATAGCATCAGTTGTAAACCATGGTGTAGAACAAATATGTAACCTCTTAAAAGACCAGAAGCCTAAAAAGCTAGGGAAATACGTCTGTGAGTATTGCAATCGGGCCTGCGCCAAGCCCAGTGTTCTCCAAAAGCACATCCGATCCCATACTGGAGAGCGACCATATCCTTGTGTGACGTGTGGGTTTTCATTTAAAACCAAAAGCAATCTGTACAAGCACAAAAAATCTCATGCACATGCTATCAAGCTTGGACTTGTTCTACAACCAGATTCAGGCGGCCTCTTCTTGTCTCATGACTCGGACAAAGCACTTAGCATTCATTCAGATGTGGAAGAAAGCGGTGAAAGTGAAGATGAAGGTACCGCTGATGAAAGACAAGATGATCAAGAACTGGAACCTGCACAATTAGTGAAAGTCATTTCAAGTGCAGAAACACTGCAGAAAGGAAGTCCTATTCCAGTAAGCAACCCAGATTGTATACGAGGTGACTCTTCGTTACATGATGCAGAACCTCAAGTAAGGGCAGCTTTACCAAAAGTAGTTGTTCATCCTGCAAATGTTTCTCCATTAAGGGCTGATAGCCCAAAAGTAACAGAACCAGCACCCGAGCTTGCTGCAGCACAGAGAAAAGGAGATTCTAAAGTGACAACTCCTCAGTCAAATGTAACACATACAGGCTCATTCAAGGAGAATGACATAAAGCAGCATCAGAAAGTAGAAGTGGGCCTATTAGAGGAACAACTGGGATCTGCAGGAGGATCAGTGCACGCCCAGCTCCAGAGACAACAGGCAACTGATGGTTCTCAAGATCAGCAAGGAAAATGTCTTTTGAGCCCTAGAAGTTTAGGGAGTACTGATTCTGGTTATTTCTCTCGTTCTGAAAGTGCCGATCAAACAATGAGCCCTCCAGCTCCTTTTGTAAGGGGACTGTTGACCTCTGAGAAAGATCCAAATAAAAACCTGCCCTGTGTGCCACGAACAAGTGGTGTGGTGGCCTCAGTGGTACAAACTGTTTGTGCTGAAAAAAATCTGATTCTCTCTGGCCAAATGCGTCCTCCCTTGGCAACAAAAACTCTTGAGGAGCGTATCTCAAAGTTAATTTCTGATAATGAAGCTGTTGTAGATGACAAACAGTTAGATAGCGTGAAACCAAGAAGAACATCTCTTTCGAGAAGAGGAAGCATAGATTCACCAAAATCCTACATATTTAAAGATTCTTTTCAGTTTGATTTAAAGCCCATGGGAAGAAGAACTAGCTCAAGCTCTGATATACCAAAGTCTCCTTTCACGCCCACTGAGAAATCAAAGCAAGTTTTTCTTCTTTCTGTACCATCCCTTGACTGTTTACCTATAACACGAAGTAATTCCATGCCTACCACCAGTTACTCAGCAGTACCTCCAAACGTAATACCTCCCTCTCATCCCCTTCGAGGAAGCCAGTCATTTGATGATAAGATTGGCTCTTTATACGATGATGTTTTTGTATCAGGACCTGCTACTCCACTGAACCAAGGCGGACATCCTCGGACCCTTGTTAGACAGGCAGCAATAGAAGATTCTTCTACTGGTGAAAGTCAAGGTCTTGGACTGGTGCGATCTGTAGAAGAAAGTTATCTGGGGTGTAATTTATCCAACGAATCCTTATTGCAAAGGAGCAAATCCTTGGCACAGGGATCAAATTTAGAAAAAACAAAGAAGTCCCCTCAGGTGCGAGGAACAATGTTTGAATGTGAAACCTGCAGAAACAGATATAGAAAACTGGAAAATTTTGAAAACCACAAGAAATTTTATTGTTCAGAATTGCATGGACCTAAAACTAAAGCAGCAATCCGGGAGCCTGAGCATAAAGCTGTTACAAACAGTACACAGCCTCAAATTCTACACTACAGAGTCACTACTTCAACTGGCGTCTGGGAGCAGACACCCCAGATAAGGAAAAGAAGGAAAATGAAAAGTGTTGGTGATGATGATGACCCACAGCAAAATGATACAAGCATATCATCGAAGAACACAGAAGGCCAAAGCAAGCCAGCAAATTCTTCCAGTCTGTCAAAATACAATGTGACAACAGTGGTAGGATCACAACAACCAAGTAAACTTCTGCTTCAGAGTTCCCAAATTCAGCTTGTGGCTCGAGGCACAGATCAGACTATTGAGCCAAAGATGGCTCCACTCATTGAAAAGCAGGCAAGTTCAGCTGCGCAAGAAAAGATGGAGTTGAAAAGACAAGGGACTGGCATTTCAGTAATACAACACACCAATTCACTGAGCAGAAATAGCTCTTTTGAGAAATCAGAGTCATTTGAAAGACTGTCACCAGTTTCTTCTCAGGAGCCCAACAAGGTTGCAAAGCACCGCTCTTTGAATACAGTTGTAATCCAAGAAGACAGACACTCTCATCTGAACACTCCCCAGCGTCATCAACCCTTGTCATCAGAATCACCTAGAGGGGAAGTTCAGGGAAACCAGTTGGTTTCTAACGAGAGAAGTGTGCCGCTTCAGCCATCGAGACTTGTTCGACAGCATAACATCCAGGTTCCTGAAATACTGGTCACAGAAGAACCAGACAGAGACCAAGAAAACCAATGCAGTGACCAGGAAAAGACAGAAAGGTTTAACTGGCCACAGCGCAGTGAAACACTGTCAAAATTGCCAACAGAAAAGCTTCCACCGAAGAAGAAAAGAATTCGCTTGGCTGAAATGGAGCATTCATCTGCTGAATCAAGTGTGGACTCCACACTTTCTAGAAGCCTAAGTCGGGAGAGTAGCTTGTCTCATGCCTCCAGTTTCTCAACTTCACTTGATAAAGATGAAACTTTGAAGGCTGAGAACCCTTCCAAAGCAGAGCCTGCTAGTAAGTCATCAGAATTCCTCATGATTCCTGCTGGTTCACACGCACTGTCTGTGCCTGGACCTCATTACCGGGAAATGAGACGTGCTGCTTCAGAGCAAATCAGCTGCACACAGCCCTCAATGGAGGTTGTGGACTACAGAAGTAAGTCTTTTGACTGTGGAAGCATGTCTCCGTCAAAACCTGTCCCACTTGTTGAGATAGCCACTCCGAAAGTGTCGTCTGCAAATGGAGCTGCTGGGCACGTGCCTCTGCTAGAAAGGAGGAGGGGGCCATTCGTAAGACAAATATCTTTAAATATTGCTCCAGAAAATCAACAGCCTCAAGTGAAATCAACTTCTTCCTTGCAGACGGCTCATGCTACAGATGTGCCCACAATGCCATTACACAGGCTGCAGACCTCTGGCAAGTCTTCAGTGGACTTTCCTTCAAGTACACAGTACTCACAGACTAACTCCAGGCCTCACTCAGCAATTCAAAGTTGTAATTCTGTTAGCCTCTCTTCGGTTCATCAGCCTCTAGATCACGTGTTGAATAATCAAGGACAGCCAGCCTTGACTCATCAGCCTTCTCAGCCATCTACTAAAACATCAGCCCAAGGGGAGCAAGCAAGCACAGACTCGCTTTCTTGTCATCCTGATGAAAAAAAGGATTGTTTTGCTCCAAAGTATCAACTTCAAGTTAAAACATTACATATAGGTCAGCCATACTCTTCTAAATTGCTAAAAAATACTTCGTCAGCTCAGACTGGTGCAAGTCAAGTTGGGGTGGATCAGAATGCATCCTCCTTTGAAATGCAGACTAAACTGTCTGATATGTCTAATCCGTACTCTGTGCCTCCTCTAAAGCAAATTGTCCCTAATAACTGCAGCAGTCAGATTCCTCCTTTTGTGGTTCCTGTCCGTATTCACAGCAGTATGCCATCCTATGGCTTTGCAACTGTTACACCCCTTCCTCACATTTTAGTGACCCAGGATCAGGTAAATCAGTCCATCTGCAAAACAAATGTTGTAACAGTGCCAACACTTGAAGGCAAAACTCAGCTGCCAAAATCTCACAAAGATTATCAGAGGACTTTGCCAAATTCATTTGAATTTGAAAATTCACAACCAGAAAATGGAACCAGAAACTCACCTTTGTCAAGCTCTTCGAATATCATTCAGAAAGTGCCAGTTAGTGGGCTCTTCCCTCAACCAGAAGCTACAGCCTCAAGTAAACGAATGCTTTCCCCAGCCAACAGTTTAGATATTGCCATGGAAAAGCAGCAAAAACGTGTTAAAGATGAGAGTGGAGCTGCTTGTATGACAGATGCTAGACCCTTGCATTCAGTGAATGTTAGATCTAATGACCCTACTAGTAAGCAAAAGAAACCAGTTTTGGTAAGACAAGTTTGCACCACGGAGCCTCTTGAAAATCACCTCTTGGAACCTGATAGTGTTACACAGCATGAAAAAAGCAGCAAGGCCAGTACTTCAGACCTGCCGTTGTCTGACCATCCTTCATCTGACACTGGGGTTTCAGAAACCCTAAAGAACTCGCCAGAATCTGAAGACCTTAAGTCTTCAACATCGCCAGTGTTTGTAGTTAGAAAACCATCTGAATTGTCTCCAGTGAATAACCAGAGTTCTCTTCCCAAGGCTGTAAGTAGCAGTCAAGAAAGAAGGTCCCCAAGTAACAACGAGAGCAAGCACATCAACAGCCCAGGCCAAGCAAAGCCTGTAACAACACTGGCTGCCACGAATGCAGGAGAAATGCAGAGGTTGTCATTTCCAAGCCTCAAAACCACAACGAATTTTACCTGGTGTTATCTCATGAAGAGAAAACCATTGCATCTGCTGCAAAATGATCAGAAAATCTCTGCCTATTCTACATGGACCATTAGTCCCAACAATCCCAATCCACTTGGTTTGTCAACGAAGGTAGCTCTCTCCCTCCTCAATTCCAAACAAAAAGTTGAAAAACCACTGTACACTCTAGCAAGAACTACTCATCCCAGATCCGACGTACTGGTCTATTCAAGCAAGTGGAAGAACAGCTTAACCAAGGTACTTAAGCAATGCTTGATGTATACTGAGCATTTAGGGAGGATTTGCTTTGGAAATTGTTCTTTTTCATATTTTAGAGAATGTAATATGCATGACATATACAGTATATGTGCTTATTTATTTTAGTTATGCTGGATCATACTGCTAAAAAGATCTTAAGTAATTCAATTAAGAAACCTGTTCATAAGGATTTATCACTTTTCATGGAAATTAGTTCCTGGGTTTAAATTTGTATATGGAGTGTTTATTGTGGCAGGAATGTGTTTGACTACTTTTTTGTCATGCAAAAATAGATCAAAAATAACTCTGACAGAAATACTTTTAAACTCTTTAACTTAAAACAGGTACATTTAAGATTGTAATTGCATATTTTGCCTTAAAAGTCAGTTGGTATTTTCTGTTACAAAGAAGTGCTCAGCTTAAACATGTGTCTGTGGATACACCGTGAAAACAGTTTTCACAATTGCTGATCATCTAACTGTGAGAGGAGGAGTATGCCATTTCCCTTTCTCCCATCTAGGTTAATCAGTGGTGTGAAATAATGACAGAAATAGCAAAGTTTAAAACAAAATTTCCACGGCTGTAAAACCACGAACACCTTCTAGGATCAATATGGCTCCAAAGGTGACATTAAATCTTGCGGTGAGGAATATAATCCAGGCAAGGGTTGTGACCCACATAAAACATTACATCGTTCCAGAGTCCAAATGTCAGAGTAAAGTATTCACTTTTTATTTCCTTAGCTGTCTCAGGGTTGCACGGTTGTGATCAGGATTTTACTTGCTGGATAGTTTGGTTATAGACAGGACCAAAGCTGTCCTGGTTTGGACTGGATTTGGTGTTTTCTTAGTGATTGAACCACTTCTGTGAATGGGTAAAGGTGGCTCCTTGCCCGATAGTATGGCAGCAGCTGTCTGTGTCTCTTTAATGGACCCAGTACCAGATTTTATTGTCTCATCTAGTGAAATCATAAAGCCTTCTGAAGTGTGCAGTGCAGTTTCACACTTTTCTTTCCTCTTTGCTGTGTATGCTGTGCCTTTGGTGCCAAACTCTTCTTTGGAGCTGGCAAAAACGCAACATCAGCCACAGACCTCCCTTTCTGCAGGGCATGGAAATGTTTTGGTGGGGGTGTAAAAGCAATCATAACTTGTCCTACTCCTGCAGGCTGCCATCAGCAAAATCCCCAATCATTGGGATGGGACTCGGGATCCATACAGCCAGCAACCACTCTAGAGGAGACATGCCACAGCCTCGGGAAAAGACCCGTATCTCTGTGGGTGTTGAATGACAGAGACTCTTGCTGTCAGAGGTCACCTGTCAGGAATGTTTCTGTGTTTGCTAAATGTTTGCTAAGATACAGAATTGTTCATGGGGAAAAAAGCAATAGACTGAGAAACTGTACGAGAGGAAGAAATAGTTTCAAAATTACAGGGTGAGTCGAGAAGATACACCCTTTGGCCGTTTTGGCCCTTAAGGCCAAAAGAGCAGTAGAGTTAAACCTGTTCTTTCTGAAATCAGTGGGAGACTTTGCTAACATTTATACTGGAGTTCAAAACTTTATCCATAATGTTTCATGCAGAAAATACATACAGGCTGCCAGCTTTGTTATAGTGCTTTAATTGAATTGAATTGTTGGTTCCACATTAGCATGCTGCCTTGGTTTAAACTCTTACTACCTTTTTTTTAGGTCTACTTCTTTTATGAGATGTTGCACTTAATAGTGCCAAATTAAAAAAAAAAAAGAAAAAGGAAAAAAGGAATCAAATGTTTAGCCTTTGTCATTGTATGTAGTTGAATGAGTCTTTATAAGGCAAATCTAATATCAGTTGTGTCATTGACTCATGTTTGTTTTATTTTTAAAGAACAGTTTATCAGAACAAACTCGCTGATAGCAAAGCTGCTGCATGCCTCTTGAAGAAAAGATTTTGTCTACAAACAAACTCTGTTTAGATTATAAATAATGGATAATAATTTTTAAAAAAAAATATTTTGACAGCACCCTTTTAAATGCTCCAGGAGTGCTTAAGTACTGTAATAGGCAGCTGTCAGGTACATTTACAGTGTTTCTGCCACAAAAGAGCCACAGTTACTAATCTTTCTTCAATCTTGCTTGCTGACGTTTTGAATGAAGCGCATGAGCATGATGAAAATGAAGAGTTCTTAAGCTCTGCTTGTGGCTGATTTACAGGCTTTGCTCAGAGCCATTGTGAAGGAAGAAATTGCAGTGAGAAAGCACCGATAAAAGTTTAATTGGCACTTCAGATTGTGTGAGCGAGGTATAAGAAGGCAGAAATTAAAAATTTCAAAGACCTGATAGGTACTTTGACCTAACACCTCCAGAGTTTGTCTGCTTTCCTTTCTAATGACTCAGGCAGCAGGATTTCAGCTGCTTTCCGGAATGATGCTGCTGCTGTTCTTAGAATATACTTCTGTGTTACCAGTCTCCAGTCCAACCTGGTAATGGAATAGCTCATGCAGTCTTGGAAACTTCCTCACAGAAGCCATGTTTGAAAAAAAACAAAAACTGAAATTCCTCATTCAGTTCAGGCCCAGTAACTCTACTGTTTTTTGTTTTTTTTTTATTTGAGACTGAGGGTAGAAAATGTTGGAGGTCCTTTTGGAAATTCACATTCCATTAAAAAAAAAAAGGCACAAAGCCAACAAACAAATTATCAAACAATTCTAAAAAAAAAAAAAATATATTGATTTTGTGCTTAAAATGTTGGTGGGGTTCTGAGTTCCTTCAGGAACCACAGTTTATATTGCAGGTCTCTGGTGGTTATGTTTTTTCAAGTGGTTTGCACATTTTAACCCTGACCTGATGGAGAGCTTTAAGTGCTGCTATAATCCAATTTATAAATAATAAAAATGCAGCGCCTCCTCTGTCACAGACTGCTTTGGCATATTCTGCTCATAGGGCTTTAACTGCTGATCTTCTCATTGAGATAAAGCGACTTACTGAACTGTTCCTGGGTTTGCCCCCAGAACTAAGTCATGTTTACAGAGATTTCATGCTACTGCATAAGCACTACTAATCACTGTCACAAAAAAAGCAATTCTTTCAAAAATAGGTACCATGGGAAATGAAGATACACGTGAACAAAATACAAACAATAGGGAATCCTGGGACTTTGTTTGCTCTTCACGATTCACTGCTCAGAGGCAATTGGTGAAGTTGCCACGTTCCAGTGATTCAGAAAACAAACCACAAAATGTTATTATAAAAGAAACTCCTGGAATGAGTGCAGCAAGTGAAAATGTAACAGGAGGTTTCACATGCACAAAGGTTTATTTTATCTGCCTGCTCTTTTTATTTTATTATTCCATTTATTATTATTTTTCACTAGTTTTCCTCACATGAAGTCATTAGTTGTTGTATCAGGACTTCTTCAAGCCCCCATATTGATCTTGGCTCCGCTTCCTGAAGTGAATCAGTAATGTGTGCAATATTCCAAGGTGATGATTTTTGAGCAAGAATAGGCTGAAGAATGGAAAGTTTCTCTTAACTGTGGAAAGCTTTCCCTTCTTGGATGTGCCACGACAATCCACCTCACTACTGGAAAGTAGTTAAATGCAGATTTTTATGTGTAAACTAATAAAAGTTTAAAGACATTAAAAACATTTTCCCCAAGTGGCTATGTGCCAATGGGAAAAATGTTTAATGAATATTCTAATCTGAAATTTATAATGTTGAAGATTCAGGCTGTGAAAATGTTTTTTTTCCAAAGGATGTTGTAAAGTACCAGGAGTATCTATTGAACTCTGGTCTCTGGGCAGTTCTAAGAGCAATTTTTTTTCAGTTTAATACCAGTAATTGAGGACAATAGACTTAAATCGGAGCAAAATGAGTAAAGTCGAAAAGAATCATGGTCCTTGTCTCTATGGGAGAGAAAAGACTGTGTTAGAAATGGAAGGCGTAAGTAATGGTAGAGAGGAATATTTTACAGCACTGCTGTTTTTCTGCCCTTTCCACCAGTATGTGTGGAGGTTTGATGGATTTTAGGTGAGGTACATTAAAGGATTTCTGCACAAGAAACCTGTGTTCCTCAGAGATGGCTGCTCTTTAAGAGTTACAGAGGGCCCAAATTGTCGTCTTCACCCAGTTGGAATTTTTCATAAAAAGCTAAACAGACTGGTTTTTTCATTGTCAGGGATCATTTCTGTCACAGAAACTTGGTGTTTCTGCTAGAACATCTTTGATAGCAGCATTTTGCATGTTTAAGACATTGAAGCAATTTCTAAAATAGCATATAACCAGTAAACTAAAGTACATTGGGGAGATAAATAGTAATTTGAATATCTGTGTTAGGCTCTCTTATACCTGCACATAAACACATGTGTTTAAAAAAAAAGAGTTATGGTGGGAGAATCAGAGGTATTTGGCCTTGTGTTAGTTTTTGCACTCTGGGTGCTTTTGTGAATATACAATTTATTATAACACTGTTTCATTGTAATTTGGATAACAACGTGGGACAATACTCCTGGAATCTTTCTTTTTCCTTTGTCTTTTCATTCCTAAAAATTAAATCAGAAAAAAATATTTAGGATTTAGGATTGAAAGATCAGGCACTTCAAGATTGCATTATTCCAGCTGCTGGGAATATTTGTGTGGTATTGGGTTTATTGTATGTATTCTATGTTTTCCATGGTTCTTTTCCTGTTTAATTACAAATGTCACCTTGTTATTCTTTGTTTGCAGTGGAAACAAAAGCAGTCCATGTGCCAGGTAGTGTATAGGAACTACAGCATGGCTGAGTTGCCAGGAATAAGCTTCACTTCTGATATTTCTCATCCACCTTGTATGGGTGCTGTTAAAACATGCAGGGTGAAATTTCTTTCTTCCTACACACAGGCAGAGTTGTCATGTGTGCTTTGATAGAACTGCTCAGATATTTGAAAATGCAGCCCAAATCAATCCAGAGGTCTGTATGAAGGCGTATGGATTGGAGTAGTGCTTATGCGTGTGCATATTCCTAGGGTTTCCTATTGAATAGGAAGACATTTTTCCTCTGATCTGTGTTAATTCCTTGTCAGGTGGGAAGTAGAAGTAAAGGCAGTGTCTGAGGCTGTGTGAAGGACAATGGGCAAGGACTGGCTGCCAGAATGATGTCACCCTTCAATATATGTAATGAACAGAGTAATTGATCAGTCATTTTAAGTCAACCAGTGAAGTCATTCCTGCTGCCAAGAATTCACAAGCTTACAACATTAAATTTTATAATGAGTGAAAAACATACGGCCAGACTTTTTTTTTCCTCTTATGATTTTATTCACTTATCAATATGAGCAAATGTGGTAAATGTGCCAGCTACGTGGGTAGAACAGTTTATAAATATAGCAGTAATAATTGCTGGCTAATTGGATCGTTCCTTCATTGTTGCCCATTTTATAAATACTCTAGACTTGGAAGGAGTAGATTTTTAGTTGGGAAATGTTGGGGGAACTCATCCTCCTAAAAAAAAAAAAAAGGTTCCCTTTATTAATAATTTGGGAAAATGGAGAAATGTTGTTTTGTTCTGCTAGGCAACTGGTATGCATTTTCTTGTCATTTGGTCTGGCAGTAGTAATGAAGTGGTGAGCCTTGTTTTGGAAAGGTAACCTCTCCAAATTGGGAACAGTCAGTTTCCACACCAAAACACGGGTATATTTGTTAGAAAATATTAGCACTCAGAAATGTTACCTGTTAGTGTTTTCCCTTGGTACGCCTCTCCTTCCCACCCTTCTCCTCTTTGCTCCTTGGTTGGCAGGCAAGTTGGTCCCACTGCCACGTCAAGTGCAGGGGAGCAATGCTGTAGCTGTTCAGGAAGCACTTGGGTTCAAATGTACACATCTTTCTCTGTAGAAGGCTATCTGTAGCTAAGAAGCTTCACCTTCACCTTCCAAAAAAATTAGAAAGAGGCATTTCCTACTGCAGATTCAAAGCATCCCTGGTTTTCTACAGAGCCGTAATCTCCATATAGATTTATCTGTTCACAAATAGGCAGTGCATATTAGAGAAGAAGTTTGTCAAGAGATATATTTTGTTTCATGTGTCTTAACAGTTTCAAAAACCATTTATTAGAATTATGGCTTTTATGATGCTTTTATTCATCATAACTTGAATGTTTGAACAGCATATGAAAGACACTAATTTTAATGATAAGCATATCTCATTTTCTTTCAGCGAGCATTAAATAGAAAAAAGTTGACTGCAACTGAATTCAGCAATAAGGAAAACTCTGAATCAAGCACTGAGCACGATAAAGAAAACTCCTTTATCAAAACTGTACCAAGAAGAGTTAAAATATTTGATGGAGGGCAAGTATTGTGCTTTGTATATTAGATATCATCGGAAAGTTATTTTTCCTTGATTCTAGACTTTGCAGAAATGTTGCTTCCTGATTGATTTATTTTAAGCAACAGTTCCCATATTGTGGTCTGTGGATGTTGGTTTATGTTTCCAAGAAAAATGGAAAGTCATCAGAAGCATGGAGCCATGAGAGTTACGAGAAGGGGTAATAAAATAAGGAACAGTAGGCAATGCAATTCATTTTTTTTCCAAGGAACAAGCATTAATCAGCAGTAAAGGCAGCTAGATACAGCCAGAGATGTAAATTCTTTTCTTGTATTTCTCTTACATGATAAATAACACCTGTGCTGCAGTGGAGCCATATAACTGTAGCTGGAGAGGATATAGTTCAGGGACTAAGCAGCAGCCTGTGGTACAGTTTGTCTGGCAGTTTGCTGTGGCACATGCAGGCTGGAGAACTCCTGATTTGAAAAGTGCCATGGAAATATTTACTGAGAGCCCTAGTCCCTGCACTATAATACTTTAAATCTGTTGCCTGATATGAGTAACAGTTACTTTAGCCACAGTGTTGCGCTATGTACAACATCTTAGAAAACAGATTTTTTAAATAGAGAAATGCCAGTGGCACCTCTAAAATTTTGAAGCACGAAAATGGTGCATATTTTATTCTCATAATTGGTGGTCACCTCTAGGGCTTTGCATTTATTGGTTCCCAGTTGGAATCTAATCTAGGCCAGCAGTTAAGCTACTAGCAGCTGCCCAGGTAAAACATTGCTGTGTCTCTGCTCAGATCCAAACATTGCAGGGACCAGGTCATAAAAGCTGAGCGCAACCTTTGGCAGCCTTGAGTGGAAATACGAAGGGTGTAATTGAATCTGAATGACTTTTTTCCATCTAGAGACAGTCCCTGTAGTCTGAGTCTAGAAGACACTGATAGGGAATTTTAAAGTCTTTCCCGTTGTCATAACTAATGTTGTTCTTTTTCTGCATCCAACGCAGAGCCTCAAAGATGCTCTTTTAAAGCTTCCTCATGGTGCCCAAACTTGCTTCCAAGAACTGACACCTTTAAAAAGTATGTTCCTGTGTTGCAAAGAGGAAATTTGAAATCTTTAAATGCTTACTAGCAATGGTACCTTTATTAAAAAAGATAAGCTGTTATTCTTAAACAAATCTGATTACCTCGAGAAAAATATCGACATGAATTTAACAAATAAGTGCAGAAGCTGAGCAGAAAAAGAGCATGAGTGGTTGTGTCAGTCATTCATTTTCATCTAATGTGTTATTTTAGAAGTTCTAATAGATTGATGTTTCTAACTAGAATCATTTTCCCATTACAACTGATTGTCTTACTCTTATGGTACTGTTACTAGGTACAAGTCAAATGAAGACTATGTGTATGTTCGAGGGAGAGGGAGAGGGAAGTATATCTGTGAAGAATGTGGAATACGTTGCAAGAAGCCCAGCATGCTGAAGAAGCATATTCGCACACATACAGATGTCCGTCCTTACCACTGCAATTACTGCAACTTTTCCTTCAAAACTAAAGGTAAGTGCACTTTACTGTGTCCATTTTTCCCCTTTTTTCTTTGTGCTTTAAAGTAGAATTCTTCTCACAATTGGCTGTTCATGAGCTGAAGAGGTTGCCTCTCTATGGAGTTTTATTGTCTAATGCTTCAAATATTTGTAATTTTTGATTTCCTGCTCTATATGTGTATTCAGATAATCACATCTCATATGAATGAACTGTGTGGCATGCCACAGTGGGTGAGAAATTGGGGTGGGAGAGGGAAATCCTGGGAGTATGATAAAAATCAGGTGAAGACAAGTGAGATGGTTAGCTGCTTATTCTAGATAGGGATGGGACACAGAATTTTATGTCTGAAGCACTGATCTTTTGGAGGTATGAGGTAGACATATATTGTACTCGTATTGGCATTCAACCAATTGCTCTAGGAAAGAAATTAGCCTTTATTAAATTGATGTACTGAAATTAATTTTTTTACCCATGAAGGACAAGATTCACTTTCCACTTGACCTTTTAAGACCCAGAGTTGGACCCCTACTCTCTAAAGCCTGTTTACAACAGAGACTTAAATGCATCCTAGTTTAAGCAGGCAGTATAATAAACAGTGGTAGATCCAGGCGGGAGAAATTTACAGCCAAAATACTTTCAGCAAAAGAATTCTAAGCAGTAAAATTTTTCTTGGCCTTGAACATCATTTAGCAATAATCCCTCCAGCTGTAACCTCAGAAACATTTGTATTTTTAGTGGGTTCAATACTATTCAGCGGTTGGGTGGAAAACTTCCAAAAAATAACCCAGGGCTGCACGAAGTGGGATTAATATAGGCTTTAGATGTGTCAAAACTTATCACTGCATCCTGACAGACTGGGTCATCATATTGCCTATACGATGAAATGCTGGAATGCAAACCCAGTAAATTCTCATTATGGTTTTTGCAGAGTAGAGGTGCTGGCCAAGTTCAAGCAATTAAGTTCTGCCCATGTGAAGTTCTCCCTGGTTTCAGTTGTAGCAGATACTTGCATTAAGTCCTCTTCAGCAGCTGGTATGCCCAGCTGAGTCAGTCACACAGTTGGGTGCTCGATGTTTGGTAAACCACCCTTCATAACAGGACAGTGTAGTCAGCAACTTCATGCAGTTTGTAAAACTGGAAAATTTGCTATTTGTGAATCAACATGTTCATAACAATTATTTCAACATTTGGGGTGAGTTACTACCTTAATTTCAAAGCAGAAGTAAAATACTCCATAACCATAGAAAAGTCACCATTACACTGTAATTTCTCCCATTTAAATACCTCAAAAAAAGTTTTTGGGAGACAATAGGAAGTATAAAGTTAAGTATAAAGTTAGCAGTAACTTCTAGTAACATGCATTTTATAAGTATCATCATTTACAGATCTGAGCCACTCTTAACTTCTTCTTGATGGTATTTGCCATATTTTCTTTTCAAAGGACAAGGGGGAGGCAGCCTGTCAGGCCTCTCAGCTACACATTCACTTTTGAGATTCAGATCAAATATATTCATGTTCTGATATTGAATAAAATGAATGTGTTTGCTCAAGTCGGCAGTGAAAATGTTTACACTAAAAATAGAATTCATCAAATACTAAAAGAACTGCAAGATGTGAACTTTAGTTTCATGTGACAGTTTTGGCAACATGACTTTGAAGACTGAATCAGCCTTTTTTATACTTTGCCATAAGCAAAAGAAGGATCTCTTACACCAGTGCGAAATACATCATCATCTAGGATTTACATCCTATTCTATTGTATCTCAATAAAAAACTTCTTGAAATGTGCCCAGAGAGCTAGTAGTATTCAGGATGGTGAATCTACCTCAGCCCTTGGCAGCTTGCACTGAGGGACAAGGTTCTAGCAAGTGTGAAATCAAATCATACAGGTTGTTATAAATGTACCCGAAGCAGAGATAAACATGCTGAGTGTATATTTGTAGACATTTGTAGTAACAGAGTAGTTATTTTTTTATTTTTTTTTCTTAAGGAAATTTAACAAAACATATGAAGTCAAAGGCACATAGCAAGAAATGCATGGATTTGGGAGTCTCAGTAGGCTTAATAGATGACCAGGATGGGGAAGAAGAATTTGGTAAGAAATAAGTCTTCTTTCTTTACTGAATTATTGTGGTTATTTTGTCATCCCAATTTCTTGCCCTTTCTTTTCCAACGCTTTTCAATTCTTATACAGGGAAAAGATACAGAGATAAAAATCTTAAGAGCTAGTCCAAGGGAGCAAGAAACACTGGAAAAACTTTCAGCAAAAGAAATGACAAGCATATGCTAAGGATAAATTGCTGCTGAATTTTTCACAAAGTGTTATGCAGTTTATCACTTTCACAGATAAATTTGACAAGACTGAACATACCAGAAAAACATCTGTTTGCCTAGAAAAAAATGTAGTCAAATGTAGTGCTTCTTTGAAAATAGTTGTGCATGAAATGGTCCAAGTTTTGAGATGCATATTTCATTAACATTACATCACTAACATGCAACACAAATCACAAATATGTTGCTGAGTGCATTGCAAGGAGGCTAGTCATCTTCCAGTGTGCAGTTCTGTCCTCCTTCACAAATAATTGGGATACATCTGCAGATAGAGATCACTTAGAAATTAAAAACATTATTCATCTTGACCTGTTCTAGTTCTTCATTACTGATGAGAATGTTACCAGAATGAATGTATTTGCTAATAATTGGAATTCTGCACTTCCTGCATCCCAAGAGATTTCCACTGAAGAGGAGATGAGATCAAGGACAGTCAAAGAGGGCCAAACCAGGTTCATGAGGGATTTGCTCAGAGTGATAAGAAAGGTGTGCACGCACCAGACACAGTGAGATGGAAAACAGGATTGTGCATTAGGACTGTTTTGGATCTCAGCATGTCTCACTGGAGTGGCGGCATTTTTTCCTTCCTCACATTTCTCAGTGGGGAGATGAGTTGTGTTGCCTTGTCTTGGTGTATTTTTCTTCCTCCAGTGGAATAGTTTATTAGATTGTGGATGAGGTTTTGAGAAACAAAAGCAGTGGGGGTCTTTATTTAAACAGTAAAGGGAAAGAAAGATGAATGCACTTGCTCCCGTGTGACAACTACCAGCAGAATAAGCGAATCAGCTTGAATCTAATTCTGAATAATGCTGGGAATATGATTCAGCTGGTATGATTCAGTAGTATGCTAGGTAGAGAGAAACCTGCATTTTCCCTTTTTTGGCATTCTTCGACACACTCCTTTTTCGTAAGCAAAATACGTCTCCCTTCATAATTTGAGGCTCCAAATAAATAACACAGAAGATAAGTGTCAGGACAAATTACTGTCCTTTTCTTACAGAGGAGCAGTTTTTATTAACATTTTCAGCCTTCGAATGGCAGAAAATGTGTCATTTTTTTAAGTGATGTTCTGTAGCTCCTGACATTTTTGTTAGTTTAAAAAACTACAGCTGAACAGAAATTTCCATTTATTAGGAACTAAAAACATTTCATTGATTGATTGATAAATTGATATTCCCAATTGTATATATTAAAAATTGCATTTGTGGTTATAATGTAATGGGAAATGTTTCAAATCTTGACTGAATTTTCAGTAACTCTGGGTAGAAGGAAGCCATTTCAAGCATTTGTTTCCTTTGACTTCATGACTATTTAATTGAGAAAGAGAGAGGCTCTCTCTTTTTACATATCATGTACAGGCGTGTTTAACCATAGTATAAATATATTATACGTTTCCTGAAATATGTTCTTTGCTTCAGTACAGTAATTACTTAATAAATTAAATATTCCATTTGGGGGGGGGGGAAAGCCAGACATTCAACAGGATTTGCTACATAATCCTTGAAATTTGTCATGGAATTTAATTTTATGACTGCAATGCCTGTTTTTTTCCCCCCAGAGTAGAGGAGGTAAAATTTCTTTCTTTAACTGGAACCCCAACCGAAAAACAACTTGGTGATAAAATCCCTACCTTTTCCAAAGGATCTGGCTCAAGTACCCGTAGTAAAACCAGCTGTGCAGCAGAAAGCTCAGCAGTAGAGACCTGTCGAAGAGGCAGAGCAATTAAACCTATGATAAACATCCATTTGGTGCAACCAAACCAGTCCAGCCTCTCCAGTTGCTGCAATGCACAGGGCATTTACAATTATCCATGTAAATTCTGCGAGTAACTGTACACTTCAAAAATGTGATTTAATCTGTTAGCTCACCTAGCCATTCATGAAGGTATTTTTCATGATAATTCAGAATCTTGGTGGTCAGCCTATTTTGAAGGCAGAATCAGGAGGAGAAAGAAAGTGTGATATATTTGCATGCATGCTTTTCTAAGTGTAAATGGTTCTGTTGCCCTATCTTATACCCTTTATGTGCTAATTTGTGCTATATTTGAATATGATTGAATATTTTTTTGAGGTGTCCAGCCTGTCGCAATTAACAGTTCTTTGGCTGCCCTTTCTCCACAGCAGTGCAGCAGCATGTCACCCACAAAGGAAAACATGATGGGCATGGGTATTGAGCAGCAATTGTGGTGTTATCTCTTTGGCCCTTTCACCCCCTCCCTCTGATATGCGTTGTTGGCGGGTTTGGGCCATGTATATCCTTCGGTATTTTAAAAAACCTCTTTAAAAGCATACATTTTTGTTGTGTGGTTGATAAAGAAGTTCTGTCTCTTACAAAGTGGTCTGCCTAATCCCATCCCTTTCCTCACTTGGAAGGCCATGTGAGATGCAGAAGGCAATGTGAGGTGTGATAGAGGAAGGTGCAGAAAATCTGATAAGAAATAATTCTGACCTCAGAAAAAAAATTTCTTCCTGTAGACTATGTGAGATTGGCTTGTTTCCTGACCTGCAGAATGTCTGTCTGTCTGTCTCCACCTAATTCATTATCCTAACATTTGGAATACTGATTGTTCTTATGTTAATTGAAATTCTGCACCTTTGCTTAAAATAACTAAGCTGTATGTTTTCTACTTTGAATTAGAGAATTTACACAGAAATTTAACAAAAACACCAATCCTTTATTTGTGAAGGAATTTGCTGGTTCTAGTATTATGTAGTCTTTTTTAAAGGGTAGGCAATCACAATTATTTAAATACATAATTTTTTAGATCCATAGGAGAAGCCAGCTTTGACCGACAGCAGTACAAGATGAAGTGCATGCAGATTGGAGGAGTGCAGAATTGTGCACAACTCTGAACGCATACACACACACACACACACAGAGCCTTTTTGCAGTAATTTGAGAAGCTGAAATTTTGTTGTGCTGTAGCACTTAGGGAATAAAGAAAGATGCTCTCTAGCTGTCTGAGACTGTATGTGATCAGAGCTTTTAACATAGCATTCTTTGTATTTGGACTTGTCATCATTTGGGTATTAGTAAATACTTTCTGGCCTAGGTTTTTGTATGCAAAACCATTCCCTCATCCGTTTATCTTTCATCTTCTGCTCTGTGGAATGTTCTTGTCACCAAAATACAGGGTTACAATGTGAGGAATGTTAATATCTGAATTAAACTGTCAGAGGAGGTGAACTGTTTAGTGTGACAGACCGCAACTGGGGATGTCCTCTTTGGCTGTGCTTACCCAACATTTTGCCATGCAGTCTTAAAAACAGCAATAATTTGTGTTCAAATTAAAACAGTTACAAACTTTAAACTTGTAATATTCCGTATGTAGGCTAAAGTATGAGTGCTATGGTATGCCTGAGTAAACTTGTACCAGATAGTTATTTAATAATGAAATCAGTAGATGGGCTGAACTTTATTAAAGTGATCTCTGCACAGAAATTTTATACCAAGGTATCTATTATTTTACCAGTAAAAAGACTTAATTGTAGGTTTTAGATACATATTTTTATATACATATATATATACACAGATATTAAAAAAACACTTTAATTTTCTGCAATATTAAAAAGACTCTTCTGAAGATACAATAGTTTTAAGTTAATTAGCTATATGTTACTTACAGTAGATATTAAGTAAGTTTCAATGGCTCTTCATTAGCTTAATCATGCCTCAGTCTGTGTTTTCACTGCACCTACATTTAAGGAGTGAAAAAAAATGAAAATCCTTGCAATAATATCCTCCTTTTACAAAGAGAATGAAAGGCTGGTTCTGTATAGTTTACAATAAACATTATTTATTTTTTGTTAATATCAGTGTCTAGTCTTCAACTAGATGTATGTTAGGTGTGCTGAACCCCTACACCTACAGCCTGGCAATAGACTACATAGTGCTAAACTTGATTTGCAATGTACAAGTTACATAGGAAGATTTAGGTGTAAATAATCTGTTTAAGCAGTGGCTGCTGTTATGTTGGTTTGCTTTACTTCATTAGTTCTCATGCTCTTAGGAATGAAAGTCAAACGCCCACAGGTTTTTTTTTTCTCATTTCTGAGGAGCCCTGGCAATTACCAGTCTGAATTTAACCCAGTAGATGTCACTATGAGTCCTGTTTGAAGGTGGTGAGCAGTGGACAGGAGCTGAAGCAAGACTGAAATCAGTTAATTAAAGCCTATGAACAGATTTAGAATGACAGCAAAACAGCAAGGTCGGGTATAGATGCTAGCATTGTTTACTGTACTTTTTTTTACCCTTATAAGAATTTGTTTGAATGGTTGTGGATCAAGCTATTACAAGACTAACAGAATGGGTGAAAGGCAAGTCTAAGCTGTAATTGTTTAGAAGAGTAGAGAGTGAATTGATGACATACAGACTTTACTTTCAATTTATGATCATATAATGACATACGGAAAAATATTTCTGCCTTTCTTACTGTAGTCTACATTTTTTCTTGAGTTTGATGGATAGTATATAATACAAAACAGATTATTTTAAGTGCTTTTATGTAGCTCTTAATCCCTAACTGAGGATAATTCCAGAATTTGAGGTGATTTGTATTACTTTGAGGCTTTGTATTAATCAGATTCTAAAACCCAATAAATGTAGTAAATTTAAATTTAGATGTTAATAGACAGTGATTAGATACTTAGTAAGCTATGT
Source organism: Lophotriccus pileatus (assembly GCA_035583135.1). NCBI lineage: Eukaryota > Metazoa > Chordata > Aves > Passeriformes > Tyrannidae > Lophotriccus > Lophotriccus pileatus. The sequence goes on along the minus strand of JAWWES010000081.1, from coordinate 63,353,880 downwards.
CTTTTATCTGCATAAGTAGAGCTAATAGCAACCCTACCATTGTCTATGTAACTATACATTGTCTTAGGAATGTGTAAAACTGAGCAGTCTGGACTTATATTTTCAGGTCTTCCTGCCACTGAAAGAATGACAATGAACATTTTGCTCTTTATGTGAAAATCTGCTGATATATGATTAAGTTATAACCAAATATGACTAAGTTATAAGCCGTTGAACTTTATCACTGGTCAGCTTGTGTGGTAATAATATTGCAATTAAAATTAAAAGCTGTAAGTTGAGATTCTGAAGAACCTTTGTTTTAGTACTTTGCAGTACGATGATAGTTAGATGGCCATTGTTAAAGCCATATACAGTTAGGATCCTTATATGAAAAATTTGTAATAAAAAAGAACTTAAAAGTGCATAGAGAGAGACCTATTTCAGTTACCTAATTCATAGCATCCCAACTGGAAAAATATGTGGACTTATCAACCCCAGGCACTTCACTAGTGGACATACTAGGATACTGATAATTCCAAGTAATGCTATTGTGCTGAAGAACTTGCAGCTTTTTCTTTTCTACTTTGGGGTAAAATATGAGTATAACAGATCCTTAGCCAACGAGCTCATCATCACCACAAGCAAAGTACAGAGATCACTAAGGACTGAAAGCAGAATAAATGAAGGACTAAGATGATTTTTTGATGATGATTTCTATACTTCAATATGTAGGATTAAAAATTCAGTTTTCTTAAAAATAATTGTAGCTGGCATGCAGGCAAAATTCCCAGTCCAAAGTTTTGTCCATGTTTCTGTCATGCCTTTATTTCCATCTGTTCCTAATTTTTGCAGAGTTCAGGTCTATAGACAAAGTGCACTTTCTCCTGTGAAGTCCAGGAAGAAGAGTCTTTCTAAGGGTTTAGAAGATGAGGTTGCAGCAGCTGACAGAGAATGAGAGGCATTCCCTACTCTTCCAAAAAGACTATTTATAAAAAAATGAGGCTGTCTTGAACAGTCTTTCTGTTAAAATGGTGAGAGTTGAGTTACAAATTCGAAAGAGAAGTAGCTTTCATAAGCCTTTACTTAATAGTGTGAAACTTTTTTCCTGTTTTCTTTTTTAAAAAAAGAAACTGTGAACTTTCATGCCAAAAGCCATTTCTCCATATGTTAGTGGCCTTTAAATTTATGACACATCCTTCATTCTAAAATATCGCACACTGTTTTACAACCTCGTACAAAGTTAAACACAGAAGCAATTTTGTTCCCTTTGGAAATCAAATCAGTTCTAGTTTTATATATATATATATATATACATATATGTGTGTGTATATATATATATATGCTACATAAGCATATGGTAATAATTGTGCATAGTTCAAGATAGGAAGCAAAGAATTAATTTTTCCCCAATTAAAACTGCAAGGGAACTTTAGGAGGCAGTGTACAATTACCAGAATGGATTGGGGCCACTACTACTTTGTTAATAAGACACCGCTTGGAAAAAGTCTTTCACCACAAGGAGTGGTCACAGCCTCAGCCCGATGCCTCCTTCAGAGAAGATCAATTACCTGCCTGGGTCTTCCACCTTGCTAAAACTGCAGCATCAGGTCCTCTCACAACTCCACAGCAATGCTTAACGGGATCACTAATTGCAAAATCTTGAGCATCTGATATTTCAGCAAACACACATGCAGGTATAAAAGCCAGAGCAGAGTGTTCCTTTGTGCATTGCCAGAACAAGCAAGTCAGTAATTTTTTTTCTCATCTGATGTTGCAAAGCGGTGTGGGAGTAAGGGAACCACATTCATTGCTGTCACCTCGCCTACACTGCAGGCTCTGGCTCCAGGTAACCACACTCAAATAGAAGCTGGCAAATGCACAAAGGGTGGAGGTAAACAGGGAAACAATAGAGGGAAATGATATCCCATGGAGTCCTGCATGTAAGGAATCTGTGTTCCACACACAGTTCCCCTTTTCCTTTCCATGGTTTTATTCTAGAAAGCCGAGATGTATGCAGAAAATTCCTAAATAAGCAGCATTTGCTAGCAAATCCCATAGCATTTTAAGTGTTGATTTGAAAAAAGATAGTTTCTTCTTGTTAATCGGGGCATTGTTTGCACATATGTTTTCCTTGCTTTACAAATGTGACAAGTCAGTCTAATCACTTCAGGTAGTTCCGCTTGCCAGTAGAAACAGTCATTTGTGATTGACATCAGCTTTCACAGAAAATGTGATTCATGTGGAGAGAGTGAGAAAAAAGAAAAGAATCAGTAGGATTTCCCATAGAATAGTTTTGTGATGTTGGCAAAAATGTGATGTTGTTGAAGTTAAGAGGGAGTCCAGAGTGAATTATAAGACTTTGCAATGCTCCCTGCATTATTTAAGGAGTTGAAGGAATTGTGTGGATCACCCTTAAGATGTATCACAGAGAAGTCTTTGGGATCTGTTACAGAAGCATTGAGGGAATCACAAATCACAGAATATTCTGAGTTGGAAGGGACTCACAGGGTTCATTGAGTCCAACTCTACGCCCCCCACAGGACAGCCCCAGGAATCACACCGTGTACCTGAGAGCATTGTCCAAATACTTCTTGAACTCTGGCAGTCTTGGTGCTATGACTGCTTCCCTGGGGAGACTGTTCCAGTGCCCAACCACCTTCTGGTAAACAATCTTTTTCTAATATCCAACCTAAACCTCCCCTGATACAGTTTCATGCCATGCCCTCAGGTCCTGTCAGTGGTCATTACAGAGAAGAGATCAGTGCCTTCCCCTCCTCTTCCCCTCAAGTTGCAGACTGCAATGAGGTCTCCCCTCAGTCTCCACTTCTCCAGGCTGAACAGACCAAGTGCTCTCGGCTGCTTCTCATACAGTTTCCCCTCAAGGCCCTTCCCCATCTTTGTTGCCCTCCTTTGGACACTCTCTAATAGCTTACTATCTTTCTTATATTGTGATGCCCAAAACTGGACACAATATTCAGGGTGAGGCTGCCCCAGTGCAGAACAGAGCGGGACAATCCCCTCCTTCGACAGGCTGTGCCTGATGCCTGATGCTGTGCCTGATGCCCCCAGGACATGGTTGGCCCTCCTGGCTGCCAGGGCACTGCTGACGCATATTACACTTGCCATTGACCAGGACCCCCAAGTAGGTCCCTTTCTACAATACTGCTTTCCAGCATCTCATTCCCCAGTCTGTCCGTATCCAGGGTTGCCCCATCCCAGGTGCAGAATCCAGCATTTGTCCTTGTTGAATTTCATACGGTTGGTAATTGTTTAGTCCTCTAATTTGTCAAGGTCTCTGCAGGGCCTTCCTACCTTCCAAGGAGTCAGTAGCTCCTCCCAATCTTGTGTCATCTGCAAACTTGCTTAGTGTCTTTTCCAATCCTATGTCCAAGTTGTTTATGAAGATGTTGAAGAGCACAGGGCCTAAGGTGGAGCCCTGCAGAACCCTTAGTGACAGGTCCCCAATCTGATGTTACCCCATTCCCTATTAACCTCTGTGCTCGACCCCTGACCCAATTGCTCACCCACCACATGATGTGTTTATCCAGCTGTGTGCTGGACATTTTGTCCAGAAGGATCCTGTGAGAGACAGTATCGAAAGCTTTACTGAAATCCAAAAGATTACGTCCATTGGCTTCCCTTGATCAATTAGATGGGTTATCGTGTTGTAGAAGGAAATCAGGTTTCACAAACAGGACACTCCCCTCATGGAGCCAGAATAATCTTCTCCATAACCTTACCAGGCACTGAAATGAGACTAACAGGCCAGTAGTTTCCAGAGTCATCCTTCTTGCCCTTCTTGAAAATTGGGAAACCATTAGCCAACTTTCAGTCAACTGAGACTTCTCCAGATTCCCAAAACCATTAAAAAATCATCAAGAGAGGCCTCACGATGACATCAGCCAGCTCTTTAAATATTCTCAGATAAATCCCATCAGGCCTCATAGACTTACAGGAATCCAGCTGGAGCTGCAGATCCCTCACAACTTCAGGGTCCAATTGGGAGTTTTTCATTCTCTCAACCATGGTCCTCCAGCTCAGGGCACTGGGACCCCACCTAGCCCATCATCAGTGTTGAACAGAGAGGTAGTTGTTTCCTTTCAGAAATCAAACATATGTAGAGGTTCTAACATTTTTGCAAATTAATGGTGAAGAAACATTGTTTGTGTGAAGAATAGAAATGGCAGAAGTACAGAGAGGGAAAAAAAAAGTCTACTAAGTCCATGTGTTATTGTTAACAATCCTACTTGCCATATTTTTGGACCTCACTGAATCAGTGTTTCTACTGAAATGTATTTTCTATTCTGAACAGCTTTGTCTGTGAATGAGAATTATAAACAAAGACTATTTAAAATTCTAAAAAATATTTTTGTTAGGATCATTCCAATGACCTGGAGGATTTGGGGTATTTTTAATAACATCTGACATGTTCATATCTGCTATAGCAAGTGGATAAAATACAGTTTCCATATTTAGTTAATGTACAAATTACTGTGTAGGCAAAGAGGGGCAAAGTCATTATAGAGGGATTTTTTCAAAGAAGCTATTAGTTTCATTCCTAATTGCATTGCTCATTTGAAACCATAAAGGCTTATAATGCTGTGTAACTTATTTAAAGGTAGCTCAATTAAACTTATTTATTTTACCTGGAGTTCAAGGTACTTATTTTGGTTTTGGTAACAGCAGCCTAAAGTATAGGTGGTATGTTCAACTTCTTTTAAGGGGCTGATTTTTTTCAGAATCATTTATTTTGATGTTAAGTTGCTGTGTAGATTTCCCTATAACAGGATCTCTGAGATTTTAACTAATCGGCCATCATGGCTTTTACAGAGCCAAATGATTTTTATGCTGATATTTTTTTTTGGACAGCTCAACACACAGACCTTTAAGCAAATACAAAATATTAGTTCATTCAAAGCATTTTGTCTTTTGTAAAATACAGTCCCAGACAGTCTGGCTTGGAATCAGGTACAGCAGATGGGATTTTCTGTCGCTTTACTAAAGACGATTCTTTCTTTCCAAGTGATGATACAAAAGAAGGTAAAAAGCTGCAGTAGAACTGTATTTAATAGAGGAATTTACCACTAGACAGCAGTTTAGCTTTAAGACTTGAAGTCAGGAGGGCTTCTTCATGTGAGCAAAGATTCATGCATAGGTAAATTTTGATCAGATTAGGGCTTTTTTGCCTCCTAGGACATCTTGCGTGATTTGTTCATAAACCTTTCAAAACATTAGCAAAGTGAAGAAATCTGGTAAGGTCTAATTTTGCTCTCTTTTGCCTGTAAACGAGACAGATTCCTGACTAACAGCCTCCAGTCTTTCTGTTTGCATCCTTCAAAAACCTTTGCAGCAGTGATTCATACTAGGGACAAGGACACCCACCACCTACTTATGAGTCAGAACCAGCTAGAGAATATCCCACTGCTAGGGTTGACAGACCAGTTTCGTATGTCGTCACTGGGAACCTAATGAACCAGGAATCTGCTCACTTCTCCCCAGGCAAAAGAGTGAAGGGTGACTTTCATCAAATGGTTATAAATGGCTTAAAAGAAAACAGCCAAATCCAGAAGTTTGAAAATAATACAGAAGCAGAAGATGAAATATTATGTGGCTGTATAGCTAAATATGTATGATGGAAAACAAAAATTAAAGTCTTGCAAGGGGATGTAACTGAAAAATACATGTGCCATGTGCTTTTTTGGTGTTTCTAGTTGCTCTCTCCCTCCTCCTTCCCAATCAGCCCAGGACTTTCATTGTTTTACCTTCTAATTCTCACTTTCGCAGGTGAGAAGCAAAGAATTGGCTATGACCGGTCAGGATATGATGTGGAGGAGTCTGATGGTGGAGATGAAGATGAAAATGACAATGAAGATGATGATGAAGACAGCCAGGCTGAGTCAGTGCTATCCACAACCCCCTCAGTGACGGCCAGCCCCCAGCATCACCCCTCTCGACACGGCCTGCAGGATGCCGCCAGCACCGATGAAGACATCAGGCTTCCAGACTGTTTTGCTGGGGTTCACACGGACTCCATGGATGGTCTGCCCAAAGCGCTGCTGACAAAAATGACCGTCCTTAGCACGGTGCAGTCAGTTAGCAGGACCTCAGGGTCACCAGCAGAATTCACCCATCAGGAAGCACATGAGGATAAAGCCCAAGAGAGAGGAGCAGGTCCCCACAGTGCTAGTGTGGCACTGACGGACGCCGCTCCTACATCCCCAGGTCGACAGATGTCTGTGGATTACCCTGATCCAGAAACAGCCTTGGGCCACTCCTTAATATCAACTGCAACTCTTACAAAGGTAGGAGTGCCTGACTCTGGGGAAAGAATGGCATTTTAAACTCTCTTTCTAAAGATCTTTTTAGAGACTTTTGAAAGATCAAAATGTTTGCCTTTCCCTTTATTCTTAGAGTTGTTGGCTGATGAGTCTTTCAGAAGAGTTGAAAGTAATCAAAGCACAAATGAGTAGGACTCTAGAAACAAGGATATTGTAGGAGCACCGCTTTTCAAATTCTTTGATTTGATTGTATTCTTCCTGAAAGGATTAATTGTAATATGGTCACTTCAGCTGATGTTTGGAGCTGGTAGATTGTATTACAAATAAGAAGGAAATAACAAATATTTCCTTCGGTATGTTTATTGTTTATTCCTCTTATGTCCATAATATGGGGAATAAACATATGTTGGTGGTTATGAAGTTTTCAGAGAAAAGTGATAGAATTCAGAAGTCTTTTCACTATGAAATATGATAATATAATAATTGGTGATTCCCGAGGGAAATTAATCTAGTCCCAAAGGTTTTTGTCTTATCACTGTAAAAAAATTGTGCAATTGCTTATATCTCCTCCAAATATGCTTAATAGTAGAATTAGAAAGAACACCAGATGTTCAAGGAAAATAGGAGATTGCCTTTGCACAATAGCAAAAGGAGACATGAACACAGAACTGAGACTTGAGTTCCCAGTGCTCTCAGTTTTTCTCCAAACTGAATATTTTAATTAGAAAAGGATAAGTTTTGCCCATGTATGTGTTAGACACACAGCTTTTCAAACAGTGTGCAGAAAGATGAGGTCAGTCTGTGTACAAGGCTGCAGGACCATTCATTAATTTTGGCCACTGTTGTCTTTAAAACTCTGCCTAAGAAATCACAGAAGGGAACTGGCAGGTGTTAAGCCTTTTTACTGTTCAGCAGTAGTTTTAATTCACTCTGATGGGGATGGTACAAGTCACATACCTGACTGATCCTAGGGTTATCTCTTGAAATTTGAATTCTTACTAAAAACCATGAAGGCATTTGAGCTTTTCAGGATACTGCTCAGAAAAATGTGATGCAAAATGTAGTTTAATTGGAGGGATAATTAAAGTACTGCCTTCTCCATGATGAATGAAACATTATATAGAATCATATCATCTAGGTTGGGAAAGACCCTTAAGATTGAGTCCAGCCATAAACCTAACTTTGCATACAGTTGTAGAAAAACCAGTAGCAGGAAATTTTCAAAAACATAAACAATAAGTAAAAATTTAATTCTGCTTTAAGTACTTATTGACCTGTTTTTTTCTTTTAAAATCTGTACTACTGGATTTATTTTTTACAAAGTTTAAGATAGCTAACTGTTGGCAAGGAGAAACAGTAGAAGTTATTGCTGCATTGCATTGTTTGGCACAGGTTCATTTCTGCTTGTAGGGAGCCCCCGGTGGCCTAGTGGTTAAGACGCAGGGCTGGTACCCTTGAGACCGCGGGTTCGATTCCCGGTCAGG